>CM038682.1:554739709-554931150 GCA_021605205.1 Aegilops longissima
GGGTGAATATTCACGCGTGTGCTTGTTTGCTTTATCACTGAGTAGATTTTATTTTCTATCACTAAGTAGATTTTATTTTCTCTTCTAAGTTGTTTTATATATTTAATTATGGATATGGAACATGAAATACCAAAAACAAAAGTTGTACTTGCTAATCATGGAGATGGGGAACCTCCTAAAACCCTCGATGCTGGTTATGTGGGAAACATTCAATAATACGTTGATAATCTTGATAAATCTCCATTCAACTTGATAATGGCACATACTTTGGATCACCTGGAATACTTTAGGGATTATCGCTTGTCTCAAAAAGGGAAACACTTACGGGATCAAATTAAAATGTTGCATTCATATGCTTGGAATCCATGCTTAAGATATGATTATACTTGTTGCTCTAAGATGGAGGCTCCACACCTCCCATCTCAATGTGAATTTAATGATAATGAAACCTTAGCTTCTTATGCTAATGGTGTGTATGATTACTATGATGTGGAACAAATATAAGAATTTGTTGCTTTTAAGGGTGCTTATGAAATTGAATCTTTGCTTGAAAAGTATGAAGATTGTGATGATGCTCTTTACAGATCTGAAAATTATGCTATACAGAAATATTTCTATGAGAATTATGAACGCAATGCCTATATTAATGAATTAATTGAGAATGTCTCTGCTATCCAAGAAGAGATCGATATTTTTGAGGAATCTATGGAAGAAGAAATTGCTGAAACTGTGAGCTCATTGGCTAAAAAGAATGACGAGGAGCGCGAAGAACAAAAGGAGGAAGAGCGGATTAGCTACCCATTGATACGTCTCCAACTGATCTATAATTTATGAAGTATTCACGCCATGTTCATAACAAAGGTGTGGTATGATTTGAATAGAACTAACCCGGATTGACGTTGTTTTTTGCAGAACTATCGGGTCTCTTGTGTGCAGAAATAAAAGTTCTCGGAATGGGCTGAATATTTATGGTGATTATGTACCAAAAAGAGACCAACGGAGCACCGGAGCTGGACCAGGAAGTGGCTGAGGGAGCCACAATCCTAGGGGAGGCGCCCCCCCAGGCTTGTTGGCCCCTCGGGCACCCCCTTGATGTGAACCGACGCTAGAAAATCCTATATATTAGAAAATCTCCGAAACTTAACCTAGATGAGAAGTTCCGCCGCCGCAAGCCTCAGTACCAAAGTGATATCCATCAGAGCCCTTTTCTGGTACCCTGCCGGAGGGGGAAATCATTACCGGAGGCCATCTTCATCATCCCAACGGTCACCATGATGAGGAGGGAGTAGTTCACCCTCGGGGATGAGGGTATGTACCAGTAGCTATGTGTTTGATCTATCTCTCTCTCTCTCTCGTGTTCTTGAATTGGCATGATCTTGATGTACCGCGAGCTTTGTTAATATAATTGGATCATATGGTGTTTCTCCCTCTCTATCCTATTGTGATGAATTGAGTTTTACCTATGAGGTTTCACTATTACCAGATTAAATACTTGTTGGATTTGATAACACTTGATGTATGTCTTGAATATGAATACCCATGGTGAGCATGGGGTATTATATTGATTCAGTTGATGTATGTATGCACTCAACTCGCGGATTCCTGAGGTGACATTGAGGTAATCTATGCATAGGGGTTGATGCATGTTTTTGTCCTACTTTCTCCGGTAGAAATCTTGGGGCACTCTTTGAAGTTCTTTGTGTTGGATTGAATATTATTAATCTGAAGTTGTTTGATGCATATCAAATAATCAACTCACAGATACTTGTGGTGACATTGGAGTTTCTGGGTGATATTAGAGTTGGTTGATGTGTATCATATGGTATTATTTTAGTACAAACTCTAAGGTTGTTTGTGACACTTACAGGAATAGCTCAATAGATTGATCGAGAAGGATAACTTTGAGGTGGTTTCATACCCTACAACAATTTCATCTTATATTCTCCGCTAGATAAGAACTTTGGAGTTACTCTTTGTCGCATGTTGAGGGATTGTTATATGATTCAATTATGTTAGCACTGTTGAGAGATTGAACTAGTGAAAGTATGAACCCTAGGCCTTGTTTCTAAGCATTGCAATACCATTTGTGCTCAAGTTTGTTACTTGCTACCTTGTTGTTTTTATATTTTCATATTACAAAAAACCTAGGACATCAACAAATTTCCCTCAAGTGGATGACCTATATCTAAGGTTTATCAATCCATGGGAGGCGTAGGATGAAGATGGTATCTGTCAAACAACCATGCAATCAAATACAAGAAATCTCTTGAGTCCCCAACACACCCAATACAATGGCAAATTGTATAGGAGCACTAGTTCGGTGAAGAGATGGTGATACAAGTGTAGTATAGATAGTAAAAAACTCTGTGCTTGGAGGCCCATGTGACGCCACCGGTTTAATCATACACTAATCATACACACAACATTTACGATCAGCATCAGGGACTCACGGGAAGATATCACAACACAACTCTAGACACAAATTAAAGTCTTACAAGCTTTATATTACAAGCCAGGGGCCTCGAGGGCTCGAATACAAACGAGTCATCGGAAGCAAAAATAGCTGAGCACATACATAAGTTAACAAGGCTAGCACAAAAGCAACACGGTCGAAAAGGCAAGGCCTCCTACCTAGGAGCCTCCTAACTACGCCTGGTCGTCGGCGGTCTCCACGTAGTAGTAGGCACCCTCGGGGTAGTAGTAGTCGTCGGCGGTGGCATATGGCTCCTGGGGTTCGTCATCTGATGGCAACAATCGGGTATAGGGGAAAAGAGGTAGCAAAGCAACCGTGAGTACTCATCCAAAGTACTCGCAAGACTTACATCATATCTAAATTGTGTATGCACCTGTATCAAAGGAATGGGTTGTATCTGTGGGCTGAACTATAGAATGTCAAAAGAGAAGGTAAAGCCTAGCCTATCGAAGACTAGCATCTTCAAGCATCTTGAAGCATTAGAAGAGATAAGAGTAACATATTATAATAGTAGTAAGTATGTTGTAACATTAATGCCCAGAGATCACTTCCTCGACTCCTTACAAGAAAGCAATCCTGGAGCCATCATATCCATTTCATGCCTCAACATCCAGTTCTAGTTGTATCGATCGGGATACAACTCCGAGCATCTGTTATCGTGGACATGGCTATTCGAATCCCTGCAGTGGTGCACAAACTTACCCAACACGCTCGATCAATTACGTTCGGACACACCATCAGCTCATGACCGGCCTCGGCCGATCAATACACCGCAGTCCTACCTAGGCTCAACAGAGAGGCCAACACGAAGGTCTACATCCTAAGCGCGCAGGGGTCTTGGGCCCATCGCCTTTTGCACTCCTGCATGTTGCATGGATGGCCGGGATCAATCCTAGCAACCTCCTTATACAAGGCAGGTGCTTACGCGGGCCAGCCGGGAGCGTGCCGCTCCATAGCTGACGTCCGAAGAGCTTTCGGCTGATATATATGACATAGAGTGCCCACACTTATTCCCGCGTGGTGGTCAGTGGGAAAAAGGCCAGAGGCCTACTCGGATCACATATTCAAACCGTTAGTGTCTTGGTAGCGTGCGGTAACGAGCAGAGACTCACGATCATGTGACCCCATCGTCCCGTCTTGTGGACTTACGACAAGGGCTAAGAATGCCTGTTCGTGCCACGTAATTATCTCGCGGGTACCCTCCTTGTCAACCCAACTACACATCAACTGCGGGTACACTCACGATCAACCCGACTTCACATTTATCTTGCGGTTACCCCTCGGGACCGACCCGACTTCAGTCATGGTTCTGGGGTGAAGTCAAAGTAACTGTGTGTCCAAAACAGCAAGGGGAAAACCCGAGGCATCACCCTCGATGGATTCCCACTTGATGTAATCATTAAGGTGGACTTGGAGGAATCACCCTCGATGGTCCATACTTGAAGGGTTGCACAACAGAGTCATTATCCGAAATGGTGAAGGAGGAAGTACCCGCGAAGACCATGACTGATTAGCTACACTACAGGGTTAACATCAGAAGTTCTCACGAGGTATCACCCTCGACACTCGATAGTAACTCGGCAGAGTCGTACAACTAAGGGTGGTGATGTGTGGTGTCGGGGCCTAGACGTCGATCACGTTGATCGAGTTCTCAAACATAAAGTGGGGCAACTGTGACAGCGTGAGGGGACACCAAGGGATCACTAACCAACCTATACTAAGAAGTTTAGGATAAGAAGGTAAGGTAACAAGTGCAGGTTACAAAATAAAGCTATGCATCAGAATAGGATCATACAAAAGCAGTAGCAGTTCTAATGCAAGCATGAGAGGGAAGGAAAATGGGTGATATCGGAATGATCAAGGGGGTTTGCTTGCCTGGAAGCTCTGCTGAAAAGGAAGAAGGGTTGTCGGTGACGTAGTCGGTCACAGGGGCACCATTGGTCTTGGGGTCTACTGATACGTCTCCAACGTATCTATAATTTTTATTGTTCCATGCTATTATATGATTTGTTTTGGATGTTTAATAGGCATTTATATGCTATTTTATATTATTTTTGGGATTAACCTATTAAATGAGAGCCCAGTGCCAGTTTCTGTTTTTTTTTGCCAATTTTAGAGTTTCATAGAAAAGGAATACCAAACAGAGTCCAAACGGAATGAAACTTTTGCGATAATTTTTCTTGGACCAGAAGGAAACCAGAATACTGGGATATGAAGTTGGAGATGCAACGAGGCGGCCACGAGGCAGAAGGGCACGCCCTAGGGGGTAGGGCACGCCCCCCTACCTCATGGGCCCCTCGAGGGTCTCCTAACCTACTCCTTCGCCTATATATACTCTTATACCCTGAAAACATCCAGGGGAACCATGAAACCACTTTTCCACTGCCGCAACCTTCTGTACCCGTGAGATACCATGTAGGGGCCTTTTTCGGCATCCTGCCAGAGGGGGATTCGATCACGGAGGGCTTCTTCATCAACACCATTGCCTCTCCGATGATGCGTGAGTAGTTTACCACAGACCTTCGGGTCCATAGTTTGTATCTAGATGGCTTCTTCTCTCTCTTTGATTCTCAATACCATGTTCTCCTTGATGACCTTGGAGATCTATTCGATGTAATATTCTTTTGCGGTGTGTTTGCCGAGATCCGATGAATTGTGGATTTAAGATCAGATTATCTATGAATATTATTTGGTTCTTCTCTGAATTCTTATATGCTTGATTTGATATATTTGCAAGTCTCTTCGAATTATCGGTTTATTTAGGCCTACTAGATTGATCTTTCTTGCAATGGGAGAAGTGCTTAGCTTTGGGTTCAATCTTGCGGTGTCCTTTCCCAGTGACGGTAGGGGCAGGAAGGCACGTATTGTATTGTTGCCATCGAGGAAATAAAGATGGGGTTTTCATCATATTGCTTGAGTTAATTCCTCTACATCATATCATCTTACTTAATTTGTTACTCTATTCTTCACGAACTTAATACTCTAGATGCAGGCAGGAGTCGGTCGATGTGTGGAGTAGTAGTAGATGTAGAATTGTTCCGGTCTACTTGACACGGATGTGATGCCTATGTTCATGATCATTGCCTTAGATATCGTCATAACTATGCGCTTTTCTATCAATTGCTCGGCAGTAATTTGTTCACCCACCGTAATATTTGTTATCTTGAGAGAAGCCATTAGTGAAAACCTATGGCCCCCGGGTCTTATTTCCATATTATTGTATCTCGTTTACATCTTATTAGTTTCCGATTTCGGAGTAATGGACTACAGGTAGGCAGACCCGAGCCCCTGAACCTTTCAAAACATCGGGGCAGACTGCGCCCCTCAAGACCCCGAGACAGAGAGCCGCCTTCAGAGAGTCGGCAACAGAGTCGCCGACTACCCCTCTGGGCCGAGTCCTAGAGGCGGCCTTAAGATAAGCCGAATTTAAGACGGCAACCTCAGGACAAGCCGACTCCAAGCCAGCGACCTCCAAATGAGGCCGGCTCTGTGGAGACGGCCCGCGACCCCAACTACCTCCTGTTTTGAGCGACTACGAGCGGGATGGGGTAAGGCCGCCTTGCGGCCCATCCCTACCCTGCCCATAAAGGGTAGGTATGGCTACAGAGCGCCGTACCGATGGAGATCTCCGTCCGGGCAGCAAGATCATGCCATGCCGCCTCGACATCAGCCCGCCAGGCAGATTCCTGTACCCACGATGGCCTGTCAGACGACCGAAGACGGCGGGATTCGCCGTCGGCGGAGTAATCAAGACGGCGAGAGCACCCCAAAGACGGACCCGATGGAGTCGGCCTCCGGAGTCGGCCGCCCTCCCGGGATCCACGCGCCATTAACTGTATTAAGACAGGAATGGCAATAAGATCGCCACCAGCGGCGGCACTGCTGCCATAACCCCATGACCAAGCTCGCTTATTAGAAGCACGGCTACATGAATCTGCAGCGGCAAGACTCGCCACAAGGGACAAGGGCTGTCGGCCCCATGTTGGGCGTCGGCCCGGGCCCACTAGTCGGCGGGCCCTGTGAGTCGGCGGAGAAGACGGCGACTTAGAGACTGACGGCTTGGACCCACACCCAGCTGGATTACCGTTGTACCCCCAGGGGGTAGGCCTATATAAACCCCCCGGGGCACCCATGCAAAGGGTTGGAAGCTAGTAGTTTTAGACACACACATAGAGGGAGAGAAGAGCAAGCCGTGCCCTTCTCCTTCCTCACCCCAAACAGCTCAAGGAGCCTCTTGTACCCACTTTGCCATAGTGATCATGCGGAGACCCCGCAGAGCAGCAGTAGGGGTGTTATCTCCTCGGAGAGCCCTGAAGCTGGGTAAGATTCGCCGGCGTGCATGTCTTCGCCTCATCCCGTTTCTAGGCACCGACGACGTTCTACTCACCCCCTCCATGATAAGCCATCCTTTGGCATATGTCACACCCAACCCCCGACATTTGGCGCCCACCGTGGGGCCTGGTGCACACCGTCCGGAGACCTGCTCGACGGAACCCTCTTCCTCCTGGCGAGTGCAGCCAGCCCGCACGCCAGATGGAGTTTGCACCGACGCTACTGCGTGGCGCCGAGGTTGTTTACGCGGCGAAGTTTCTCGCGAACTTGTCGGCGAGGTTCGCCCGACGAGCTCGCATCCGACGCAGTACGGACGGCCCCGAAAGCCTCCTCGCGGGCCTCCTCGAGCAGCTCCACGCCGACGGTGAGCTCGCCGCCGACCTGAGTCCGTAGGGCTCCACCGACCCGATGCTGGTCGACTCGACACCGCTGCCGCCGACGATTCCCCACCAACGCAGGATTCACGACGAGCCTCTCTCTCGCTGAGAGCGGCGGAGCACCGCCACGTATACTCATCATCGATCACGGTGAGCCCTTCGGCGGGGGCTCGTGACCTCTCGACGCGTTTTGTAAGACCTGACCGCCCATTCCGGAGGACGCCGACGCCAAACGCTGGAGGCACGCCGCCTTCAGCTCCTTGTAGGCTCACGTAAGCCGGCAAGCATGAGACGCTTGTCGAAGCCTATCAGCGAGATGGATCACGCCAGGCGGCTCGCCAGCCCGACCGGGTTTAGCCGCCAGGCGCGTCCGCAGCGGGCGCGCCATCGCCAGCCTGTTTGGGGCCGCCGCCAGTACGCCACGCCAAGCAGAACATTCGTATACCCAGCGGCGGCGGACGAGCTGGATAACTTCGAGGGCGAGGAGCGCTACCGATGACGGAGCGAGTCCAGCAGCTCCTCGACGCGGCCGCCGCGCAAGACGAAGCCGGCTGCCGCACGGAGGCGCCACGACGACAGCACGGCGACTTGCCTCCTCGCCGAGAGCAAGGCGCGACAAAGAACCAGGATCCGGCTGTCAGCCATAGCCGGACTCACATCTCCATCGAGCGCGACGAAGACGGTCGCCCAAGAGCGGTGGAGCGGTGGGACGACTATCAGCCTCCTCCTCCCCGCAGAGAAAGGCGAGTCTCCCCGCCACCCGCCGAAGATCCGACTTTCGGCGACCGCCTTGGCCGCCGAGAGGAGTCGGAGAGAACGACGCCCGCCACCGGATCGAGCGACTCCACCGATCCTCGGGCTAGAAGAAGAAGACGAGTTGGGCCCGCCTGTTTCGACCTCTCATCCGAGACGCAGCCCTTCCCCGAGGATTCACACTCCCCGAGACACACCCAAATACACCGCCTCGGAAGCCGGAGGACTGGCTGGTGGACTACCCACGGCCGTCAAGATAGCGAACGGCAACAAGCGCTGTTGTCAGAAGTATGTTCCCTCATGCTCTGTGGCATGGCCCGACATGGTTGAACAGCTTGAAGCCCCGCAGCATCAACGGCTGGGTCGACTTCACCGAGGCCTTCGCCCACAACTTCACGAGCACATACAGCGACCTCCCAAGCCTCGCCAGCTGTCCTTGTGCGCATAAGGCCCCAACGAAGTCTACTCGCGACTACCTCACGCGCTTAGGGCGAGCTCCGAACTCCCGCGAACGAGTGCATGAGGTGCAGTAATCGAGTACTTCACCGCCGGTGCGAGAAGGCACCTCCTCAAGCAGAAGCCTTTGCGACGAGCCGAGACCTCGACGAGCTGCTAGTCATAGCAGATAAGCACGCGATCGCCGACTCTCCATGAAGTCGGAGATCAAGTCGCGCGACCGCAAAGTAGCTCCTCATGCTCCTAGAACTCCGGCTGGCGACGCCAGTCGGCGACAGCAGCAGAACGATCATAAGCGCAAGGCCCCGCAGCCGGCTTCCAATAGCCGGCAGGTGGTGATAGTCGAAGACCAGCAGCCAGAGGGGCAGCCTCGCCAAGCGCGTAAAGGCGGCAAGTCCAACTGTTGCCGCCTTCTCTACGAAAGCGCACTCGACGGACCTCGCAAGTTCCACAGCCGCGCCGGCCGCCAAATCACACCACCCGAGTGCCATCGCTCACCAAGATCGCTAAGGAGACGGCCTTGCCCTCCTCCGCCGGGTGGCCCGCCTCCACCACCGCCAAAGAGCCGGTTGTCCGTCACCGGCGCAGACAAGACGACACCTAGAAGAGCACGGCGCTTATGTCGTGTTTACCAACAGTGGCAGGTGATCGCCATGTAGGCGGCAGCAGCAGCAAGAAGTGAATGCCGAAGGCCAGCACCCCAAAATTCATGCATCGTCCGAGAAGCCCATCACCGAGCTGCGGCCGATCACCCGTAGGTGATGCTTAATCCGGCTCCTATGCCCCTAGTCTTGGGAGCCACCCATGCCACGGATAGGCGGGCCGCTTCTTCTCGCGAGTAATCGACAGACGGAGGCAGCAGCATCAACATCCCGTATAAGGATACGATGGAGAAGTTAGAATCAAGCAAAGACAGCTTCAAAGATAGTCGGACTGTGTTCCACGGAATTGTACCAGCCTTTCCGCCACCGATTGGCAAGATTCTGATAGACGCCCTCTTTGGGGACAAGGATCACTTTCACGAGAGCCAGTCTGGTTCAAGTGGTGGACCTCGAGAGCCCCTACCATGCCTTGCTTGGCCGACCTGCTTGGCCAAGTCCATGGCGGTCCCCACTACGCCTACCTCAAGATGAAGATGCCGAGTTCCAAGGATTTCGACCAGAATCGGCGACTACAGAAGTCGTCCGCTCACAGCAGCTAAAAGCAGCCACTGGCCGAGTCCTCGTGATCGCGGCCGAGAAGCGGCCCTCGGATCGGATTAGGCAGTGGCGGCAAGCAGCCTCGAGATATCGTCCACCCCAAGGAGTCGGGTCGAGGGCTCGCTCAAGCCGCCAAAGAGACAAAGAAGATACCTTGGACCCGAGCACCAGAGAAATACGCTGTCATAGGTGCAAACCTCGACAGCAAATAGGAAGGCGAAGCTCGCCGATTTCTCCTTGAGAATCGGGACATCTTCAGATGGTCCCCAAAGACATGCCAGTGTACCGACGGATTTCGCCGAGCACAAGTTACATGTCCGATCTGATGAGCCCGCCAGCAGCCCTTTGCGCCGCCGCGTCAAGAAAAAAGAAGAGTTGTTGGAGAAGAGATAGCCTGCCCTCGCAGCCGGTTTCATCATGGAAGTTTTTTCCGTAATGGTTGGCGAACCCGGTATTGGTACTAAAGAAGAACAAGCAAGGAGGATGTGTATTGACTACACAAGCCTCAACAAAGCCTGCCCTAAGGACCCGGTCGCCTACCAAGAATTGATCAGTGATAGACTCCACCGGATGCGAGCCGTTGAGCTTTTAGATGGATATTCAGGATATCATCAGATGAAGCTGAACCCGGCAGACAGATTGAAGACCGCCTTCATCACGCCATTTGGAGCCTTCTGCTACCTGACCATGATGTTCGGCTTGAGGAACGCGGGCGCCACCTTTCAGCGTTGCATGCAGAAGTGCCTCCTCAAGCAGCTTGGTACATTACCTGAGCGAGGTACCGCCGACCTCCAAGCGTAACTACCCCACTACCGAAGATGTGTTACGGCGCACTTTGCCGCCAAGAAGTTGAAGCCTTACTTTCAAGAGCATCCAATCACCGTGGTTTGCACGGCCCCACCGGCAGAGATCATCGAAGCCGAGATGCTTCAGTGCCGAGTGGCCAAATGGGCCATAGAGTTGGCCCCTACACCATCTTTACCAGCCCCGCACCGCCATCAAGTCACAAGCACCGCCGATTTCCTCGCCGATTGGGCGAGACCCAGATTCGCCGCCAAATACCGACTCCACCCATTGGCGGATGCACTTTGATGGCTCCAAGATGCGCACCGCTTGGGAGTCGGCGTGGTCCTCACTTCCCTAAAGGCGATAAGCTCAAGTACGCTACCGCAGATCCATTTCGCCGCCCAACAACGCCGCCAATACGAGGCGCCATCCACGGGTCCGCTTGCCAAAGAGCTCGCATTCGCCGGATCCTGTGCTATGGCGATCCGACTTGGTGGTCCAACAAATATCCGCGATCGACGCCAAAGATGCAATATGGCGAAGCTACCGCTTCGTACAAAGATCCGAGTGGATATTTTGAGGATGCGACCTCCATGTACCAAGGAACGACAACGACCAAGCAGATGCCCCGCAAGAATCGGTTCCACCCGACAGTAATACCATCCGGCGCCGCTTCTTCGCCGCTTTCTCAAGCCATCCGTCAAACCGCTACCGAGTCGACTCCATTTTTGTGCCGGCTCCTCAAGAAGGCGGGTCGACTCAGAGCCTCGCAGACGGCACAAGAACTTGAAGACGCTTCAAGAACGCGGCAGTCGGCCGCCGGGACTTCGTAACCCGCCCGGATCTGCGGGCGACTTTGCGAAGACTCCAAGATTGCCCGGATCGCGCTTAATCGCCCGGGACTTCTTCAACTCAGCAAGCTGCTGCAGACTCCAACCCGCCGCCCCCAGCCCAGCCGCCTCGCCCAAGTAGTAGTACCGGCAACAAGAGATAGCAGAACCTCATGGGCCCGCCCATCCTCAAGTTCTTAGTAAACGGAGAGCTGCCAATCGACGAAACCTTGGCTCGGCAAGTGCAACGCCGAGCGGCAGCCTACACTATAATCAATAGAGAGATGGTCAGCGCAGCATCATCGGTGTCTACCAACACAAGGCCGAATCGATAAAGGCCGCAATCCTCAAGACATCCATCGTGGCGAAAAGGCCCATCATGCAGCCTCCAGAGCACTCGCCGCCAAAGCCTTCCGACACGGTTTCTTCCGCCGACTACCCTAGAAGAGGCCAAGGAATTAGTTCAAAATGCAAGGTGCTGTGTGTTCCGCTTCCAAGCCGCTTCACCGGCTTCAGGCCAAGACTATCCCCATCGCCTGCCCTTTGTCGTCTGGGGCCCGGACATGGTGGGACTATTCAAGACGGCACGAGGTGGTTTAACTCACCTACTTGTCGCGGTGGACAAGTTCACCAAGTGGATAGAAGAAAACCCATCAAGAAGTTGAATGGTCTTACGGCAGTGACTTTCATAGCCGATATCACGACTCGACGGCGCATCACACAGCATCATCATCGACAACGGCACAAATTTCACCAAGGGCGCTTCGCCCGCTTTCGCGCGACGCAGGCATCCGATCGACTTAGCGTCCGCTGCCCATCCGCAGCCAAACGCCGTGGAGCGAGCGAACGGCCTCATCTTGTCCGCATCAAGCCTCGCCTCGTCGAACCATCGAGCGCTCGCCGGCTGCTGGCTTGAGGAGTTGCCACCGCCCTATGGAGTCTGCGACGACTCCAAACAAGTCAACTGGCTTCACACCCTTCTTCCTCGCTCACGGTGCCGGCCATCATCCCGACGGATATAGAGTTCGACTCCGCGAGTCACCATGTACACCGAGGAGGAAGCGTAAGAAGCACGCCAAGACGTTGTCGATCTGCCGGAAGAGGGCCGGCTGTCGGCACTCACCGTCCAACATCTACCAAGAGAGCCTGCACCGCTACTACAACAAGAAGGTCAAGCCAAGATCATTCCTAGAGGGCGACTTTGTGCTCCGCTGATCCAGCGAACAGCCGCCAGCACAAGCTGTCGGCGCTTTGGGAAGGACCGCTCATCATCGAGAAAGTGCCGGGCAATGACTCCTACTACCTGATCGACGCCGAAGCCCCGAAAGCACGAAGAGGGACGACTCCGCAAGGAGACGGAGCGGCCATGGAATGCGAATCTCCTCCGAAGATTTTACAGTTGATGCAGTATGTACCACGCTACCCTTTTGTGTTTGAAATGTATGATAAGAATTATGCCTTTGGGTATGTTACCCTTTTATTATGTTGTTTGGCACCGGGCTCGACTAGTCGGCCCGGGGACTCGCCGCTTTTGAGCTATGAAGTGCTTCCTGAAGTCCGACAAGTAGCGTATGTGCCCAAGCCGCCTCTGTCGGAAGCAAAGAGTCGCAGAGCGACTGTTTGGTGGGCAGGAGTAAGGTAGAGCGGGCGCCCACACGAAAAAAATGGCTAAGGATCCAAAGCATACACATAGTTTAAATCGGTGCCCAGCCCGTTTCGTGAAACCGACTCTTAAGAAGCCGGGCTTGCCGCTTTTCACCCAACTTGCTTAAACGACTCTAAAATGACCAAGTACTTGCCTTCTCAAAGTAGCCAAGCACTTGACCTAGACGGCAATCCGCAGAGCGGTTGCCCAACGGGCAAGGCGGCATCTAAGGGAAGGCGGCAAGGGAAAAAGCCACAAGAGCAATAAGCAAGGAAACATGAAATTAGAATAATATTTACACAAACTTAGGCCCTTGGTCGGATCTTCAACAGAGGTTCGTAATACACCCCTGGTGGAATTGTGCGAATTTAACGGGTTCTTTCAAAAACTAACAAATAGATAAATAAAGCCAAGGCAGCGCCTAAGAAGCAGCGGATGGGGTTGGAAGGCCGGAGGCGGCGGCGGAGTCGACGCCGGGCGGCTGGCTGGGCAGTCTCGGCTTGATCGCCTCGCAGCGGCTGGCTCAGGATGGGCGTGGCTCGTTTGTCGGAGGCGCTGGTCGAGCTGAGGCTGGCCGCCCGCCTCGCCTTCCTCGTGCCTCCATGCCGCCTCCGCCCTCCGCTTCGCCCTCATCCTCGGTGCCGAGTCGATCACTTCCGCAATCTCGCCAGAGTCCGGTTCATCCCAACCACTCCGCGGTGCTTCCCACCGCCTTCAGCCCGCCAGGACGAAGACACTGGTGTCCGTAGTCGGCGGTCGCCGCCAGACGCTGGACGAGGGAGCCCTCCGCGCCCACAGCTCCGCTTCGGCTTCGACCGAACGCTGCTAGCCGGTCCAGTGTCGAGCTCGATACCACGCTTGACGAACCTGTGGCTCGGCGAAGCTCCAGCCGAGCCGCGGAGCCCTTCCAAGCCTCAAGACGCCCAGCCATGACCTCCAGCCGGGGCGGTCCGCTGGGAGGCGCAGAATCGCATGTCCGCCACAGGCAGCAATCGCCGGGCCTCGACACGTCAAGACGGCGAACATCCGGCGTGTCGCCGCAGATGAGCCTCAATGCTCGTGGAGCTGCTCGCCAAGGGTCCGGGGCGCGGCGATTCGGCGCCACCCACCTCCGCGCCAAGCGTTCGCCTCGATGGCCTGATTGGCGCTCACAGATGACCAGGAAGAAGTCTGCCAAGAGGAAGAAGAAAAGCAAGTTAGAAAGCAGGAGCCGCTTACCCTATAGTCGGCAACCCAAAAGAGAAAGTAAAGCAAACTTACCATCGACGATATCCTCGATTTCATGGAAGCCGGAGGTCAGCTGCGCTTCCCTATCGGGTCCAGCGGAGCGCCGCCTCGACCGCCAGAGGGCGGCCTCTTTCTTCTCCGCCAGCCAGCAAGGCGCCTTGAGCAGCTCCTCTGCCCGCCAGCCATGAGCCAGCAGGTCGCGCTCATGGGCGAAGCTTGCCGACTCCTCCTCTTTATGCAAGGCGGTCTCGACCAGATTCAGCTGCCTCAGCAGAGCGGCGTTGGACTCAAGAATAAAAAGAAGAAGGACGCAGTTGTCGGGCTAAGAAGGTCGCCAGAAGATCTGGCCCGATCACAGAGCCGCCTCAATCTCGGGATTACAGCCATGCTGGCGCGCGCGCCTGCACAAGAAGGAAACTCACCTCGCCTCGCCAGTCAGCAGCCCGCTTGTTCAGTTCTTCAACGCTATGTTGAAGGCGGTAGCGCTGGAGGTTGTTATATTCCCGTGACAAGGATTCCGCATACGATAAAAACTTGAAGTAAGCAACAAAGTTCGTCACCGCCAGCAGCCAATTCAAACTCGGGATCAGACCAGCAGGAGGCCGGCGCGCCTCACAGAGAAGATCAAGAGAAAATTCGGAAATAAAACATACCCGCATGGCGGATCGCGACGCCAGGTGTGCCTTGGTAAGGTTCTGGAGGGCGTCGCCTTCAGCCCGCAACTTCGCTTGGACGTCCAGGAGCGCCATGTTCAGCAGGCCCGTGCAGCCGCCTCGCACTCCACCCAATGGGCGCGGTGCTTGTCGCCTCAGCCGGGATGGCCGAGCTGGCGGCGCCGTCTCAAAGGGGCGCGCGCCGAGGTCGCTTTTCAAGGCGGCGCCCCACCGGGCGAGGCGATTTGAAGAAGCAGCTGCGCCACGGCTTGCCGCTGGCCGGCGGCACGGGTGGGTCCGCCGCTGTTTGCCTCGCGCGACCTCAGATCACGGGCGGAGGCGGCGGAGGTGGCACGGCCGCGCCGCGGGAGAGACTCCGCCGCCTTCCCTCCCCGCACAAGGGACCTCACCACCGTTCTTCCGACCGCCCTGTGAACTCCGGCGTGGTGGCGCTGAGCTCAGCCGGAGTGACGAGCAGCGCCGATCGAAGGCACGCGGCCTCCTCGGCTTGCCTTATTGCTGCAGCCGCTGCTTCGACCGCCTTTCTCGGCCTCCGCCTTCTCTCGACGGGCGGCTCCTCCTCGTCAAGGCTTCTCCCGCGATTCTCGCCTGCCGCCCCCGAGGGCGGCCGCAGGTCAACCCGCCGACCGCTGGCGGACGCCTCCGCCGACCCCATGACGGAGGCGGCGGCGACCTCTCCAAAGTGAGGGAGCCCTGATGAGAAAAAAGGACATGAGAAGACTCGGCAAGACGGACCAGAAGAAAACAAGATGTAATAAAAAGATACTTACGCGAGACCAGCGGTGGTTTCTTCACTTCCTTGCGGAAGCGGTTAGCCTCGCGACCGCTTTTCACGCCGAGTCGCGCGCGCCGCCTCTGAATTTATTGGCCTGGCCGCTATTGATTCGGCCCGCCCGGCGCTTTTCTTCGCCGCCTCCCCAAGGCGGCGAGGACTCAGCGCTGGATGGCTGGCTCTCTCATTGGCGGGGGGGGCGATTTCATCATCGGGCCACCGCAAAGTGGCCGAGGGCATGAAGTCGCCGGCCCTCCCTCCTCGGCGCCGGCCTCCATCACCGCCACGCCCAAGTCAGGGTCGCCGGCGCGCCTCCGCCTGGGCCGGGACGACATGAGCCGCCCACGGGCGCCGGCCGAGGGAGGCATGAGAGGATTCTGAGTCGAAAAGACCAAGGAGTAAGAGCCGGATCCGCTAAGGAAGGAAACAGAGAAGCAAGAGACAACTTACCATCGGCAGGGATTGGCGCCATGAGTATGGCTCCTGTCAAATGTCATTCCTCCGTGAGGTCGCAGTCACCAAGAAGTTCACCGTGTCCACCACCTCCGCTGGGGCATGTCCTGGAGCACAGCCGGTTGGTCCCGGCGGCCGCCATCCGCAGATCGATGAGGTCGGCCTTGAAGAGGGAGAACTCGCGCGCCATGAAGGTGGCCAGCAAGTCTGCCCCAATCAGGCCCTCCGAGTGTATCATTACGCTGAGTCACTGACGGGCGGCAAAGGCTCGCGAGGGTCAGCGACCAGGCCTCAGAGGGACCAGCCGGTGGGTCGGCCCACCAGCCTCCGCCCAATGAGGGCGGCAAGTTGACCCAGGCCGCCGGGGCGACGTTTTGACATAGAAGTACGAAGCGCTGCCACATCTTCACCGACTTGATGAGGGGATGGCAAGGAAAGGGTTCTCCGCACCGCCTCCTCTTATAAACGAACGTGCCGCGACAGAGCCGGCACGCGAGCGACGTGGGGCCCGAAGCCGCTTGAAGAATTTCCCACAGCTCGATGGTGGGGAGAACTCGAGAAAACCTTCGATAAGGATGCGGCGGCGCCAGCAGCACCACCGTGTTGGGGTGAGGTGGTGCGGCCGAGCCCAAGAACCCAAGAAAGCGCGAAGAAGCCGCCACGGTAGCCCCAGCTCACAGCATGAGGTGCGAGCGAAAATCACCCGCCGCCTCCTCCGCGCCGCGTGATTTCGCCTCCAGCGCGCTGGCCCGCACTAGGTGGCTGCCGGGATGCGCGCGCTTGACGGCGAATTCGATTATGTCGCCTTCGATGACGGAGCTATCCCACACGCCGGAGCGCCAGCGGTGGGCAGGCGCGCGCGATGAGGAGCTCATCTCCGCGGGCGAGGAAGAAACGAGGCTCGCGCGTGGAGCGAGGAAGAAGAAGAGGCAGGAGCGGGATGAGAGAGCGCGCGCGCCGCCGCCTCCCTCCCCCACCTACTAATAGGCGCCAGGATGCGGTTGAGGCGGGCGTGGATTAATCGCGCCCACGCCCCCACGCCTCACGATGAATTCCACGACGTTATCGCGCAGCAGAACGGCGCAGGATCCCAACCGCCGCACGCATCAAGAGCGGATTCGCCGCGCGCCGGGCATGGTAGTGGCGGCCCTCGCCGACGGGCCCGCTTTTGTCACGCTGCGGGCTGGCATATCGCCTCGCCGCTGGCGTCAGCATGGCGGCCCATGGCGGGCGGCCGGGAAGCTTATCAGCATGCCGCCTGATCCTGCTAGACCTTCAAACCTTCAAGAGCAAGACGGCCTTCGCAGCCGACTCCAGATGGAGACGGCGGCTGAGTCCAGATTCTTCCACAAAGGGATGAAGCTGCCGAGGCTCGACGGGCTGCCCTCGGCGCCCCCAGCTTCGGGACTATCGTCAAGTAATGGACTACGGTAGGCGACCCGAGCCCCTCAACCTTTCAAAACATCGGGGCAGACTGCGCCCCTCAAGACCCCGAGACAAAGAGCCGCCTTCAGAGAGTCGGCAACAGAGTCGCCGACTACCCCTCTGGGCCGAGTCCCAGAGGCGGCCTTAAGATAAGCCGACTTTGAGACGGCAACCTCAGGACAAGCCGACTCCAAGCCAGCGACCTCCACCGAGGCCGGCTACAGGGAGACGGCCCGCGACCCCAACTACCTCCTGTTTTGAGCGACTACGAGCGGGATGGGGTAAGGCCGCCTTGCGGCCCATCCCTTACCCTGCCCATAAAGGGCAGGTATGGCTCTGAGCGCTGCATCGACGGAGATCTCCGTCCGCGCAAAGCATCGCTGCTATGCCGCCCTAACATCAGCGCCAGGCAGATTCTTGTACCCACGATGGCTCGTCTCAGACGACCAAGACGGCGGGACCTGCCTGTCGGCGGAGTATCAAGACGGCGAGAGCACCCCAAAGACGGACCCGATGGAGTCGGCCGCCCCTCCCGCGGATCCACGCGCCATTAACTGATTAAGACAGGAATGGCAACAAGGATCGCTTCGCCAGCGGGCGGCACTGCTGCCATAACCCCATGACCAAGCTCACACATTAGAAGCACGGCTACAGAATCTGCAGCCGGCAAGACTACCACAAGCGGACAAGGGCTGTCGGCCCCATGTTGGCCGCCGGCTGGGCCCACTAGTCGGCGGGCCCTGTGAGTCGGCGGAGAAGACGGCGACTTAGAGACCGACGGCTTGGACCCACACATGCAAAGGGTTGGAAGCTAGTAGTTTTAGACACACACATAGAGGGAGAGAAGAGCAAGCCGTGCCCTTCTCCTTCCTCACCCCAAACAGCCCAAGGAGCCTCTTGTACCCACTTTGCCATAGTGATCATGCGGAGACCCCGCAGAGCAGCAGAGGGGTGTTATCTCCTGAGAGCCCCAAGCTGGGTAAGATTCGGCGGCAAGCATGTTCGCCATCCCGCTTCAGCACCGGCGACGCTTCTACTCGCCTCCATGATAAGCCATCCTTTGGCATATGTCGCACCCAACCCCCGACACCGATCTACTATTTTGTAATCTTTTACTTTCCGATCTATAAACCAAATATACCAAAAATATTTACTTTACCGTTTATCTATCTCTTTCACATCTCACTTTTGCAATTAACCATGAAGGGATTGACAACCCCTTTATTGCGTTGGGTGCAAGTTGTTGATTGTTTGTGCAGGTATTCAGTGACTTGTGCGTTGTCTCCTACTGGATTGATACATTGGTTCTCAAACAGAGGAAATTACTTGCGCTACTTTACTGCATCACCCTTTTCTCTTCAAGGGAAAACCGTAGCATCTACCGGAGAGAAGAGGGGGAAGAAACAACAAATATAAGCAAATAGATGCATGATGATGCAAGACACGACAACAAGCAGTGCTAGGGGCGACCTAACGTAGTACTACATGTTGCAGATGGAGAGGGAAAACATCCGGAGGGGTTTTACTGCGTTCGGTATTTTCTGGCAGATGAAACGGAGGGCGGGCGGTTCCATGTTCGCTATGCTAGGGACGTGTGGCGGACGAACGGAGTGCATATTCGGAATCGTCACATTTTTTCGAGTAAGTTTCATGTACAAAGTATTATTATCTGACTTACAGTTTATTTTATATTATTTTTCAAAGATTTAAACAATTTCTGGAATTCTGTTTAATTAGAAAATAAAAGACTAAATGCTTGATACACCCAAAAGTGTACCCAGCCCATTGCAACAGGGGTTGATAGTGGGCCCTGTTGACTGGGTCAACAACCCAGTCAGTAAAGGCTGATTGGTGGGCTAGCTGCCCAGTCAGCAGGCTGATTGGGTCAGCCTTATCCACTAGAACAGTGGAGGGACCCCACATGTCAGTGACTCGGGCTATTTTCACTATTAAAAATTAATGTTCGGTTAATTAATGGGGTGGAATCCACCTCTCGGAGACATATTAATTTAAACTAATTAATTAAATTAGCAAAATAGTTAATTAGCAAGGTGGGGCCCAGTAACAGTGGTTGTTAGTGGGGAGAGGGTTAGTGCTAATGGGTGGTTAGCCCCCTAATTAATTAATTGATGGGCGGGCCCGCTGGTTAATCGCTCTAGCAGGGGGGTACCCATGCGCGCCGGCGACGAGGCTAGGCATGACGGAGACCCACCGGAGTTCCACTCCAGTGACCATTCAAGCGGCGGACAGGTGCATTTGAACGAGGGCGACGTCGCAAATCGACCGGGGGCACTAGTTCGTTTGGAGATGGCCGGAGCTAGTCAGAGCATTAACGGCGAGCGGCGGCCGGGATCGGGCGAGCATGGAATCTGTGCTAAGAGGCACAGCATGACGAGCCGAAGGGCCCGTTGACTACCTAGGGCTCCCAGGAGGTCGATGAAGTGCTCGGACAAGAGCTTTGCTCGTCGTGGTAGCTGTAGCGAGGTGCACGACGGTGGTGAGCTCACGGGTGCGGCGGGGATCGAAGCTAGGGGACGATACGAAGCTCAGGAGGAAAGGGAAGGAGCAGCGACGCTCACAGAGGATGCAGAGGAAGACTCGGGGAGGCTAGACGGGGTCGAAGTCGGTGGAGCTCGCCAGCGGAGCAGAGGAAGAAGACAGGGAGTAGAGGTCGTTTAGGTGGCTTCCGGCTCCAACGGATGGCACCAGGCGACGGTGCGGTCGAAGGCAAAACGGATGGGCACGGAGACGCGATGCGGTGAGGCCAGGGTCCGCGAGATCGATGCAGCGACAGCGTCAGCGGTGCTCAGGAGGGAGAGGGGAGCTAGGGAAAGGATCTATTGAGTGGGGGAATCTAGGGATTGCCCACAGGAGCGCGGGCGTGCTTTAACCGCACGGGAAGGCAATGGATGGGCGGCGCAAGGCGATCCAGGATCCGTACACGTGCGCAGCGTCCACGAGGTCTCGGTGAGCACGAGGAGGAAGATGACACGGGCAGGCTGGGCTGGGCCGGCTGGGCCGTCCTGTTTGTACTAGAGCCCAGTCTGCCCAGCCTCTTATGTCTTTCTTTTCTTTTTCTTGTTTTCCTTTATGCTTTATGTGTGTCCTACTTCTTGAGCTTGCGTTGGTTTTTCCCTTGAAGAGGAAAGGGTGATGCAGCAAAGTAGAGATAAGTATTTCCCACAGTTTGAGAACCAAGGTATCAATCCAGTAGGGGGTACAAGCAAGTCTCCAATATATGCACCTGCACAAACAATCAAACACTTGCACCCAACACGATAAATGGGTTGTCAATCCCTTCACTGTCACTTGCAAGGATGAGATCTGAAAGAGATAGATATAAAAGATTACTAAAATATAAAACAAAATAAAAGTAAATAAAACTCAGCGAGGTATTTTGGGGTTTTTTGGTTTATAGATCTGAAAATATATGATGGAATATAGACCCGGGGGCCATAGGTTTCACTAGAGGCTTCTCTCTTGAAAGAAAACATACGGTGGGTGAAAAAATTACTATCGA
Organism: Aegilops longissima; assembly: GCA_021605205.1. NCBI lineage: Eukaryota > Viridiplantae > Streptophyta > Magnoliopsida > Poales > Poaceae > Aegilops > Aegilops longissima. Next base: position 554,760,632 of record CM038682.1, read on the forward strand.
GCAATTGATATAAAAGCGCAAAGTTATGACGATATCCAAGGCAATGATTATGAATATAGGCATCACGTCCGTGTCAAGTAGACCAAAACGATTCTGCATCTACTACTATTACTCCACACATCCACCGACTCCTGCCTGCATCTAGAGTGTTAAGTTCATAAGAACATAGCAACACTTTAAGTAAGATGACATGATGTAGAGGGACAAACTCAAGCAATATGATGTAAACCCCATCTTTTTATCCTTGATGGCAACAATATAATACGTGCCTCATGACCCCTTCTGTCACTGGGAGAGTACACCGCAAGATTTAACCCAAACCGATAATTCGAAAAGAAATACAAAGATATTTAATCATGCATATAAGAATTTGGAGAAGATTCAAATAATATTCATAGATAATCTGATCATAAATCCACAATTCATCGAATCTCGACAAACACACCGCAAAATATTATTACATCGGATAGATCTCCAAGAACATCGAGGAGAACATTGTATTGAAGATCAAAGAGAGAGAAGAAGCCATCTAGCTACTAGCTATGGACCCGTAGGTCTGTGGTAAACTACTCATGCTTCATCGGAAGGGAAATAGGGTTGATGTAGAAGCCCTCCGTGATCGAATCCCCCTCCTGCACGGTGCCGGAAAAGGCCCCAAGATGGGATCTCACGAGGTTAGAGGCTTGCGGCGTCGGATAAGTATTTTGGTGGACGCTTCTGATGGTTTGGGAATATTTAGGAATTTATAGGCCAAGAATTAGGGTTGGAGGACTCCCGTGGGGCCCACAAGCAAGGGGGTGCCCCCTAGGGCGCACCCTAAGGGTTTGTGGAGCCCTCAGGACTCTTCTGGCCCCCTCTCCAAGCTTCGTCGATGTCTTCTGGTCCAAGAAAAATCATCACAAAAGTTTTATTCTATTTATGCTTTGTTTGATATTCCTTTATGAAAAAGCCAAAAACAAGGGGGGAAAACAGCAAGTGGCACTGGGCACTAGGTTAATAGGTTACTCCCAAAAATAATATAAAATAGCATATTAAGGCATATAAAACATCCAAAACAGATAATATAATAGCATGGAACAATCAAAAAATATAGATACGTTGGAGATGTATCAAGCATCCCCGAGCTTAATTCCTACTCGTCCTCGAGTAGGTAAATTATAAAAAACAAATTTTTTGATGTGGAATGTTACCTAAAATATTTATCCATGTAATCTTCTTTATTGTGGCATGAATATTTAGATCCATAAGATTCAAAACAAAAGTTTATTATTGACATAAAAACAATAATACTTCAAGCATACTTATAAAGCAATCGTGTCTTCTCAAAATAACATGGCAAAATAAAGTTATCACTACAAAATCATATAGTCTGGCCATGCTCCATCGTCATCACACAAAGTATTTCATCATGCACAACCCCGATATTAGCCAAGCAATTGGTTCATACTTTTATGTTCTCAAACCTTTTCAACTTTCACGTGATACATGAGTGTAAGCCACAAATATAGCACTATAGGTGGAATAGAATATGGTGGTTGTGGAGAAGACAAAAAGAAGGAGAAAGTGTCACATCAACTAGGTGTTTTAACGGGCTATGGAGATGCCCATCAATAGATATCAATGCGAGTGAGTAGGGTTTTCCATGCAACGTATGCACTAGAGCTATAAGTGTATGAAAGCTCAAAAAGAAACTAAGTGGGTGTGCATCCAACTTGCTTGCTCACGAAGACCTAGGGCAATTTGAGGAAGCCAATCATTGGAATATACAAGCCAAGTTATATAATGAAAAATTCCCACTAGTATATGAAAGCGACAAAATAGGAGACTCTCTATCATGAAGATCATGGTGCTACTTTGAAGCACAAGTGTGGAAAAAGGATAGTAACATTGTCCCTTCTCTCTTTTCTCTTTTTTTTGTTTGGGCTTCTTTGGCCTCTTTTTGTATATTTGGGCTTCTTTGGCCTCTTTTACTTTCTTTAAAGTCTGGAGACTCATCCCAACTTGTGAGAGAATCATATCTTCCATCATCCTTTCCTCACATGGGACAATGCTCTAATAATGATGATCATCACACTTTTATTTACTTACAACTCAATGCTAGAACAAAATATGACTCTATATGAATACCTCATGCATATGAGAACAATATGACAATGATGGTGTGTGTCATAATAAATGGAACGGTGGAAGTTGCATGGCAATATATCTCAGAATGGCTATTGAAATGCCATTATAGGTAGGTATGGTGTTTGTTTTGAGGAAGGATATATGGTGGGTTTAATCCACTGGCGGGAATTGCGCGGTACTAGAGTGGCTAGCAATGGTGGAAGGGTGAGAGTGTGTATAACCCATGGAGTCAACATTACTCATAAAGAACTCACATACTTATTGCAAAAGTCTATTAGTTATCGAAACAAAGTACTAAACACATGCTCCTAGGGGAAGGGTTGGTAGGAGTTAACCATCGCGCGATCCCGACCTCCACACAAAGGAAGACAATCAAAAAATAAATCATGCTCCGACTTAATCACATAACGGCTCACCATACGTGCATGCTACAGGAATCACAAACTTTAACACAAGTATTTCCACCAATCCACAATTATTCACTAGCATGAATCTAATATCACCATCTTTATATCTCAAAATAAATGCAAGGAATCAAATTTCTCATAGTATTCAGCGTTGTTTATATGAAAGTTTTTATTATATCCCTCTTGGATGCCCATCATATTAGGACTAAATTCATAACCTAAGCAAATGACCATGTTGTCTGGAGACTCTCAAATAATATAAGTGAAGCATGAGAGTTCAACAATTTCTATAAAATAAAGCCACTGTCGTGCTCTAAAAAGATATAAGTGAAGCACTAGAGCAAATTGCCTAGCTCAAAAGATATAAGTGAAGCACATAGAGTATTCGAATAAATTCATGATTCGTGTGGGTCCCTCTCAGAAGGTGTGTACAGCAAGGATGATTGTGTCAAACTAAAAAGCAAAGACCCATATCATACAAGACACTCCAAGCAAAACACATATCATGTAGCGAATAAAAATATAGCCTCAAGTAAATTTACCGATGGATTGAAGACGAAAGAGGGGATGCCATCCGGGTGTGACGCCTGGGTAATCATGCTACAGTAACCTCTACTAATGATGCCACGTCACCGAGGTCACTGTTGTTAATCTCGCGTTAATTCAAACCCGATCGAATTCAAATTCGAAATCAAACCAACCGATGAAGTTTTCAAACATTAAAATGCCCGGAGTGTGTCGATTAATCCATAAGTAGTGGTAGGTGATGAAACCACACTTTTATAAAATATTTATGTGCACTAAAATAATTAAAACAATATTTGAAAATACTTAACAAATGCTTTTATGTATATAGGTAATTGTAAGCTAGTTAAAATAGTGTGTGAACATTTTATTACAGTGAGTTATGCTACCTTACTAATTTAGGTATGGGTTTTATAGTTTGTTAAAATTGTTTTGATATTAAAACATTTAAAACCGACGTTAAAAGAATAAATAAAGACAAAACAAAAATAAAATAAAACAACCTCGCCTCTAATCGGGCCAGCCCACTGCCCATCAGCCGACCGCCCACCGCCCACCGCCCACCCATAAGCCCCCCTCCCGGGTCAAACCCTAGTCGCAGCGACCCACTTCGATCCCTTCTCCTCCTCGTCGCTCGATCGGGATCCCGCCGATCCTAACGCCTTCACCGGTCACCCGCCTGGCCGCCACCTCCTCCGCCACCTCGCCTCCCGCCGGCCTCGGCAACCTCGCCCGGGCCACCACCCGGCCCGAGCCACCACCCGCAGCCCGCCACCGGATCGCCGCCGCTGAGCTGCCTTTGCCTCGAACCGCCACGCCGTCGCGGACCGCCTCCCGTGCTTCCTCGCGCCGCACGCCGCCCCTGTCCTCCTCCCCAAGGGCTTCACCGAGCCACGCCGACCTCTCCCGGCAACGCTTAGTGAGCGCCACCCTCTCCCCTCGTTTAACGCAGACACGCAGCGGTGCCGCGCTTCAGGCGCACTCGCCGCTGTTCACCGCCACCTCGCCAGGCTCGCTCTCTGCCACCTCGCGTGAGGTCATCATGCCTACTACGCCTCCGGTGACCCTTCTGCTGCCGCCGCTCTCCTCCGCCGTGCAGCCTGCTGCTCTCCTCAGGCGCACCACATGCGCGCTGTGCTCTTCGCCTCATGCCTTCCGCCATCGCCTCCTCGCACTGCAAGGCCTGCCCGCCAGCCAGCAGCCCGGGCGGGCTTGCCTCAACGGGCGCCAGAATCGCTAGCGCCCGATCCGCTAAGGCCCCTGGGGCCTATGACAGATGGGCCCACGCCCAGAACGTTTTCATAAAAAAAAAGAAATAAAATAATAATAATAATAATAATTAAGTAAGTAATTAATTAATCTAGTTAATTATACCTAATTAACCTGCTGATAAATCTAACTACTGTCAATTAGATAACAGCCTATGACATGCGGGACCCACCCATTAGTTGACTGGTCAACGGTCAACTTTGACCGCCTGCATCATGCTGATGTCATCAATGCCTTTTGATTTAATTAATTATGTTAATCCTAAAAGTGATTTAAATCTTTTTAAATTAATATAAAATAAACCGTAGCTCGGATGAAAAAACTTTGTACATGAAAGTTGCTCAGAACGACGAGACGAATCCAGATACGCAGCCCATTCGTCCACCACGCGTCCCTAGAATAGTGAACCTGCAACTTTCCTCCTCCGGTTCACCTGTCCAAAAACGCAAAACACCGGGGATACTTTCCCGGATGTTTCCCCCCTTCGCTGGTATCACCGACTACCGCGTTAGGGCACACCTAGCATCACGCTTTGTCACGTCATGCATCGTCATGCAATTGTTTGCATTGTATTTATTGTTTCTTCCCCCTATTCTCTCGCTAGACACCGAGATCGAGGTCATTGCTACCAAGACGACTACGGTGTTGATTTAATTCTCCTTCTCGGCTGAGCTTCCAGGCAAGCCCCCCTTTGATCACCAGATATCTCCTATTCCTTCTCTATACTGCTTCCATTAGAGTAGCGTAGCATGTTATTGCTTTCAGTTAATCCTATTCTGCTGCATAGCCTGTCATTGTTGCTACAGTTGTTACCCTTACCTGCAATCCTAAATGCTTAGTATAGGATGCTAGTATTCCATCAGTGGCCCTACACTCTTGTCCGTCTGCCATGCTATACTACTGTGTCTTGATCACTTCGGGAGGTGATCACGGGCATATGTTATATACTTTATACTGTTACATTACTTACGATATTGTTCGGAGATGGGGGATGAAGGGGCAGGTGGCTCCATCCCGATAGAGGTGGGCCTGGGTTCCCGACGGCCCCCGACTGTTACTTTGTGGCGGAGCGACAGGGTAGGTTGAGACCACCTAGGAGAGAGGTGGGCCTGGCCCTGGTCGGCGTCCGCGGTTACATCATTAACACGCTTAACGAGATCTTGGTATTTGATCTGAGTCTGGCCATTTGGTCTATACGCACTAACCAACTACGTGGGAAAGATATGGGCACTCGGCGCCGTGGTATCGGCCGAAGCCTTCTTGACGCCGGCCGATCGAGCGGCGCCGGATTGATCGAACGCCTTCCGTGCTAGGTTCTGCTTCGCCGCACACGCAACGCAGGTGTGCTAAGGGTGATGGGCCTGCACCTGGCGCTTAGGTTTAGACCGCGCGTCGACCTCTCGGTTGGCCTAGGTGGGGCTGCGACGTGTTGATCTTCCGAGGCCGGGCATGACCCAGGAAAGTGTTTCCGGCCAAATGGGATCAAGCGTGTTGGGTTATGTGGTGCACCCCTGCAGGGAAGTTTATCTATTTGAATAGCCATGATCTTCGGTAACATGATGACTTGGAGTTGTACCTTGACCTTATAACAACTAGAACTGGATACTAAATAAAACACACCTTTCCAAGTGTCAGATACAACCCGGTGATCCCTCTCTCACAGGTCGACGAGGAGAGGATCGTCGGGTAGGATTATGCTATGCGATGCTACTTGGTGAACTTGCCATCTACTCTCTTCTACATGCTGCAAGATGGAGGTGGCCTCAAGCGTAGTCTTCGACAGTGATTAGCTATCCCCTCTTATTCGCATTCTGCAGTTCACCCCACCGATATGACCCTTTACACATATACCCATGCATATGTAGTGTAGTTTTTGCTTGTGAGTACTTTGGATGAGTACTCACGGTTGCTTTTCTCCTCTTTTCCCCATTTCCTTCTACCTGGTTGTCGCAACCAGATGTCGAGCCTGTGAGCCAGACGCCACCTCGATTTACAGCGACTCCTTCTATTAATCGGAGGTGCCTACTACTACGCAGGCACCGACGACGACTAGGAGTAGTTTAGGAGGATCCCAGGCAGGAGGCCTGCGCCTCTTTCGATGTGTATCCTAGTTTGTGCTAGCCATCTTATGGCAACTTGTTTAACTTATGTATGTACTCAGATATTGTTGCTTCCGCTGACTTGTCTATGATCGAGCACTTGTATTCGAGCCCTCGAGGCCCCTGGCTTGTATGACTTATTTATGTTTTTAGAGTTGTGTTGTGATATCTTCCCGTGAGTCACTGATCTTGATCGTACATGTTTGCGTGCATGATTAGTGTAAGATTGAATCGGGGGTGTCACACCGGGGCATCCCCAAGCTTACATAATTGGTTGTCCTTGAATATTACCTTGGGATGCCTGGGGCATCCCCAAGCTTAGTTTCTTGCCACTCCTTATTCCATAGTCCATCAAATCTCTACCCAGAACTTGAAAACTTCACAACACAAAACTCAACAGAAAACTCATGAGATCCGTTAGTATAAGAAAATAAATCACCACCTTTTGGTACTGTTATCAACTCATTATTTTCTTATATTGGTGTAATATCTACTGTATTCCAACTTCTCCATGGTTCGTATCCCCCGAACTACCCATAGATTCATCAAAATAAGCAAAAACACATCGTTTGCCGCAATGAGCACAGCTCGAGCCTCCATGGGCTGCTGGAGTCTTGCGAGATGAAGAACCAGCCGGGCGCAGTGAGGGAGTAGCAAGGCGGCTGTCTCGCCACACGACAGATGCCGGGATGATGCTTGCTGCTCGTTCCCCGCCGGTCCGGTGGCGGAGTTGACGGCAGGCGACGGAAACGGCGGGGCGGCCGCGACGGGCCGTCTGGCGACGCTGGAAGCGAGAGCGGCTCGGTGCTCGGCGTGGGCCGATTTAACGCTCGATATGGATGCGATGGTCGGCGAAGAACAGGGCGGCGGAAGACGATTCCGCGCACTTCTACGGGCGCGCCAAATGTCGGATTTCGGGTTCCGGCAGACCCTCTAGGTTCGAACACTGGGGTGCGCGCGGAGATTTCGCCCCCTACCTACCTGCACCTCGCCGCCACGCTAGGATCTAAACTATGAAAGGAACAACACAAGAGACACAGGGTTTATACTGGTTCGGGCCACCATTGTGGTGTAACACCCTACTCTAGTGTGTGGTGTGGTGGATTGCCTCTTGGGCCGATGATGAACCATACAAGGAAGAACAGTCTCGCGAGGGTCTGTTCTTGGCTGGTGCTATGAACTGCTACGGGGAGTTCAGTCGCTCTCTCTCCGCTGATCCAAGATGCCGGATCCTGGATCAAGCTCCGATCTAGATGCCCCTACCCTGTGGGTGGCTAGTCCTATTTATAGGCAAGGGCCCTGGGCCTCTTCCCAAATATTGAGCGGGAAGGGCGCCAACAATTGGCCCTTTTGAAGGGGAACATCTAGTACACTTATCCTGACTAAAGTTGGTCCTCTCCTGTCAAAGGCTCTGGTGGTGACGCCGGCTTGGGCTCCACGATGACTCCCTTCCTGCCGTTGTGACGGTCTTGGTCTTGTTGCACCGAAACGGATGCCTTTGCTTGATGCTCTCGCCGCGCTTGCTCCTTTGCACCAAAGAGGAAAGGAGGACACTGCTGGGGCTGGCGCTCACCGGCGCCCTTGGTCGCCATGGCTTGCATCATGGGCACCTCGTGAGGTACCCCGCCTTGATCTCTCCGCCTCCTCGAGCCAGCCGACGAGGTCGTGCTCGAGGAAGCTCCCTGTCGTCCGCCCCGCGAGGCTTGGCCCCTCGCAAGGGTCTTGAGCTTGTGCTGATGAAGATGGACCGTGCTGGGCCACCCCTTGAGCCACGCCGCAGGCCGTAGGCAGGCAAGTTTGGGGACCCCCGTTCCCAGAACGCCGACAGTAGTCCCCGGGCCCAAGGTGCGCCTGGACTTGGCTGAGCAGGGAAGCGAAGGGGCAAGTGCGAAGCGCCGTCGGCCCTAACAGCCTGCGGCCTTGGGCGGCGCGTGGCGGTTGATTGGTTGTGCGTGCCTTAGCAACTGCATGAATCGACTAAAGAGCGGCATCCGTCTAGGCTTTGCTTCCCTTGCTTCCTCCGGTCATTGCCCAGATCCCCTTTCTTGCGCCTTTCCTTCCTGCCTATGAAATCTCCAGATCTACTTCGACCGCGTGCCCTAGCAAGACATGGCGCCTCGCCAGACCCCAGCCGGAGCTTGGTACTCAGCCGCCTTGGACTCGCCGAATGTGTCGGAGAAGGGCCTTGCCCGGGTGCGCCGGATGGTGGCGGCGCAAGGCATCGACGGGGCAGAGGTGTTCAAGGCCGGCTCTGCCCTTCCCGAGGGCCAAGGGAGCACCTTCTATCCGCTCTTCGTGAGCGCCATTGCTGCAGGTCTGGTGCCTCCCTTTTCCGAGTTCTTCTTCTCTGTCCTCCGCCATTACAAACTGCAAGCTCTGCACCTCCACCCCAACTTTGTTCTTCTTCTGGCGATCTTCGCCTACTATTGTGAGGCTCACGTCGGGGTGCAGCCCTCAGTGGCCTTGCTGCGCCACTACTTATACCTCCGGACCTCTCGCGGTCCCATCTCCGCGTGCGCGAGCTTTGTCCCATATCGCAGCTCCAACGCCATCTCGAAGCCCGGGAAGAGGATTGAGGGCTTCAGGAGCAAGTGGGTCATGGTAGATGCTGGGCGCATCCACCCTCGGCTGATTCTACCCACGGAGCACCCCACGACCTCCGACAATTGGTCTCGCACGGAACTCGTGGATCCCCGCGCGCAGCTGGTGCTGGAGAAGATGGACGCGGATCTGTGGCCGGGCAACATGGCGGCAAGAAGCTGACCGCAAGGCCGCTCCCGAGGGAGTTCCCGGAGCATCAGTGGCCCCGCTTCACAAGATTGCCCATTGTGGAGGCCCCGCCCAAGCCCCGCAGTCTTGGCCGACGAAGATCTGGCCGCGGTCCTCCAATCTTTGGTCGGGGGAGACGCGGCGAGGCTGGAGGGCGCTCCTGTGCCCCTGTTCCTTTGAGATGATTGGGAGCAGGCGGTGGAATCCATGCATGTCTTCAATGGGGACGGGCCCGTGCCCGCAGAGGTTCCTGAGGACCCGGCGGCCCTGGCGACGGTGAACGTGTTCTCTGATGACTCCAGCGAAGAGGAGGAAGAAGAGGAGCGGGAAGAGGGGCCTGGCTCCGAGGCGACCGATGGGGAGTCCAGAGCGCCCCTCCCCCGGCGCAGGTCCCGCGATATCCGCCTCTTGCCGAGCGACGACGATGAGGATGGCGACGAGCGGGGCGGCGAGAGCTTGCCCCCGATCCCGAAAAAGGACAGGACTGGGCTAGTCCCCCGCGGGTCTGCCCCGGCTCCGAGGCGATCCGCAGACGTGCCTCCTGCTCCCGGGCCTCTTGAGGTTGATCCCTGCAGCCGGCTCTCGGGCTTCAAGTATGGCCGGAGGTTGCTCGAGCTCGCGAGCGATGACCAATAAGTGCTTGATTCTTGTTTTATTCCTTGTTTTGTTGCTGAGGCTTGATATCCGTATCTCTTGGCTAGGCTGGCGCCTGCGGTGAAGAAGCTGAAGGGAGCTCCTGAGGCTCCGTCTAGGGCGGTGCCTTCGCTCGCGAAAGAAGGCGACGGCAAGACACGGGCCTCTCCTGCCCAGTCATCCTCGCGAGGCGTGGCGGGGCTGGCTGGGGCGAGCTCAGCCCCCATGGCCCAAGCGACTCCTGAGGTATCCTTGCCTGATGCCACCGCCATAGCTGTTGGGGCGCAGCAGGTCCCGCCTCAGGATACTGTGGTTATGCTGTCGTCCTCTCCTCCTACTCCACCAACTGCTATCTCTCTGACTCCTCCCACTGTCCTTGAACACGCTGCTGCTGAATTGGACCGGCTGCGGCAAGATCTTCTGGGCGCCGACCCTTGCTTGGTGGCCGGGCGCTTGGAGCTGGCCTCTGGCTGGATTTGTTTTGACGCTTCGATTCGAGCGGTGCTGGTTCAGGCCTTGACGGCTTGCAACAAGGAGAAGCAAGCCGTCCTTGGGGCGAAGGCTGCTCGCGACACCGCCTTGGGGGAGGTAGCCGATGTCCGAGGTCGCTGCAAGGCGCTGGAGAGCGAGCTGCAGGGCTTGCGTGACCAGCTTGCCAAGGAGGCCCGCATTTGCCAAGAGAAGGAGGAAGACATGAAGGCTCGCGAGGCGGCCGTCAAGGACCGGGACGCCAAGCTTAACAAGCGCCGTGACCGCCTGGGTGCGCTGGAGCAGGAGTTGGAGGCGAAGAAGGTCGAGCTGGACGGCAAGGCGCGGATCCTCACCGAGGACCGCGAGGCCTTCACGGAGATGGAGGTGAAGGCTCGCACCCTGCCGAGGTCGCGTTACGATAGCGGCCTGGAAAGCCCACCGCCGCACCGAGGACGGCCCCGCCAAGCTGCTTCCTTCCTGATCCGCGCTTTCAAGATGTCACCTTGGCCTTGGCCCCACTACCGAGGCCAAGGCGCGTCCTGTCTTTCCGCAGATACCGACGCGGGTCCTTACCCACGTCTACCTTCGCGATCCCGACGTCGACCTCGACAGCCTGCTGGAGCCAGCGAGCAGCGAGCTTGCCACTGCCGTTGCTGAGGTCGTGAAGGGTCGTGCGGCGGCTCTTCTAGCGAAGTTTCGGGCCTTCAGCACCAAGCCGAAGCGAGGCGCTGCCGGTCCTGGGGCTTCACGAGGCGAACCCGCTCCGCACAGCTCCGCCGCCAACAAGTGACTCCGTTGTGGCTCATGTTTTGCTTTCAGCTCCTGCAACATGTGTCATGCCACGGGGAGGCGTTTAAACTTGCGTTTGGTGTCGTGATAACAGTTATGGACTGTAATATTTGCTTTTAAATTCCTTCAGATTTGTGCTTTTCCTTCCTACTTGCTTATGTTCTACGCCGGCAGAGCCCGGCCCCGCACATACCTCAGCCGCCATTAGCCCCGACAGGAAACCAGGACGGGACCAAGGAGTGAGGGGCTACGTGACAAGTTAGGCTCCTGAGTCGTGATGCTCAGGAGTCCCCCTTGGTGCACGAACAGCAAGTAGGGAGGTGAGATGTGTGGGTGAATCTACCATTCTACGTCTGCAGAGCCCGGCCCCGTGCATACCTCAACCGCCGTTAGCCTTTCGGAACTAAGGAGTGAGGGGCTACGTGACAAGTTAGGCTCCTGAGTCGTGATGCTTAGGAGTCCCCCTTGACGCTCAAACGGCCTTCGTACCTTGGCTCCGCCGGGAGGGGATGTCAGGACGAACCAGGCCCGAGGGGCCTGGCTGGGTGGCGGCGTCTGGCGTGACCAGCGTAGCCCGTGCTCAGCCTCCTCGCTGCACTCCCGAGGGAAGGCGCGGCGATGAGGCCGACATTGAGCTCTGGGCCCCGAGGTTGATGCGCCGGGGCCACCTCGCTTGTTTATCACCAGCGGAGCATAGCGCTCAGATGTGTACGGGCATAGCCGCCTCGGCAGTGTCGCCAGCCAGCGCGAGCATGGTGCTTCCATCAGTGCGGGAGGGGCTCCCCGGAGGAGCCCCGAGGCGCAGTACAGCCCCGCCTCGACACGTGGCTGGCACGGTAGGGCTCGACGAGGTGTATTTGGGCACCCGTGAGCCAGCTGGGACTCACGGGCCCTACCTCAAGGCGGGTTGCGCCGCACTGGCCTTAACTTGTGATGTGTTCCTGCAAATTTGGTTAGATGCCGACGCCTACATCCTCGGTCCCGCCTCGAGCGGTCTTAGCCGTCGCCGGTATGCCAGTGTCGCAATGCCGTGGACAAGGCCGAGGGTGAGGGCTGGAGAGCCAGAGGAGCTATGAGTCGCGATGCTCGTGTACCCCCTTAACGCAAGTGGCCGACATGAAGGAAGAAGGTGCCGTGGACAGCATCAAATAACAATCATGATGGGTCGAACGATGACCCAAATAAACGCAAGAGGGGTACATGCCGCTGGTCTGGCCCGAGCGACTTGGGGATGATGCAGCCCGAGGGCGCCCAACAAAGTAAGCTAGGAACACGGCAAAGGGATACACGCCGCAGGACGGACCCACGCTGCTCGGGAATAATGCAGCCACAGGGCGCCCCACCGGAAATGAAACTTGAAGGATGTCACCGATGACGTTGAAGACGAAGGGATGTTGAAGTAGCGGACGTCGTGGCTGCGAAGCCGATCTTCACGAGCCCCTGCACCTGTGCCTCGGGAGGCTCCAGAGGCGCTGGTGGCTCCTCCTGGACCATCTCCATCTCCGCTAGGACTGCGGAACGCCTGGCCTCTTGAGCCTCCAGGATGCTCCCCATGAGGCGCTGGCACGTGGCGGCTGCGTTCGGCATGCCGTAGGGCATGCAAACGTAGTTGTGGGGTGGGCCTTCGCAGCGCCCCGCGCGTGAGGGCCAGAAGCGCTCCTGAGAGGCGGCTCGGTTGAGCCCTGGTATGTCGATGCAGATGCGCAGCCCACTATCCTCGCCTGGATAGGGAGCTACGGCGGGTAAGCAGCAGCTGCCACTCATGACTCTTGACTCCTGCAGCTCCTGAATGATCTGGCTGACGAACTCCTGAGGGTTTGGCCCTCCTTGCCTTGTTCCTTCCTGGGGGAAACGTGCTTTGAAGCACGCCTCCAAGTGGTGCCCAAGCGCCTCCCTCGTGACCTTAGCAAGGTCGGTGGCCCTCCAGGAGAGAGCCCCCGAGCCTTGCTTGAGGAGGGCACCGGCGCGCCTTCCTATGCGACAAAAGGAGGTGCCCCTGACAGCGCGGACCACGAGGGGCCTGCCCGAGGGGTCGGGCCTGGCGATGTCTTCTTCTTCTTGGGAGCGGTCTCAGGGAGCCTCACGCTCCTGCGATCTGGGTCTTCAAGTGATGCGGCTTGAAAATCTCACTCCAGGGAGCACACCGCGTCTCTTTCTTCACAAGACACTGTGATGACTCCGCCGCTTCCTAGCATCTTGAGGATGTTGTAGCCGTGATGAGTCACGACCATGAACTTGGCCAGAGCTGGGTACCCGAGGATGGCATTGTATGGCAGGTGAATGTGGGCGACATCAGAGTCGATGAGCTCGATGCGGTAGTTGTCGCGCACCCCGAAGGTGACAGGGAGGCGGACCTGCCCAATCGGAACCGTGGAGCCATCGGTGACTCCGGAGAAAGGCTTGGTTGGTTGAAGCTGATTGTAAGGCACTTGGAGATTGTTGAATGTCTCTACGGACAGGCTGTTGAGCCCTGCTTCGCTGTTGATGAGGGTCCTGGTGACTTGCACGTTGCTGATGATTGGGGAACAAAGCATCGGGAGGACTCCGGCTGTGGCCGCGCACTTGAGCTGATCTGCTGAGCTGAACGTGATGGCGCATGCTGACCACCTGAGAGGGCATGTGGCTTCGAGCTTGGGGAGGACTGCATTCACTTCACGGCAGAACTGCTTGAAGATGCGTTGGGAGGCTGGGGCTTGAGCTCCGCCCAGGATGCAAGCGATCGCGCGCGGCTCCAGGAAGCCCCTAGCCCCCTCGTCCTGATGATGGTCCTCGTTTCTCCTTGGCTGCGACGGCAGAGGAGGGAGGTCTGTGTTTCCTTGTGGACGATCCTCGCGAGGTTGATCCCTCCAGTCTCCTTCGCGAGGCTGATCCTGCCAGCGATCCTCGTGAGGTCGGTCGCGCCACCCTTGGCGAGGGCCACGGTCTTCCCAGCGTCCTGCGTTCCTTCCTCCTCCTCGGCCGTAGCCTCGATCGTTGCGGTCGGGGCATCGGCCGATTCTCCCTACTCGCACGGCTCGGAGCTCTTGACATTCGTTGGTGTTGTGGGTGTGGAGGTCGTGGTACACACAGTATCGGCCGCCCTTGGAATACCCGGGCTGATCTCTGCCCTGCTTGGTGTCTGGTTCTGCCGCGAGCACGGCAGCCCCCTTGCGCTTCACGTACTTGGCCTTGGATTTCTTCTCTTATGGGTATGCGGCTGGCAGCTCGAGGAGGGAAAGGCGCCCTTCCTCTGCCCTGGCGCACTTGGTCGCCAAGTTGAACAGCTCCAAGGAAGTGCACAGATCTTCATGCATCGCCAGCTCCTCCTTCATCTTGACGTCACGCACACCGTCGGAGAAGGCTGAGATGATGGCCTCGGTCACCTTGGGAATCTTGAGGCGCATGCGTTGTTGAAGCGCTGGATGTACTTCGCAGGGTTTCCCAGGCTGCTGCTTGATGCGGCGCATGTCGCTCACGGCAGGAGGCCGGTCGCGAGTACCTTGGAAGTTGGCGATGAAGCGGGTGCGCATCTCGCCCCAGAGGAGATCGTGCCAGAGCTAGGTTCAGAGCCAAAAGGGCTCCGCCCTTGAGTGCCATGGGAAACCAGTTCGCCATGACCTTCTCGCCCCGTTGGCGGCTTCGATGCCCAGCTAGTAGAGCTGGAGGAACTCCGCAGGGTCGGCCGTGCCGTTGTAGCGAGGAGGCAGGTCTGGCTTGAACTTGCCGGGCCACGCGACGCTGCGCAGCTCGGTGGTGAAGGCGCGGCAGCCTGCTATGGCCACGGGAGGCCTCTGGTGACGAAGAGCCTTGTCTTGCGGGTCCCCATGCGTTGCAGCTGGGAGCAGCGTGGGGTCTTGGCGTGCTGGAGCAGGAGCGTGGTCGTGACGAGCCGGTGCAGGGAGCACTCAGGCAGCTTCTTGGGGGCGAGGGACCTCTTGACAGCTCTGCTCTAGTTGCGCTGGCGCCGGACGGAGTGGGTTCCGCCAGGCTATGCACCTTGGGGCTGGCGCGCTTGAGGGGGAGGCGGCCGAGGCGCCCGAGCTTCATCGCCACAAGAGGGCGGGCGCGTGCAGCGAGAAGGACAGCGCTGGGAGCCTCGCGCGCGGACGAGCTCGGTGACACGGTCGAGCCACTCTTCAGAGACGCTGCCGACATGATAGCGCAGGAGCTCGTTTGTCGCGATGAGCGCTGCTCGAGCCTCCATGGCGCGCTGGAGTGCGCGAGACGAAGAACCAGCCGGGCGAGTGAGGGAGTAGCAGGCCGCCTCGCCTCGCCACGGACGGATGCTGACGATGCTTGCTGCTCGTTTCGCCAGGCCGGTGGCGGTGTTGACGGCAGGTGACGAGGAACGGCGGGGCGCCGGCGACGGGGCCGCCTGGTCGCGACGCGGAAGCGAGAGCGCCTGAGGCCGGCGCGGGCCGGCGAGCGTCTCACATGGATGCGATGGTCGGTGAAGAACAGGGTGGCGGAAGACGAATTCCGGCGCACCCCTACCTGGCACGCCAAATGTCGGATTTCGGGTTCCGGCAGACCCTCTAGGTTCAAACACTGGGGTGCGCGTGGAGATTTCGCCCCCTACCTACCTGCACCTCGCTGCCACGCTAGGATCTAAACGATGAAAGGAACAACACAAGAGACACAGGGTTTATACTGGTTCGGGCCACCATTGTGGTGTAACACCCTACTCCAATGTGTGGTGTGGTGGATTGCCTCTTGGGCCAATGATGAACCATACAAGGAAGAACAGCCTTGCGAGGGTCTGTTCTTGGCTGGTGCGATGAACTGCTAGGGGGAGTTCAGTCGCTCTCTCTCTGCTGATCCAAGATGCCGGATCCTGGATCAAGCTCCGATCTAGCTGCCCCTACCTTGTGGGTGGCTAGTCCTATTTATAGGCAAGGGCCCTGGGCCTCTTCCCAAATATTGAGCGGGAAGGGCGCCAACAATTAACCATTTTGAAGGGGAACATCTAGTACACTTATCCTGACTAAAGTTGGTCCTCGCCTGTCAAAGGCTCTGGTGGTGACGCCGGCTTGGGCTCCACGATGACTCCCGTCCTGCCGTTGCGACAGTCTTGATCTTGTTGCACCGAAACGGATGCCTTTGCTTGATGCTCTCGCCTGCGCTTGCTCCCTTTGCACCAAAGAGGAAAGGAGGACACTGCGCGGGTTGGCGCCCGCCTGGCGCCCTTGGTCGTCATGGCTTGCGTCATGGGCACCTCGTGAGGTACCCCGCCTTGATCTCTCTGCCTCCTCGCGAGCCAGCCTGACGAGGCCATGCCTGAGGAAGCTCCCTGTCATCCGCCCCGTGAGGCTTGGCCCCTCGCGAGGGTCTTGAGCTTGTGCTGATGAAGATGGGCCGTGCTGGGCCACCCCTTGAGCCACGCCGCAGGCCGCAGGCAGGCAAGTCTGGGGACCCCCGTTCCCAGAACGCCGACACTCTCCAACCCCACTTTTATCAAACTTTTCATTAAGATCTTTAAACTCCAAATCATTGGGACGCCTTCTAGCTAAAGTTGACTCATCTCCAGTCCCAAATTTATCAAGATTTATATTATAAAACAAATATTCAATAGGATTCGCACCAATCACTTTAATATCTTCATCTCATCATTATTATCACTAGAAATACAAGAACACACTTTTACAAATCAATCTCGCTTAGCATGCATCCTAGAAGTTCTTTCTTTACACTCATCAATAGTAATTTTAATAGCTTTGAGAGATTCATTAATATCATGCTTGGGTGACATAGATCTAATTTTCAAAGAATCAATCTCAAGAGAAATTCTATCAACATTCCTAGCCAAATCATCAATCTTGAGCAATTTTTCTTCAACCATAGCATTGAAAGCTTTTTGGGTATTAATGAAATCTTTAATATTGTTCTCAAGATCAGAGGGTATTTTATTATAATTTCCATAATAATTGTTGTAGGATTTACCATAAATATTAGAGGAATTACTAGGAAACAACCTAGGGTTGAAATTACCTCTATAAGGGTTATTACCAAAATTGTTCCTTCCAACAAAATCCACATCCATAGATTCATTATTGTTCTCAATCAAAGTAGACAAAGGCATATCATTCGGATCAATAGGAGCACTCTTACTAGCAAACAATTTCATAAGCTCATCCATTTTCCACTCAAAGTATTAATTTCTTCAATCGCATGCACTTTTTAATAGTGGAAGATCTTTCGGTATGCCATTGAGAGTAATTAGCCATAATATTATCTAGAAGTTTAGTATCTTATCCTAATGTAATTTCCATAAAAGTACCTCCCGCGGCAAAATCTAAAAGATTCCTAGATGCAAAATTCAATCCGGCATAAAAAATTGTATGATCATCCATAAACCTAAACTATGAGTAGGGCAATTTCTTATCATCAATTTCATCCTCTCCCAAGATTGTGCAACATGTTCATGATCAAGTTTCTTAAAATTCATTATATCGTTCCTAAGGGAGATGACCTTAGCGAGAGGAAAATACTTGGGAATAAAAGCATCTTTACACTTATTCCATGAATCAGTACTATTTTTAGGCAAAGATGGAAACCAAGTTTTAGCATGATCTCATAGAGAGAATGGGAATAGCTACAATTCAACAATATAATTATCCACATCTTTTTTGTTTTGCATATCACACAACTCAATGAAAGTATTTAGATGGGATGCGGCATCTTCACTGGGAAGGCCAAAAAATTGATCTTTCATAACAAGATTCAACGGAGCGGCATTAATCTCACAAGATTCCGCACTAGTGGCGGGAGCAATCGGAGTACTAATAAAATCATTATTGTTAGTATTGTAAAAGTCACACAACTTGGTATTTTCTTGGTACATCGTGACAAAGCAAGCAATCTAGCACACGAGCAAACAAAAAGCAAATGAAAAGGCGAACGAAAGAAGGGCGAATAAAAAGGGAAATGTTTTTGTGATTTTTTGAAACGTTTTAGAAGTGAGGGAGAGGAAAACGAGAGGCAAATGGTGAATAATGTAATGCAAGAGATGAGAGTTTATGATGGGTACTTGGTAGGCTTGATGTAGAACCTCCCCGGCAACGACACCAGAAATTGTTCCTGCTACTTCTTGAGCTTGCGTTCGTTTCTTCCTTGAAGAGGAAAGGGTGATGCAACAAAGTATAGATAAGTGTTTCCCTCAGTTTGAGAACCAATGTATCAATCTAGTAGGAGGTACAAGTAAGTCTCCAATCTATGCACCTGCACAAACAATCAAACACTTGCACCCAACGCAACAAAGGGGTTGTCAATCCCTTCACGGTCATTTGCAAGGAAAGAGATAGATATAAAAGATTACTAAAACGTAAAAGAAAAAAAGTAAATAAAACTCAACGATGTATTTTTGGGTTTTTTTTTGGTTTATAGATCTGAAAATATATGCTGGAAAATAGACCCGGGGGCCATAGGTTTCAGCAGATGCTTCTCTCTTGAAAGAAAACATACGGTGGGTGAACAAATTACTGTTGAGCAATTGATAGAAAAGCGCAAAGATATGATGATATCCAAGGCAATGATTATAAATATAGGCATCATGTATGTGTCAAGTAGACCGCAACGATTCTGCATCTACTACTATTACTCCACACATTGATCGACTCCTGCCTGCATCTAGAGTATTAAGTTCATAAGAACAGAGCAACGCTTTTTTTACGCTTTAAGTAAGATGACATGATGTAGAGGGATAAACTCAAGCAATATGATATAATACGTGCCTCGCTACCCCTTCTGTCACTGGGTGAGGACACCGCAAGATTAAACCCAAAACTAAGCACCTCTCCCATTGCAAGAAAAACCAATCTAGCTAGCCAAGACAAACCGATAATTCGAAGAGAAATACAAAGATAATCATGCCTATAAGAATTCAGAGAAGATTCAAATAATATTAATAGATAATCTGATCATAAATCTGCAATTCATCGGATCTCGACAAACACACTGCAAAAGATTATTACATCGGATAGGTCTCCTAGAACATCGAGGAAAACATTGTATTGAAGATCAAAGAGAGAGATGAAGCCATCTAGCTACTAGTTATGGACCCATAGGTCTGTGGTAAACTGCTCACGGTTCATCGAAAGGGCAATAGGGTTGATGTAGAAGCCCTCCATGATCGAATCCCCCTCCGGCAGGGTGCCGGAAAAGGCCTGAAGATGGGGTCTCACGAGTTCAAAGGCTTGCGGCAGCGGAAAAGTATTTTGGTGGGCGCTTCTGGTGGTTTGGGAATATTTGGGAATTTATAGGCCAAGAATTAGTGTTGGAGGACTCCTGTGGGGGCCACAAGCCAGCGGGCGCGCCATGAGGGCTTGTGGAGCCCTTGGGACTCTTCTGGCCCCCTCTCCAAGCTGCGTGGATGTATTCTGGTCCAAGAAAAATCATCACGAAAGTTTCAATCCGTTTAGACTCCACTTGATATTCCTTTCTGAAAAAGTGAAAAACAAGGAAAAAACAGCAACTGGCATTGGGCACTAGGTTAATAGGTTAGTCCCAAAAATAATATAAAATAGCATATTAAGCCATATAAAACATCCAAAACAAATAATATAATAGCATGGAACAATCGAAAATTATAGATACGTTGGAGACGTATCAGTTTGCAATTTATTTTAGTAGCAAGTAGCACATATGCATGTGCTTTGCAACGGGAAAAATTGATGTTTTGTGCAAGCATAATGTCCCACGGCACTGAGTTCACTATGAAGAACATGTTGCAACACAACATCCTTCTACAAAATGAACATAAAAAGTTACGTTGCAATTTAGCCCCGTTCATAATTTTCTTTGTCCGACATAATCTCCCATTGATTTCATTTAAGTATAATCCTTCCTTTAATTACCATGACGTCCTCACCCGTTTTAGTCAAGAATCAAATCCTTCCTTTTCTAATTTAGTACCCCAACACATTGAAGCCTACAGATCCTTCCTTTTAATTATCCTACCTTTCTACATCAAGTCCTTCCTTTAATTATCCTCATATATTTGAATATTCTATTTATTAAGACCACGATCTTTCTTTTAGTTATTCCACCGGTTTACCCACAATCCTTTCTTTAATTAGCCACATCCGTTTAAATATTTTATTTAAGCCCATAATCCTTCCTTTAATTAGCTCATTCACTTAATTAGCTCGCCCTAAACAGGAGGACTGCCACTCGTATATTTAGAGCGAGTTGGGATTAGTAAATGCGAATGGCGCATAGGTTGTTGGTTGTTACATCGAAGATCCAGATAGGAGGTCTTGTGTTCAATTCCCACAATGTTGATTTATTTTAACCCAATTATTTTTCGTGGTCTCTATGAAAGCTCATAAAAGGCCCATCAACATACAAGTACCAAGCCAGATCACTTAGCCTGTGTACGAGCCAACGGTACGAAAACTTTAGCGTGCACTCAAACCAAATGAAAGGGACTAAACCAAACCAAGAATACCTATTCCTTTAATAGTAGGTATAGATTTGGTTTTATAAAATATATAACTAGCACCATAATTAGTATTTTAAGATCGGCCACTACCACAAATAGATTAGCATTTAAATAAATTTAGTTTAGAATTTTATAAGTTAAAAAGCATTTAAATAATTGTCTTAGCCCCTATTTTAAATATTTTTGGGCACTTAGGCATTTTATAAAAATGTTGGTTCACCACCATAATTACTTATGTATTATTTGCAAAATTATAAGCATTTTAGTTTTCATGTTTGAAGAAATATTATTTTGACTTTATTTTAAATTTGAAAATGGCTTTGATTTTTTATAACTGGCAATTTGGCTTAGCTAAACTTGATGACATGGCATCATTAGGGGGAGATTACTATAGCTTGACATTGGGGGTGTTACAAATCTCCTCCTCTACAAGAAATCTCGTCCCGAGATTTAAGAGGTGGAGTAAGGGCGGAAAGTTCTGGTTACGAAATTCTAACGGATCTTCTTGTTCTTGGCCACTCGTCTCGAAGAAGTTGACCCATTACATTGATGTCTTATTTCTCTGCTACGGGCCATCATGATGAAGTCGTCATCCTTTCTTCGGGAACTCCATCGTACTTGCAAAAAGGATAAGGGTGTGTCTTCGGAAGAATGGACCTTACCAGGTTGATTAACTGGTAGATAGCTCAGGGAATGTGGCCAAAAGTATCTCTCGAATTGAAAATGAAGAAAAACATCAAGAGTAAAGTAAGAAGGTACAATAAAGAGTCTCCAGCGGATAGACAATCGTTCGATGCATGAAACAAAATGTGAAAAGGGGTTCAGAGCAACGGGAAATAAGTATTGTGTCTGATACCAGAATTGGTGATCTCTCGAAAGGTAGTTTGTGAATTACTTACGAAGCCGAGCATGAGGAATAACTTTGGAAACAGTGGTGTACAGGAGAGTCGGGTTTCGATCATGTGGAACTGTGGGTTATGGGCCAACCATGTGGGTTAAAAGAAGGAAGGGCGCTGACCTCTTGCATGGTGAGGGTAGCAAGGCATGCCAAAGGATAGCCGGTCATTCATGTTGGCAACAACATTGTTACCAAGAGCGAGGGATGAAGAGAACCATTTTCTTGCTCGTTAAGACGAGGCGGACCAATAGGCAAAGTTCTCGTCCATCAGCGGTTGCCGGAATGTCGTCAATAATAGTAACATGGTATTGCTGATAGAGTTGTACATCAAGTTGTTTACATAAGTAGGGAAATATTACTGCTTATATCATATAGATAACAAGAAAGGTTAAACAAAACAATGGAAAGGAAAATGTGGTTATCATATTAAACAGAACAATGGAAAGGAAAATGTGTATACATGAGTATTTGGTGTATCTCCTTCCCAAGAGCAAGCAGAGCAGGATAATCATGGCAGGACTGCAAGTAGATAACCATCTAGGGAAAGGGGCGAGGAAACTCATGATATTGCCCCTACAATGGTGTCTTGATAATTGATCAAGAAGCATTTACCATTATGCTTCCAATTTTCTTGTTGATATTTGAGTACCACAGTCAGGCTTCGGGATAGCGTTGACATGGTCATCAGGTAAAGGTCATACTTTGGATACACAAAGGATCCATCGGAAACAACTTACAAAATAAGTCATACGATTTCAGCAAGGAAAAGATGAGAATGTGGCCGACGGGCTCAGCAACAATTCATCAAGATTTCTTAAACATGGATTTCCACAATTAAGTGATCAAGGTGATAACATTGGTTACACAAAAGTATATAGTGAAGTATATTCGAGAAAAACATCCACAATTAAACATTGAACAAAAATGCACCTGGAAACACGGGCCAAGTAGCACGGTCAATGTTATATGGTGATGCAATAACCAAAAGACCTAGAATGAAACTATCGACCATTTACTTCAAAGCAATTGGGTTGCTAGAAGTTTTGAATTCACACATCATAGTTCATCTGTCGGTATTCCGGTTAGAAACAACATGGGGACCAAGAAATGAACGGAGATGGCGAGAAGTATTACTATATCAAGAATTCCTTAAGAGGTGGAGCAATTCTCACAACATCCTTGACATAAAAGATGGTAATATTCCATGGTAGATCATAACATAAGCTGGATAGCAAGGAGCTCCATAACATGATCAAGTTTGTGTTGAAGGGGAAGCAATAATGTTGTCGATGATAACACAAATCATCGAGGGACAAGGATGGTGTTTCTGATCATGATTTCGATTGATGTCCTGGAAGAGTTCAGAATGTTGATGATGATCATGACTAATTTTACCGAGAGGCTCCATGAAGTGTAACCAATCAATGATGACATCAAGCAAAAGGAATGGTAAAGCTAAAGGTCAACGGAACCACAGATAGGACCGCAAGCTCGGATTATGTCATGTTGTGTAAGTAAAACGATATGATGTAGCCGATCAGGATAGGAATGACAAGATGGAGTATTAAACTTGTAAGCAATGAAAATTATTTAGAGTTATTGAATCACAGTGTAAACTTGATTCAGTTATCGGTGTCCTTGAGTGTCTAACAACTTAGAACCCGTGGAAAAACTTGAATTGGTGAGAAATAATACTTGATGAATAACTCATAAGAAGTTATGTAGTTCCATGATATTCTCGAGATACCAGAAGGTAAAACTCGAAGGTAGACCAGAATAGAGGTTCGGCTAGTGTATTGATCTATGGAAGAAAAGCACTTTTAACCTGACCGAGAAATGGAATCAAAGAATAATAACATGGTCGTAACCACAATTGCAAAAGATCATATCACAAATACAAGATGATATTATATCAAGGGAATAATTATATTACGAGAAGCTTCCATGATAAGATCCACATCGTGTCCATGGGCATGAACACAAAGTTCAACGTCGACTCCCACTTCCCCAATGCACAACCTTTCATTCACTTCTCACTTTCGTAGAAGTTGTAGCGTTGAAATTTTATGTGGCGAAAAGCCAGTAGAGTATAACCCGCATAATTCTCGAGTTCACACAGATTAGGGAAGGCATAGGTTCAACCCATTGGGGCATTTTAGGAACATATAACGCAAACTTCAGGAGTAAATTATACAAGATCAAAAGCGGAGCATGGTTGAGAAAGCAGACGATACAATTTACCAAAGGCATTATGTATCCGAGGAAAGGCTCACAAGGTTATTGAATATGAAGGACACTGTCGGATAAAATCCAACAAAGGATCTGTAGTCCACAAGGGATCTGATGCAAGCATCAGTACTCAACTAGAAGAAGAAAGAATGCACGGAGATCAGATTTTAGAAACAACTGACTAATTCAAAGTTCAAATGCAAAGGAATTATGATTTCCAAATCAAGGGATCAGAAGCAACTTCAATAGACTTAGGGGTACAATCGACGACAATTTGATTGATCGAGAAACAGCTCCTGTTCAAAATGACGTCTGAGCCGGAAGGATGAATTCTAGGATTCAAGTGAGGATTGCGAGCATCTGCAACATATTGAATTAAGGGACTCAAAATGATAGTGACAAAGGATGCCAAAAGGATTACTAGACTTATGGGATTAATCATAATGAAAGCAAGCAAGAATTTCAAGAGCAATATGTTGTAGAGGATTTTTGGAAGATCGAATAGTACTTCGAAGACTTCTGTGAAACACATAAACAACTGGGGATAAAATGAATCCTCCGCCAGTATGAGGATTAATTTGCAGGTGTATTTAGGCGACAAGGAACTGCAATGCAGTAGGCACAAAGGATTCTCGGAACAACGACGAGAATTTCGAGGTATCTAGTAATAACAATAGTAACTGGGGATGAATGTATGAATGACAAGTGTGAGTAGTTACCCATAGGGGCTTATCGATGTAAGGAAATTGCAAAAGTGGTGGGTCTTGGAAAAACATCGGAGCGTATCTTCTGAGTCTTCTGATGAATGAAGCCATCATCTGGAATGAGGGGTTTCAGGAGGAAGTAGTTACGAGAACCTAGAGTTAGAGTTAGTAAAGTCTTTAACCCGAATAGAAGAGAGATTAGATTACCAGAGTATAGAGGAGGAATAAAAGATCATAATACCACCCAATGACGATGTGGGCCTGTAAGCCGCACAACCATGTTAGTAAAAAGTTTTTAAATGACTAGACTCAACTTCAGACAAGGAGTTGGAAAGGGGATTCCTACAGGCAGTTGGCTCTGATGCCAACTTGTGACTCGGCCCGATTCAATCGTACACTAATCATACACACAAATGTTTACGATCAAGATCAGGTGAAAGTGCAACTATCCCTAGGTGGTTTTGGTAATTCCTAACAACATATAGCTCATTGAGCTAACATCATTCCAAGATGAATATTTCAGGAAAAGCTCAATGAATGGCATGGCATGGACGAGAAAAGTGGATCCCTCAAAATGCTAAGGATAAAAGGATTGGCTCAAGCTCAAAAGCTCAAGACTCTACATTTTATATTTTAGTGATCCAAGATCACATTGAGTCTATAGGAAAGGCCAATACTATCAATGAGGGATGAGGGGTTGCTTAATGAGTTTCTTGCTCTACAGTGCTTAGTGATATGCTCCAAAACCCTCAACTACTTTCTCATATCCACATATGACCTAAACCAAAAGTCAAACCCGGCCCTACCGATTCTTTCTATCCGGCACCACCGAGTTCAGATGTCATAGCCACTGCCACAAACCCTAGGCAAATCGGTCTCACCAATAGGGATCTTGGTCTCACCGAGATGGGATTGTAATCTCTCTGTTTCCCTTCGTAATGTTTCGGTACCACCGAGATGAGCGATCGGTCCCACCGAGATTGCAATGTAAACTCCATGTTTCCTTTTCGTAACATTTCGGTCTCACCGAAATGAGTGAATCGGTCCCACCGAGCTTACCTGACCAACTCTTTGGTTAGCTTATTACCAAAATCGGTCCCACCGAGTTTGTGCAATTGGTCTCACCGAGATTACGTTATGCCCTAACCCTAATCACATCGGTCCTACCGAGTTGCATGTCGGTCCCACCAAAAATCCTAACGGTCGCTAGATTTGCTAAATCGGTCTGACCGAGTTTACCAATTCGGTCCTACCGAGGTTGGCAAGTTGTGTGTAACGGTTAGATTTTGAGTGGAGGCTATATATACCCCTCCACCTCCTCTTCGTGGAGAGAGCCATCAGAACGAACCTACACTTCCAACTTGCTATTTCTGAGAGAGAACCACCTACTCATGTGTTGAGACCAAGATATTCCATTCCTACCATATGAATCTTGATCTCTATCCTTCCCAAGTTGCTTTCCACTCAAATCTCCTTTCCACCAAATCCAAATCCTGTGAGAGAGAGTTGAGTGTTGGGGAGACTATCATTTGAAGCACAAGAGCAAGGAGTTCATCATCAACACACCATTTGTTACTTCTTGGACAGTGGTGTCTCCTAGATTGGCTAGGTGTCACTTGGGAGCCTCCGACAAGATTGTGGAGTTGAACCAAGGAGTTTGTAAGGGCAAGGAGATCGCCTACTTCGTGAAGATCTACCGCTAGTGAGGCAAGTCCTTTGTGGGCGACGACCATTGTGGGATAGAAAAGGTTGCTTATTCGTGGACCCTTCGTGGGTGGAGCCCTCCGTGGACTCGCGCAACCGTTACCCTTCGTGGGTTGAAGTCTCCATCAACGTGGATGTACGATAGCACCACCTATCGGAACCACGACAAAAACATCCGTGTCTCCAATTGCGTTTCAACTCTCCAAACCCTTCCCCTTACATTCTTGCAAGTTGCATGCTTTACTTTCCGTTGCTCATATACTCTTTGCATGCTTGCTTGAATTGTGTTAAGATTGCTTGACTTGTGCTAAGATAGCTAAAATCTGCCAAAGACTAAAATTGGGAAAAGGGTAAGTTTTTATTTGGTCAAGTAGTCTAATCACCCCCCCCCCTCTAGACATAATTTTGATCCTACAAGTGGTATTAGAGCTTTGGTCTCCATTTGCTTTGATTTCCATAGCTTTTGGTGGTCATAGCCTTGGTTTCACAACCTAGGAGAGTATGGCGTCTAGCGAGGGAAATTATCACCGTAGAGGTCCTTACTTTGATGGTACTAATTTTGCTAGTTGGAAGCATAAGATAAAAATGCATATTCTTGGACATAACCCCACCGTTTGGGCTATTGTGTGTATTGGCTTGCAAGGTGAATTCTTTGATGGGAGAGAAGCGAACCGTGAAGGTAGCGCGGAAGATTTGAATATGCTGCAATACAACGCTCAAGCTTGTGATATCCTCTTCAACGGATTGTGCCCCGAAGAATTCAACAAAATCAGCCGTCTTGAGAATGCAAAGGAAATTTGGGATACTTTGATTGATATGCATGAAGGTACCGACTCCGTCTAGGAATCCAAGTTGGATGTGCTCCAAAGCCAACTTGACAAGTTCAAGATGAAGGATGGTGAAGGTGTCGCTGAAATGTACTCTAGGCTTGCCCTTATCACAAATGAGATTGCGGGCTTAGGAAGTGAAGAGATGACCGACAAATTCATCATCAAGAAGATCCTAAGAGCTTTGGACGGAAAATATGATACCATGTGCACATTGATCCAAATGATGCCCAATTACAAAGATCTCAAGCCAACGGAAGTCATTGGAAGAATTGTTGCTCATGAGATGTCACTCAAGGATAAGGAGGAACTTCACAACAAGTCAAGTGGTGCTTACAAAGCCTCATGTGAAGCCCCTACATCATCGAGTGAGAAACAAACCTTCAATGAAGAACTGAGCTTAATGGTGAAGAACTTCAACAAATTCTACAAGAGTAGAAGCAAAGGGAGAAGCTCCAAGTCAAGGTCCTACAATGACAAAATATCTTATAGTGGAGAGCACAATTGCTACAATTGTGGGAGACCCGGACACTATTCCAGTGAGTGTACGACACCCTACAAAAGAAGAGAAGAATCACCCAAGAGAAGAAGTAGAAGAGAAGAATCACCACCAAGAGAGAGGAGGAGTAGAGATGATCGTTATGAACGAAGACCCTCACGGAGAAGCAAAGATTCGTAAAGGAAGGACAAGTCATCAAGGAGCTACACAAAATGAAGACATCAAGCTCATGTTGGTGAATGGGTGTCCGGCTCCAACTCCGACAATCACTCCGAGAGAAGCTATCACTCCGACTCCGAATATACTCAAGATGAAGGTGTTGCCGGTCTAGCACTTGTGTCAACCAACTCCTACGACATATTTGATTCACCAAATGAAGGAATTGGAAGATGCTTCATGGCCAAAGGTCCAAAGGTAACACATCCCGAGTATGTTGATTTCAATAGTGATGAAGATGACTTGTTAGGTGATGATGATTTACTTGTTGACAACTCTAGTGATGAATACTATGATGAAACATTAATTAATCATGCTAATCAAGATAAAACGAATGACAATGATAAGGAGAAGATTTAGCTTCTAACACTCTTAAGTTAGCTCATGAAACTATCTTAGAAGATCATCGAGAACTTTTAAGGACTCATGAGAAGCTACGCTTTGAAAAGCTCAATCTTGAGCAAGAGCATGAGTTCTTAAAGGCAATCAATGATGATCTCCGTAATAAAAGTTCTTCTTACATTGCCAAGCATTTACTCTTATCTACTTACATGCCTCAAGTCAAGTCTAGTAACAAGAACAAGAAGGATTCTTCCTCTAGTAGTAACAAAAATCATGCTAAATCCAATGATGTTGCTTCTAGTAGTTCTCTTGATTCCACTAATGATTCTCTTAGCCAAGTTACAATTGAGCAAGAAAATAGCTTATTGAAGGGAATTATAGATAAAGGTGTTTACAAAAGGCTTGCCGGGAGTAAGCAATTTGAGGAAATTGTACGCAAGCAAGGAAGGCACCGGAAGAACCAAGGTGTTGGTTTTGAACGAAAGTTCAATGCCAATGGAGTTGAGTGGGAAGAAGATCAATACCCAAGACGAAGTTTGTTCCTCAACAAGAGAAGTATGATCCTACTTCCTTCAAGGGGACACAAGCTCAAGATGATCTTCCACCACAAGACCACAAGCAAAAAGTCAAGGACAAGCTTCAAGAGGATATTGATGCATTTGAAGAAGCTCCTAAGGCCTTGGTCAAGTGGGTTCCCAAGACTACGTCAAGTTCTACTTCATCAAGCACGACTACAACTCCAAGGATTCCCATCAAGATGATGTGGATCCCGAAGAAGAAGAACTAGAGAGTTCTTGAGGGTGACTCCGCCAACATATTTCACTCATATCATTTTGGCAACAACAAGTGCAATCAACTTCCACATCTTGCACTCAAGGAGTCACAAACCCTCTTGTTGGTAAGACAAGGGACAAGGTAACCTAATGCTTTCATAGACATCATCTTGTGTGTGCATCACTCTATGTCTATGGATATCCTTGTTTGTTCCTTGTGGGACTAACCCGTGTAGGTATTGAAAGTGTAACTCACTCCAAGGGATTGCTCCAAATGATCTACATCAACATTGAGCATCCACATCTTCAACACCTACATGAAGTCATCATCGACAAAACCCAAGGTTAGTTCATCCCTCTAAGGGGGGACCTCACATCTAGGGGAGCTTAACTCTAAGAATTGAGTCAAAGCAACTCTAGTGGTGTGAACACATCAATGCATTATGTAAAAGTGGTAACCCCACTTGAGCTTAAACGATGAGTATGACCTATGATCAAATGTTCTCACTTGACTCCTAAGTCAATATACTCATATATAGATGACCTAGTCATCGCCAATTGTTTGATAGATGCTAGAATTGTTTGTGCATGCTTTGTCACATATTTCATTTGCTATTTTATTGTGTGAGCATGTTGGTTGCATATTTTACTCATTCAAGGACATCCACTTGTTGTTTTGATTGATTGGTTTCTTTTTCTTTGGCCAAGTGGATGGACAAGAATGCCTAAGAACCTTCTCTAGCTATCTATGCTCTTCTCGTCTCAAACTCTATTCATGCTACATCACAAAATTTGATCAAGTCAGATTGAACCACTCTGTGTGAGGAGCACTCGGAGTCCCCGATTCATCATAGACTTAAACTTCCAAAACTTCTTTGTGCGTTTTGG
This sequence comes from Aegilops longissima, assembly GCA_021605205.1. NCBI lineage: Eukaryota > Viridiplantae > Streptophyta > Magnoliopsida > Poales > Poaceae > Aegilops > Aegilops longissima. Next base: position 554,790,219 of record CM038682.1, read on the forward strand.
TCTGACCGATTCCTTCATTTCGGTCATACTGAGATCACTAAGTTGATCTAGGTTTTCAATCTCGGTGCAACCGATTTGAACACTTCGGTCACACCGAGTTGCTACAACTGTCAACAGTTATGCATCTCGGTGCCACCGAGTTGTTCCACTCGGTCACACCGACAGGGTCGGGCTATATATACTCACGGGCAAAAATTTGGAAACTTTCTCCAAACCCTTCGCCACAAGATAGCTCGCTCTGCCTCCAGGGTCTCCGGATCGTCCTCCTCGTCACCAGCCGCCTCCAGTCGCTGGTCTCCGCCGCCGTCAACGGGATTCAACCCCGCCGTTGCCGCCGTAGCGAGTTCATCACCGAGCTAGGGTATGGACTCGATCACAGTGCTATCCCCGTCTGATTCCTAGCACATTGTGTTCATCATGATTCTTGCCATGATTGAAACTACTCTATCCAGTCAAAACAATCCACAGATTAGAGGTGAATTGAAAATTTAGGGTTAGGTTTCCGCCGAAACCATCTCGGACCCACCGGGTTGTAGAACTCGGTTCCACCGATTCGGCTAAGGCCATTGCACATGTGGTTCTCGGTCTGACCGAGAATTGCAAATCGGTGTGACCGAGTTCAGGACTTTGGGAAACCCTACCAGTCTCGGTGCCACCGAACTGTGACTCGGTCTGACCGAGTTCACTAGTTTAGGTTCCAAAAGCTGCTTCGGTATCACCGAGTTTGCAAATCGGTTGATCCGAAATGCTTTCTATGGAAAACTAAAACTAAGTTTTTGAATCATTCTTTTGCAAAAACCTCTGTATTTTGTGATTCTCATCCACTCTATCTCATCTATATCTATTCACAAGGTCAGCAGTCAGTGTTTGCAACATGTCTGATCAAAGTGATAGCCAGAACAGGGAAGAGGAGCAGATTCAAATGAGTGAGGGCACTAGTCCCTCTAGCACGTCAGATGAGGGTAGCAGGAGCACCCCAAGCAACTTACCTAAAGCTGCCACCAGGACCAGAAAGAAGAAAACCTCAGAATCTGAGGATGAAGACTATGTGGCAGTTGAGGATGAGGCTACCTCCCAGAAGAAAGTGCTGAAAAAGGAGTATGGCACAGCTGCTGCCATTAAGCCTGGTATCAAGACCAAAAGGCCAGCGGGAAGACAGCCCATGTCTAAAGCCAGAGCCTCCACTCAAGCATCTTTGGAAGCTGAACCCAAAGAGGCTGCTGCAGAAGGGAAGAAAAGGAAGGAAAGGGTCAAAAAGACCATGGCCAGAGTTATTGGAAAGCCTTCCATGATGGAAGAGGAAGAGGAAGAAGAGGTTGCTGCACCAGCACCCAAGGCTCAGAAGCTTATGGGTGATGCTATTACGTCATGGGCTGCATCATCTAAGCCCAAAATAAGCACCCAAAGCTGCCTCCAAGCCCAAGACTGCACCTAAGAGGAGTACCAGGAACATTCCAGCTGCTGAGAAGAACAAGGCCCCAGTGCCTGAAATTGTTGCTGAAGAAGAAGATGAAGAGCATGTCCTGAGAAAGTTGAAGCCAAAGATTCCAGATCATAATGATGCCCATCCTGTAGCTGAGAACATGAAGATCAGGAGAGACTCAGTATTGAGGCTATGGAGAGAGTCAGATCCATATGCCACCAGAAGGAGGACTACTGTTGACTACAGATTCCATACTAAGGAACAGCGGGATTTTTATGAGACAGTGTTGTTGGACAAGAAGCCTATAGTGTGTGACATGAGGTGGTTAGACTGGACCTACATGAAGGAGAATGAAGAACACTATCCTGGTGTGTATGACAGTTTCAGTGCTTGTGGAGTTGCAGACTTTGTGGGGCAGAAGCTCACAAAGTGGAATGATGAGCTCATAATGCAATTCTACTCCACAACACACTTATATCCAGATGGCAGGATAGTATGGATGTCTGAAGGTACAAGGTACCAATCAACTATTGAAGAATGGGCTAATCTGATCAATGCACCTAAGGAGAAGGAAGATGACTTGGATGTCTATGCCAAGAAGAAGATGGATCACAACACTATGGCACATATGTACAAGGAGATCCCAGATGCTGCAGTTGAGTCACATAAGTTTGGATATGTACATTATCTTCTGTCAGGATTGCCAACCATCAACTGGATCCTCAGGCACACTCTATTGCCTAAGTCAGGTGACCACAACATGATCAGAGGCCATGCAATAAACTTGCTACATTTATTTGATGTGCCACAGAAATTCAAGGTCATGAGCCTCATAGTTGAGACTATCAAGAGGATAGCAGCTGACCAAAAGAGAAGCTGTGGGTATGCCCCACAGATCCAGGAGCTGATTAACTCCAAGATGGGCACAGGCACATACTTGTTGGACAAGGAGCACATGCCTATCTATCCAGACTTTGAGGATAACCAAGTGGTTATGGATGAAGACGAACCATCTTCAGTGCAAGCACAAGCTAAGAAGGAGAAGGCAAGGACAGAGAAGGCTACAAGATGCCAACAATGGAAGAGGCATCTCAGTACTTTCTGAAGAGCAAACAAGGTCAACTTGGCTACTTCATTGCATCCACTCTGAGGATTGAGAAGGGGCTGGCCACCTTGACTCGAAACCAGGAGAGCTTGGAGAGGATCATGGAGCAGAAGTTCTATGACTTGGATGTGAAGGTAACTGAGATCCAGACTGTTGTTGAGCAGCTTCAGGATGATATGCAGGAGAGGAAGGGCAAGACAACCACTGAGGCATTTGCCAGAGTGCCTAGAGCTCAGAGATCAGCTGCAGTGCCAGTGACAAACACCAGAGCTACTTCATCTGCACCAGCTACAGCTCCAGTGCCACCAGCTCCAGCACCTACTCCACCAGCTCCATCTACATTAACTGATGCTTTCGTCCTTGGCGTTCTGTCTACACCACCACCTGAAGATCAAGCCTGAGAGTCGATCTAGTGCTATGCATTTTCTATGAACTTTTTGGTAACTTGTTGCCAAAGGGGGAGAAAAATGTATAGATCATAGGCTTCGAGAGAGAGTGTTGCTTTTTATTCTCTCTTGCTTTGGTGGTTGAACTTTATTCGCTTGCTTGAAATACTTTATGTCTGTGTGATACTTGGATGATCAAGTGTTTGATCATATGCTACATTTATGCTTGTTGGATGACATTATCTCGTTTATCTTTATATGATCATTCACTTTGCTTGGTGAAGAGTGCATGTATTCAATCATTATCATTTTGAGCGCTCCACCAAGATGTATGTGACATGGAAGAGTAACCCATGAGCCTAAACTCTTTGTGCATTTGCAGTCCAATGCAAATCTTAAACTATGCACAAATTTAGGGGGAACTCTTGCTTATCACATGCTTCTCAAAGCGACAATGTTTTTCACTCTTATTATCATTTGTTGAAGCTTTGATCTATATGTTGTCATCAATTACCAAAAAGGGGGAGATTGAAAGTGCAACTATCCCTAGGTGGTTTTGGTAATTCCTAACAACATATAGCTCATTGAGCTAACATCATTCCAAGATGAATATTTCAGGAAAAGCTCAATGAATGGCATGGCATGGATGAGAAAAGTGGATCCCTCAAAATGCTAAGGATAAAAGGATTGGCTCAAGCTCAAAAGCTCAAGACTCTATATTTTATATTTTAGTGATCCAAGATCATATTGAGTCTATAGGAAAGGCCAATACTATCAAGGAGGGATGAGGTGTTGCTTAATGAGTTTCTTGCTCTACAGTGCTTAGTGATATGCTCCAAAACCCTCACTACTTTCTCATATCCACATATGACCTAAACCAAAAGTCAAACTCGGCCCTACCGATTCTTTCTATCCGGTGCCACCGAGTTCAGATGTCATAGCCACTGCCACAAACCCTAGGCAAATAGGTCTCACCGATAGGGATCTCGGTCTCACCGAGATGGGATTGTAATCTCTCTGTTTCCCTTCGTAACATTTCGGTACCACCGAGATGAGCGATCGGTCCCACCGAGATTGCAATGTAAACTCCATGTTTCCTTTTCGTAACATTTCGGTCTCACCGAAATGATTGAATCGGTCCCACCGAGTTTACCTGACCAACTCTTTGGTTAGCTTATTACCAAAATCGGTCCCACCGAGTTTGTGTAATCGGTCTCACCGAGATTACGTTATGCCCTAACCCTAATCACATCGGTCCTACCGAGTTGCATGTTGGTCCCACCGAAAATCCTAGCGGTCACTAGATTTGCTGAATCGGTCTGATCGAGTTTACCAATTCGGTCCTACCGAGTTTGGCAAGTTGTGTGTAATGGTTAGATTTTGTGTGGAGGCTATATATACCCCTCCACCTCCTCTTCATTCATGGAGAGAGCCATCAGAACGAACCTACACTTCCAACTTGCTATTTCTGAGAGAGAACCACCTACTCATGTGTTGAGACCAAGATATTCCATTCCTACCATATGAATCTTGATCTCTATCCTTCCCAAGTTGCTTTCCACTCAACTCTTCTTTCCACCAAATCCAAATCCTGTGAGAGAGAGTTGAGTGTTGGGGAGACTATCATTTGAAGGACAAGAGCAAGGAGTTCATCATCAACACACCATTCGTTACTTCTTGGAGAGTGGTGTCTCCTAGATTAGCTAGGTGTCACTTGGGAGCCTCCGACAAGATTGTGGAGTTGAACCAAGGAGTTTGTAAGGGCAAGGATATCGCCTACTTCATGAAGATCTACCGCTAGTGAGGCAAGTCCTTCGTGGGCGACGGACATGGTGGGATAGACAAGGTTGCTTCTTTGTGGACCCTTCGTGGGTGGAGCCCTCCGTGGACTCACAAGAACTGCTACCCTTCGTGGGTTGAAGTCTCCATCAACGTGGATGTACGATAGCACCACCTATCGGAACCACGACAAAAACATTCGTGTCTCCAATTGCGTTTCAACTCTCCAAACCCTTCCCTTTACATTCTTGCAAGTTGCATGCTTTACTTTCCGCTGCTCATATACTCTTTGCATGCTTGCTTGAATTGTGTTAAGATTGCTTGACTTGTGCTAAGATAGCTAAAATCTGCCAAAGACTAAAATTGGGAAAAGGATAAGTTTTTATTTGGTAAAGTAGTCTAATCACCCCCCCCCCCCTCTAGACATACTTTCGATCCTATATCAGAGACTCACGGGAAGATATCACAACACAACTCTAGACACAAATTAAAGTCACAAGCTTTATATTACAAGCTAGGGGCCTCGAGGGCTCGAATACATCAAGTCGAATACAAACGAGTCAGCGGAAGCAACAATATCTGAGCACAAACATAAGTTAAACAAGATTGCCTTAAGAAGGCTAGCACAAAAGCAACACAGTCGAAAGGGCAAGGCCTCCTGCATGGGAGGCTCCTAACTACTCTTGGTCGTCGGCGGTCTCCACTTAGTAGTAGGGACCCTCGGGGTAGTAGTAGTCGTCGATGATGGCATCTGGTTCCTAGGGTCCGTCATCTGATCGCAACAATCACTACTAGGAAAAGGCCTACTAATGGCGCATTACCAGTGCGCCATTAGTAGCACGCCACTAGTATATTTTACTAATGGTGCACCACTGGTGCGCCATTAGTATCTGGTATACTGATGGTGCACCAAGCAGTGCGCCATTAGTATGTAACACAATGCGCCATTAGTGTGCCTCCCGGGGGGCCATACCTAAGCATGTGCTTTGTCATACTAATGGCGCATGCTATGTTGATGCGCCATTAGTATCCTTTGGCATACTAATGAAGCACCTGGTAGTGATGCGCCATTAGTATGAATATTTGGTTTTTTTTACTTTTCTGATTTTTGCACAGGTTACAAAATATATTATTGGACAGAATATAGACAGCAGCACACAGCAACATCAGATTCATCGAATACAATAGAAGATTAGTCTCCGAATAGAATTCATCATATTAGTCTCCGAATTCAAAAGACCGAACAAAGATAAAAACATTACAAGTCTCAAGACCGCGAGTATCGAGTTTGTCTTCACATTACAAGTCGATATCGATCATCTAAACTACCATCACATAGAAGAGAGTTGTGGTCATCACGATGAGCATCATCGCGATCAAACTGGTCTTCATCCGTTCCTCCAACGCCCCTCCTCTCTCCGCTAGATAGCGGGCGATCTATATTCGCCTCCGCCCTAGTGGTGTACCTTTGTAACTGTTACCACTGAACGGTGAACCTGTCTCCGACACTCCTCCCGATCGTCAGAGACTCGAACCTTACCCTGTACACGACATACTACGGCATCTCTATGCACAAGCCAAACAATGACAATACATAAGCAATATGTAAGTATGCAACAAAAGGATCGGAAGAGAAAAGCAAGACATTAATAGCACGATTCATGGTCCTACTAATAAATAGCATCGATTACATCTAAGTTGAACAACTTTCCAAACCAAAGAGACATACGAATTCATTAAAGTTTAATTACAACATGAGCCAATCAATGTTTCAGAACTACACATCACTACTTTCGACTCGACTCATCGGACAGAGCGTGGATGAAGCCGCCGCGTCGTGATGGTCATGAAATCGCGGTCGTTTCACCCTGCATTTGTAGCATTTCATCTATCTCATTGTTGGACGGTTGATATCTCGAGGAAGAACTGCCCGGCGTATGAAGGACATCTTGATGGATGATGTCCGCAAAGTCCGATCGATGCGAAGAATTCTTGTCGAGGTCCGCGTCCCGGTAGCGAAGTTGATGATGGTCCTTACGATCGCCTCGCATGTGATGGAGGGCGAGTAGGCATCCTTCGACCGCCAGCGGCTGCTTGACGCAGCAGAACTTCAGATTGTGTGAGAACATGTGCTTGCCGTGCTTACGAACAGTCCCGGTGAAGGTGCCTCCAGATTTGGCGAGGCGGGAGAACATCATCAAGAACTTTCTTGACATTTGTGTAGTCTATCTTGGAGTTACAGTTGGGTCGAAATACGTGGCCATGGAATATTTCGGCTTAAGAGGATGAGTGTGCAATGTGTCACCGCACGTAACACGTAATGTTAGAAAAAAACGATCAAATCTAAGAAATCATATGTTACGGGGCGGTTAAGGGATGACTTACTCGGGAAAGTAAGCCACAAGGAAGTTATCCTTATCTGGGTTTGCCAGAATGACGCCTTCGAGGTGTGAACTCGCAACTTGGCGGTCCCCAACGCTGCTCAAGTGCTTGGTACGCATGTAGAAGGGGTCGACTATCACGATGTCCGGGGTCTTGTCTCTAATGATCCGCATCTCCATACTCAGCGAAAACAGCTGAACGAAGGTGTAGTGCAGCGGATGAAGGTTAAACATAGCAAAGATGTCATCAAACCGCAGGACGATCGTACCCCCGATGTCGCCATCCACAAAGCCCTTGCCCTCTGGAACCTTGGCCACGAAAACCGGGTATGCCACATCCTTCTCTCTGAGACGCCGCTTCTCCAAAGAAAGAACAATGTCATGCAGACTCCGTATAGCACCGGTTGCAGCATTCAGCATATTTGGCGGTAGCATCGCCCTACCCGCCACATGCACCCTCCTCGAGATATCCTTAGGTGAAGGTGTCCCGTCCTGAGCACGGATCGAACTTCGGTGCCGGGCTGGCTCGCACCGGCGCCTTTGTTAGTCTTTTCGCTTCCGCCCCTTCTTCTTGATCTCCGTAATGGGACCGAGTTCGCTCACGCACCGCCTTCTTGAGCGTGTTGGGGCTGATAATATTCGCACCTCAGCTATCTCGAGGCTCGGTGAAGGCGGAGCTGAGGCGTCTCCGAGAACTGAACGCCGGGCGACGCTGCTGTAATTGATTTCTCCGCCGCACCAGCTAGATTGCGGTCGTCTTAGTTGGGTTCTTGAGAAAGAGGCCCGCAGAACTCGCCGGCGCACCCATGTTCGCAAAGTACTTATCGACTTTGGTAAATGTACCGTCGTCGTTGTCGTCGTCGTCCGGATCCTGTGCCATAGGGCTGTCCGGATCTGTGCCATAGGGATGTCCGCAGGTCCGGTAGCGTTATGGCATTCTTGCCATGGCTTGGCGCCGCACGATCGGGCGGTCTTGTCTCGTGGTGGTGTCCCCGCCCCAAACGAATCTGGCTCTTCGCCAAAGCAGGGGCCAGCTTACGCAGCGCCGAGGGTCATCTCATCTTCTTCGCCGGCCCAGGGTCAAACCGAGATAACAGCTCGTCGCAGCCTGGCAGCACCAACCACTTCAACCCTATACATTGTGGGTGGCATCGGATTACCGTGGAACATGGGGTTGCCGGTTGAACGATTCTGCCCTTGGCGACATCGACCAACTCGGCGCCCACGGCGCGAAAGAGTGCAAGGAACGCCGGCGGTGCCTCGCGAAAACATGTACAGGCGCCGTGGATGCCGATCAAAGGCAAGGAGATGAAGTCATCGGCCGAGAGGCTTAGTTACCGTGATGCCGTCGAGCTCGGCTAATGTCGAGGCACCGCCAACGGCGGGCGTGCAATTGACGGAGGGGGTGCTTGCTGGCGAGGTGCCGGCTAGCGTACACTTGGGTGCATTAAGCTCCAATGCCCGTGCCGGCGCCGGAGACACGAATACCGCCTCCGCCGGAGACACCAATGGCGCCGCTGCGCTGCCAGCGAAGTTGTGGCCGTGAAGCCGGGAACCGGGAAGCCCTGCTGGCGCCCGCAATCCACGCCTGAAGCCCATGAATCAACGTAGGCACCATGGCATTGAGCTTCGCTCCCGCTTGTTGTTCCACTTGCTCTTGGACAAGCTCCGAATCCGCGCCACTTGTGCCTTGAGTGCTTCAACCTCGCACGCCCGGCTTTCCGAGCTGGCCTTTTTCTCCTTCCGCACACCAATGTATAGTATGACCCCATTTTGTGGACAAGACTTTGCCGGCCACATGACCAGCTGACGTCGGCTTAGTGAGCTTATCCTTGCTTTTCATTATGTTCAACGCCCTATTTAAAGGGGTGTCGAAAGGGGACCTCTGAGACGACCCCGCGCTACTGCTTTTAGTGTCCTGCGAAAGGAACGTGAACCATTTAGAAATATTGGGGATTAATTAGAGTGAAACCATATGGAGCTAATTACGCGGGGGTGTATTCCTTACCAGAACAAGCTCAAGCGCCTCTGGTCTTCGGATCCGTGGTGAGCTCCTTTGTTATCGGGTCCTCCTTGTACCGGCCCCGACAAAGTTCCCGGTCCGCTTGTCACCGCTGTATTTCTCGGCGTGGCGGTAGGCCTTGCTCGGCACGCCCGCGTCCTCCTTGTCCCATATAGGCTCCGCCACTCAGAATCGCCGGACCGAGTTTGTGTTCCCTAAGTTCAACTCCCGCATTTCTTTCCCCACCGACTTGATTCGAGGTTGCGCTGCTCTCGCACTTGATCTTGAACTCCTTGTACTCATCTTCGCCATCAAAGGATATTTCGCCTTGATCTTCTCATAACTATCACCTTTATCAATCATTCTCTTCACCGTGCTTCTCCAAGTAGACAGGCCGTGCTCATCCTCGTGAGGGCGGCACTGTTCACTTTATTCCCCGAGAGGCGTGTGTTTTCAAATTCGGCGGGAACTTGTATCGCTCGTGCAGCTTCGTGAAGAGGAGGTTGCGCAAATTCCGTGGTCCTTATGCCTAAGGTTCTCGGTGTTGATCGAGACGGTGCTCGGAGAATGCACCCGAGCTGAAGCGAGTACCCTTGACTATATGTTTGGGCTCCGTTGGATGCCCGCCGAGTCCACTTGAGTAAATTCCTCCTTGAGGGTGCGGAGCGATTCGGCGCCGGTCCTTCCTTTGCTTCTTCGGTTGGCTGCCATCCGTGTGTGCGCCGCCATCATCGATGGTGGCATCCTCGGCGGCACCATCATGGTGTCATCCCCGACGCCACTAGGGGTTGTGTAGTCGGGATCGGTGTCTTCCGCGGCGTCCTCATAGCGGTGAGGGTATTCTCCATCTCCGGGACAGCTCCTGAATTGCTTGCCGCTCAACCACCGGCCTCATCGCTAGGGCCATGTTTCTCTCTAAATAGGAAAAAGTTTGGTCAAAAGTTGGTTATTGTCAAGGAACAAGATCATGGTCTCATCATTTAGGGTTTGTCGACGCTGAGGCACCCTAAAAGCCTAAGCTTTCATCATTTAGGGTTTGTCGACGCCGAGGCACCCTAAAAGCCTAAGCCGAGGCACCCTAGGTTGGGCCTAATCACTTGGCTCTATCGCCACCTATGTTGGGTTTATCATCTAGGGTTTATCGATGCTAAGGAGAATTCTAAGTTGGGCCTAATCACTTGGCCCTATTGCCACCTATGGTTTAATGCAGCAAGAATGGCGGGGCAGTTGATCCTACTTAACTAAGTACTAAGATACCCGGCCCATGCATTAGTCGCAGTACCCCATATGTCCTATTTTAGCAAAGTCATGCTAAAATTCACGGAAAATTTCAGCATGACCTTTGCTGAAAATAGGACATATGGAGTACCAATTTGCTTTAACGGAAGTTAATCGACATTCCGCAAACTCAAGGGCCTCTCGGGTACCTGCAATTTCATGATAAACTGCCAACAAAACACATGGACTACTTGACACAAGACTCGCCATAGTAATAGTCAATGTGCCTCAGATGTATGTGTGTGGTGTCTAGATGCCACCACAGTCAATGGCCATGCCACTACACTGGTTTGATTCTGCTTACGATGGAGCTTTGTGCCACTAGGTGGCCTGTTTGAAGTGAAATAATCAGCATGGGCAACTGGTATTGGATTCACAAAGTAAATGATGGATGAAAAGGTATTGTGCCCAAGTACAACATTTAACAATGCAATGCGATAATCATTTTTTCTCACAAGACTTTTCCCGTAATAATAAACTAAATAACTGAGTAATCCAAATGAGGAAACAGAAAATAGCTGGCTGCAACAACATAGCAAGCCTTCACTTACACAAGAATTCATTTCAAGCATCATTTATTATCTGAAACAGTTCATGCTAAAGATACATGATACATCATTTCAGGCATCATTTAATATCAGTACAACTAATTAGCAGTACTTAAACAAGTTAAGCTACTGACTACAGTACTCTAGGAATACACAACTGGGGCTATTTTCAAGGAACAATTGAGAAATGTTTGTGATATTACCTAGGAGTTTTGGGATGGAACCTGTTAGTGTGTTGTTGCTAAGGTCCAAGTCCTAGGCAGTTTGGAATGGAACCTGTTAGTGTGTTGTAGCAAAGCCACAACTCCTCTAAGTTCTCAAGATAACCTAGTTGTCGAGGGATGTGTCCAGAAAGTTGGTTGATGTCAAGATACATGCTGATTAATTTTTGTTTCGGTTGAGAATCGGGCACCTTCTAGGTCAAGAAAATTGGGCATGACCTTTGCTAATTTTCTTGACCTAGGAGTTCCCCATTCTCAACCGAAACGGAAATTAATCAACATTTCAGAGAAAGGGTAATGAAATGATGGGGCAAATGTGCCAGGCACCACAATGTGATCACAGAAACAAAGCAGCACCACAATGTGCCTCTGATATTTGTGTGTCTTGTCTAGATGCCACCACATCATTTCGGGCATCATTTAATATCAAGACTACTAACTGGCAAGATTTAAACATGTTAAGCTACTCACTAAAGTATCTGGCTACTCACTTAAGCTAGAAGCTACAAGTTAAACACATTTGTAGCATCGAGAAATAATGCAACTAGCAGCAAGGAGTATAATGGCAATCATGTAGCAAACTTCTCTGTTGATGCATTGGAGTGGTTACAGGGGTGGATCTCCTGTGCAGTTAATTAGAAGGGTGCAATTAGTGGGTGATTATTTAGAACTTAACTACAATCTCTAGTGTAGTTAGAAGGAGCGGCTTCTCTGATTTTGCTTGCATTAGTTGGAAGAATGTAGTATTGCAAAGGAACTTCTAACTAGAATCTTGCTGCAAGATTAGTTGCGCAAGGAAAACACTAAATCTTGACAAAGATCATACACGACCATTCATGGAATGAGATGAATGATTCCATTTATTTCATTAATGGCAATGTACCACATATATATCACTTGAAATTGCTACCAACTGTTTATGTTCATAATAGCAAAGCCAAAAAAGGGAAAAATCATAGTTAACCCAGATTACAACCAAAATGCAGATAACACTGAATTTTGGTGAACTCACCTCGACGGAGGCGGTCGCAGACGAGGTCGTAGACGGCGGTGGAGCAGAGACGAGGTCGCAGACGCGGTCGTGGTGCTCCGGTGGACGCGGCTGCATCAATCGTTTGAATTGACATTTAATCAAACACCTCACAGGCAAGAACGGAAGGTGGAGACAGAGAAGAGAGGGGATCGAGCAGAGAGGGAGAGGGCAAGGAGGGAGGAGCAGAGAGGGAGAGGGCAGGGCGCGGTGGCTCACCGGTAACGTCGGAGGAGAGGCCCCGACGAGCACGTCTACAGCGGCGAAGCACGCTCTCTGGGGCGGCGAGCACGCCTACAGCGGCGAAGTTCGGCTCGCTTCGCTTGGCTCGCTTCCCGAGGAAGAAGAGGTGGAGGGGGGGTGAAGGGGTCGAGCGCCGTCGCGCCCTGCTTCCGTGGCTCGCTGGCCCGGTGTTGAAGCAGATTCCGCCCGCCGCCTTGCCTGTCGCCTCGCACGGTGGAGCTCGAGCGGAGAGGCGCCGCAGGTTTCTAGGGTTTCGAGGGCTGGGAAGGCGAGGGAGGGGGTGGGTGGGTGCGGTGAAGGCGAGGGAGGGGGTGGATTGGGAGCGGACGGCGATGGGGGCAGGCAGGGGCTGACTGGGGCGGCGACGGAGACGGAGGCGCGGGGCGGCGGCGGCGTGGGTCGGGGCAGCGAGGGAGAGGGACGAAGGGGATCTGGCGAGAGGGAGGGAATTAGCTAGGGGGGAATCTTACTAATGGCGCACCCGCGGTCGGTGCGCCATTAGTAAATTTTTTTACATAGTAATGGCGCACCAGGAAGAGGTGCGCCATTAGTAAAAAAAAATTTACATAGCAATGGCGCACCAGGAAGAGGTGCGCCATTAGTAAATTTTTTTACATATAGCAATGGCGCACCAGCCAGAGGTGCGCCATAAGTAATTTATTTTTATTTTTTGTTGCATGTAATAATTTTTTAGAAAATGAATATGAATATGAAACAGTAATATTTTTTTATAAAAACAGTAATAATTGTTGTTTAACAACAATTGTAGTTTACACTTTTTTATTATTCTTTTAAAAAATTGAATATGAATATGAAACGGGGGTGCTCGTCGGCGGCGGTGGAGCGGGAGGTGCGGGGGTGCTCGGCGGGTGGTGGAGCGGGGAGGTGCGGGGGTGCTCGTCGGCGGCGGTGGAGCGGGTAGGGTTGCGGTGGGTCGTCGGGCGGTGGAGCTAGCGGGGAGGTTGCGGTGGGTCATCGGCGGTGGAGCTAGCAGGGAGGGTTGCGGTGGGTCGGCGGCGGTGGAGCTAGCGGGAGGGTGCGGTGGGATCGAGATCGAGATCAAAAGTGTCCATGAAATTTAAAAATATTCATGATATCAAAAGTGCCCATGAAATACAATCGAGAAATGAAGACTACGATTTAAATACAATCGATCTTAGCTAGCTATCTGTTCACAATCTTCTTGCCCTTCTTTTTCGCAAATGGAGTTCTTCTGTGGAACGGACGTCCTTTAGGTAGGGTTGTCCTGCTTCTTCTTGTGGTGTGTGTTGCTACTTCATCGTCTCGTCATGTTCGATCTTCGGTCGTCAGATTTGTCAAGTCTTGCTCATTGGCTACTCCATCCATTCCGATGATCTTCCTTTGCCTCTCCTCACGACAACACGACGGGCTTTGACGGGTCGGTAATGAAGAAGCATTGGTCCACTTGGGAAGCCAGTACCCATGGCTCATTTTTCGCGGTGACGCTTATGCCATGGGTCTTGGATTTGGCTTCGGGTATAACCATGGTGGTGAAATATCGGTTTTCTTTTAGGACGCTCTTGGCCCATCTTACACAGAACATCGGGACCTTCTTTCCAGCGTAGCTCAGCTCCCAGATCTCCTTGATCCTTCCGTAGTATATGTCCTTGTCGTTGCGGTGTAGGATTCCATCGTTACCCGGAGTTCTGATAACCATCGCTCTTCATGTCCTTGTCCTCGGTGTAGAATGTGTAGTCGTGGATATCGTGCGCCTCATAGGTCATCAGTTGTGCTCGGCGCCTGTGACAAGGCGAATATGAGTTGTTCTTCCGGAAGAATCCTCATGTAAAGGGTACGACGTAAGCTTCTGCTTGAACCAACGCGTGAAACATGAGTTGTGCTCTTTGATTATATCTCCATCCGTCCTCTGTTGGCCTCGGTCATTGTACGTCTTCTCAATAAAGGTTTTGTGCTCTACCACCCAAGGATCGACCACGCCTATGTGTTGTAGCGCGACTAGGTTTGCTCTTTCAAAGTCGGCGAGTCGACCCTCGAAGTCGACATGCATTTCAAGGGCGACCCTCATGGTGACCCCATCCAATGAGCCTGCCTAGGTGCCTATTGACGCGCGGACCAACGGGTTCTCAATGCCTAGATAATTCGAGCGAGGGAGATGCACTCTTCGGTCGAAAAGCCCCGGCTATACTTCCTCTGGGCGTGACATGTTGCGAACGTATCCTTTGATGACACCATTCATCCTTTCGAACGGCATCATGTTGTGCAGAACATCGCCCGAGTTGGATGATATCCTCCACGATATGGACCAGCAGATGCACCATAACGTCAAGAATGTGGGCGGAAGTACATCTCAAGCTCGCATAGTATCACCACGATCTCTTCCTGTAGCCTTCGAGTTGCCTCACGCCAATCGACTTCCGAGGGATGACGTCGAAAAAGTTGCATAGGCCAAATAGCGTTTCACGGATGTGCGCGTCCATGATCCCACGGATTGCAATCGGAAGTATCTGCGTCATCGACCGCGTGATGTCGTGAGACTTCATCCCGCTGAACTTCTACTTCGCTGGGTCTAGGTATCTGCTTATCTTCCCCCCGTAACCGTAAGGAAGTTTTACTCCTAGGAGGCAGGTGAAAAACTGCTCGATCTCCTCCTTACTTAGAGTGAAGCACGCAGGAGGGTAGTCATTTCCGGTCTTCTTGGCCTTTTTGCCTTTGCGACGACTTTCTGTGTCCTGCTTCGCCTCATCACCATCATCATTAGCGTGAAGCTCCTGCCTGATGCCCATTGATTTCAAGTCTGCCCTTGCTTTCGCCCATCTTTGGTCCTCTCGGCATGTTGAGCAGGGTACCAAGCAGACTCGCACACGCTCTTCGTGATATGCATGACATCAAGGCTGTGAGGCACACGGTGGATCTTCCAAGACGGCAAGTCCCGTAAAACAGACCTCGTTTTCCATACCTTCAAGAGCTGCTCGCGCTTTCGCTTTTTCCCGGCTCGCGCCTTTTGCTTCTTTCCGGAGGGCAGTCTTTCCAATTTTTCAACAGCTCGCCTATTTCCTCGCCGCTCCTCGTACACGGCATTTTCGGGTTCGGTTTCACCATCGAACAGATCCTTGCGTTTCCTCCACGGGTCATCGTCGCGAAGCCACCTTCGATGTCCCATGAACACAGTTTTCAAGACCCGGATCTCTATCTAGCTGGCGTCGTTGTGTCATCCATGCACCTTACGCATCCGTAAAATCCGTGGACTACCTGCCCCGCGAGATATCCGTAATCGAGATAGTCGTGCACCATCGTGAGCAAAGCGGCTCTCATAGGGAAATATTCTTTCTCTGCGGCATCCCACGTATTGGTTGGCGTTTTCCACAGCGTGTCTAGCTCCTCCTTCAGCAGCCCCATATCATGATTGATGTCATTCCCTGGTTGTTTCGCCCTTCAATTAGCATACTCATGTGAATGTACTTCCTCCTCATGCACAACCAGGGGAAGGTTGTACATCCACACAAACACATGCCAGGTGCTATGTGTGCTTCTCCGCTGCCAAACGGATTGACTCCATCGGTGCTCGCGCCCAGCACGATGTTCCTTGGGTCCTTCCCAAATTCTGGGTATTCGAAGTTCAACGCTTGCCACTGGCTTGCATCCTTAGGGTGACTCAGCATCTTGTCTTTTTTTTATCTCCGGATCATTTCCGTCATCTTCCCGCTTATTCTCCTCCCTATCCGCGTGCCAACGGAGGAGCTTTGCTACCTTAGGGTCCGCGAAATACCGCTGCAGACGAGGAGTGATCGGAAAGTACCACACCGATTTTCGAGGAGCTTTCTTCCTCTTCTTGTATCGAGTGACGCCAAGACACCGGACATATGGTAGACTCCGCGTGCTCGTCCCGATAAATGATGCAATTGTTCATGCACACATGGTATTTCACGTGCGGTAAATCCAGAGGACACACGATTTTCTTCGCCTCCTCGAAACTGGTTGGGCACTTGTTCCCCTTGGGAAGACGTTCGTGCCAGAATGACATGTTCTCGTCGAAGCACGCGTCGGTCATTTTGTGTTTTACCTTCATCTCCAGAGCCATGAGCGTTACTTTCAGCGGGTATCCTCGGCCTGCATCCTTCATACAATGGAGTAACCGCGTCTATCTCCAGCTTGATCCAGCTTGGCTTTCTCTCGGCGGCAGCTCTTGCGTTATCCGTGCGCTTGAGAAGCAGCTCTTGAATATGAGGGTCCTGCACCCAGCCTCCATCGCCGCTCCGCTCCGGCATCTTCATCTTCATGATCATGCCCTTCGCCTTGATCTTCCTCCTCATCATGTACGACATCTTCTACATGATGATCGTATACAGATCACCGCCGTGATCATGTCCTGGAGATTCTTCGTCTTCTCGCCGCCCTCGCCATGGTGGTACTTGTCTAGTTGCCCTTCCTTATTTCTTGCCCGCCCCCATGGACCACTTCATAGTCATCTTCATCACCTTGCCACCGATAGCCATCCATGAAACCACGCAAGAGCAGGTGGTCCCGACCTGCCCGAATCCGGATCCGCAATAAGGCTCTTCACTTGCATCTTTGACACGGACATCTTATCTCCGCCTCGTTCTTTTGAAGCATCTCGCCTTCGGAGCTCAAAAACCTATTCACGATGCCTTCGGTCATCGTGCGGACCATGGTCGTCATGGGTAGAGCAAAACGATATTTTAGAACCAAGAAAAATTTGGCATGACCTTCCCTAAAAATAGGACCAAAACGAATGCATAGTGCCAAAATTCTCGCCAAAACGGAAATGAATCAACATTCCGGCAAAATATTGGCAACTATCGCATTTCAAATACCGGTACCTGCAAACACAAACATATATGCAACACCACAAACACAAGCAATACCACAAACATACATAGATCTAGCTAGGCCACAAAAAGTGCATGTGCACGTTGTTGGAGCGAGCTAGGGAGAAAAAAAGTAGATCTATATCATGAAGATAGCTTTCCCCTTACTTACCTATCAAAAAAAGGTAATTTCACCACTTAATTTTGATGAATCTATGGTGGAAATGAGGTGACGAGGAGGAGGCAGCCGAAAGCTTGGAGAAGGAGGTGGAGGGAATGAAGTGGGGAAAGTGAGTGGGTAGGTGTGGGGCTGTCCAAAATATCTTGTTGGGGTCCCAGGTTACTAATGGCGCACCAGCAGCAAATGCGCCATTAGTAACCTGAAACACTAATGGCGCACTGCAGGTGGTGCGCCATTAGTAGTGTTGCAAAAAGTAAAAATAATATATATATATATATATATATATATATATATATATATATATATATATATATATATATATACTAATGGCACTCTGGTCATAGTGCGCCATTACTAGTCTAAACTAGTAATGGCGCACCTGGCCAAAGTGCGCCATTAGTAGTTTTGTAAAAAAAGAATTAAAAAAATACAGTAATGGCGCACGATCTGCCTCGTGTGCCATTACTAGTTAGAACTAGTAATGGCGCACTTCGACCTGATGCGCCATTAGTATGTATGGAAAATGAAAAAATTAATACTAGTGGCGCACCATGTCTCCAGTGCGCCATTAGTGTTTCCACACTAATGGCGCATCACCGACTGGTGCGCCATTAGTATATAGTAGTGGCGCACTGGTTCCTCGGTGCGCCATTAGTATCAATCCTATCTATAGCCCTTTTCCTAGTAGTGAATTGGGTATAGGGGAAAAGAGGTAGCAAAGCAACCGTGAGTACTCATCAAAAGTACTCGCAAGACTTACATCAGATCTAAACTAAGTATGCATTTGTATCAAAGGAATGGGTTGTATTTGTGGATTGAATTGCAGAATGCTAGAAGAGAAGGGAAAGCCTAGCCTATCGAAGACTAGAATCTTCAAGCATCTTGCAGCATCAGAAGAGATAAGAGTGACATATTATAATAGTAGTAAGTATGTTGTAACATTAATGCCCATAGATCACTTCCTCGACTCCCTGCGAGAAAGCAATCCTGGAGCCATCATATCCATTTCATGCCTCAGCATCCAGTTGTAGTTGTATCGATCGGGATACAACTCCGAGCGTCCGTTACTATGGACATGACTATTCGAGTAGATAATACTCCCTAGATGGGTGCACAAACTTACCTAAGACGCTCGATCAACTCCGGCCGGATACACCATCAGGTCATGACCGGCCTCAGCCGATCAATACACCGCAGCCCTACCTAGGCACAATAAAGAGGTCAGCACGCCGGTCTACATCCTAAGCGCGCAGGGGTCTTGGGCCCATCGCCCTTTGCGCTCCTGCACGTTGCATGGACGGCCAGGATCAGTGCTAGTAACCTCCTTGTACAAGGCAGGTACTTACGCGGGCCACCCGGACGTGTGTCGCTCCATTGCTGATGTCCGAAGAGCTTTCGGCTGATACATACGACGCATAGTGCCCATACTTATTCCCGCGTAGTGGTCAGTGGGAAAAAGTCCAGAGGCCTACTCGGATCACATATCCAAACCGTTAGTGTCTTGGTAGGGCGCGGTAACAAGCAGAGACTCACGATCATGTGACCCCGTCGCCCCACCTCATAGACTTATGGCAAGGGCTAAGAATGCCCGGCCGTGCCACATAATTATCTCACGGGTACCCTCCAGGTCAACCCGACTACACACTCATACCGTAACATGCTATACAAACGGTTTTTAACCCCTTTCCGCGATGGCATTTTGAACTGTCGCCAAGTGAGTGTGTGCTATAGGGGGGTCCTTCCCACATGACCCAAAAACCATAGGGGATAGGCGAACGGCTATTGACGATCGCCATATAATAAACATATGAGAAGTCACCCTAGTCCTACACGTTATGTCTCTATGTTACGTTTCTGATCCGAGAGACATCCGAAATGATTACACCACTATAATCGTGTGAAAAAGGTGGACATCACAAACATTTAATCTTGATGTGTTTGCGATAGGTACGTTATCGCACATAGTTCAAGAATGTAAAATGTGTGCGGTGCCTCTACTAACACCAACGTGTCAATTTTCATAAATGTGTGCGATAGGTATTCCTATCACGCACGCACACAGGTTTGGAACGTTTGTCGTATTACCATGAATCGCACACGCATATGAGACGAATCCGTGTGTGCGTCCGTCGGGCATCGCAAACGTTTCACATCAAAGAACCGTATATTCTCTATTTTTCATCGCACATGTTGTTTTCTTTCTAAACGTGTGTACGTAATTTCATTCACTCTTGTTTAATTTTATTTTTCCCTGTAATTTATTATTCAAATTGGAAATTTTGAAATATGATACGTGGAATTCAAATTCTTAGCACAATGGTTCAACAACTAATCCATAAATAAAATTCTCAGTACAATATGTTCAGTAATTACAGGATTAGGCATCAATTAACTATGATGAACCACAATATTTAGAGTCGGTAAAGGTGAAGAGACAAGTGTAAATCATTTTGGCTGTCGATGGTGTTGAAGAATCGGAATGCCCATAATGTGCCCTCCTGCATGCCATAAGCACGAACAACTTTTTTCCAACCCCTTGTGACAATCGCCCGCCCATCACCGCCTTTAGGAAGACTTCTAAAGCATTATCATGGTAGCATGAATTATATACTTTAACCTCAGTTGCCTCCACTCCGGTCATGTAGTTTGCAAGGTAATCATCAGTAAATTGCTTCGGAAACCATTGAAAAGAGAAAACTTTCAGATACTCGGGTCTAATAGAGTAACTTTTTGTGGGCAGGGGAAAAGGCAACACATTACTTACCATCCTAAAGTTCACTGTTGTCTTGGACAAAGTGTAAATAAAGAACTTAATTAATTCCCGTCACCCGTCTCTTTCGCCTAACAATCTTTCTTAGTTTCCTCACTTGACGCTTGTTCACGAATATCTCATTACCCCATACGCAAAGGGATCGAAGCGTGGATTAGTACCGCTCATATATGTACCTACAAGCAACCAGTAAATGTTAGAAGCTAAACTGAGATTGCACAAATGATGTAAAATACAACTACCTACGTTCCTAAGTACAAGTATTTTTAGAGATTTCAATATGAACTACATACGGATGTATATAGACATAGTTTAGATTAGAATCTAGATTCACTCATTTTGCTCCATATGTAGTCTATACTGGAATCTCTAAAAATACTTATATTTAGGAACAGATGGTGTATAAGACATGGGATGCAGCTAACCTCGACGGCAAACAACAGCATCACCCATTGTAGCCATGTGTAAGTACATGGAAAGGAAATGTTAACTACAATAGGGTTAAAATCCACCAAAAATAGCAAATGATAATAAAATGGCAGCATCTTAGTGATATCTTCATTGCAAAAGAGTAGCACAGTAGCAAAGGGACGGATTAAAAATGGATAGAATTGTTTACTACCATAGACAACCTAGTATAGCCATTGAAACTGGTACAGATAGAAATGAAATTGACATAGTTAAACATCACAAGGCAGGTGTGTAGGATCGAAAGTAGGTCTAGAGGGGGGTGATTAGACTACTTGACCAAATAAAGATCTAGCCTTTTCCCAATTTTAGTTGTGGGCAGATTTTAGCAACTAACACAAGTTAAGCAATCAACCTACACATGCAATTCTAAGAGTGTAGCAGCGGAAAGTAAAACATTGCATATGAAGGTAAAGGGAAATGTTTGGAGAAGGCAAACGCAATGATGCCACCAAGATTTTTGGCGTGGTTCCGATAGGTGGTGCTATTGTACGTCCACGTTGATGGAGACTTCAACCCACGAAGGGTAACAGCTGCGCGAGTCCATGGAGGGCTCCACCCACGAAGGGTCCACGAAAAAGCAACCTTGTCTATCCCAAAATGGTCGTCACCCACAAAGGACTTACCTCACTCGGGTAGATCTTCATGAAGTAGGCGATCACCTTGCCCTTACAAACTTCTTGGTTCAACTCCACATCTTGACGGAGGCTCCCAAGCGACACCTAACCAATCTAGGAGACACCACTCTCCAAAAGGTATTAGATGGTGTGTTGATGATGAATTCCTTGCTCTTGTGCTTCAAATGATAGTCCCCCCAACACTCAACTCTCTCTCACAGATTTGGATATGGTGGAAAGATGATTTGAGTGGAAAGCAACTTGGGGAAGGCTAGAAATCAAGATTCTTGTGGTAGAATTGGTATATCTCGATCTCAACACATGAGTAGGTGGTTCTCTCTCAGAAAATGTATGCTGGAAGTGTAGGCACATTTTGATGGCTCTCTCACATATGGATATGGGGGTGGAGGGGTATATATAGCCTCCACGCAAAATCCAACCGTTACACACATTTGACCCAACTCGGTCAGACCGAATAGATGAACTCGGTGAGACCAATTCAGTTCAGAATGTGAACATTAGGAATCTCAGTGGGACCGACTGGAACAACTCAGTGTGACTGATGTGCTAGGGCTTAGGGCAAACATCAACTCGGTGGCGCCGAATGCATCAACCCGGTGAGACCGAAGTGAAGCAATGAGCAAACAAAGAAGATGTCAAGCAAGCTCGGTTGGACCGATTGCTCATTTCGGTGAGACCGAAATGTTACAAAGGGAAACCAAGAGTTTGCAAGGCCATCTCGGCGAGACCGAGATCTATATCGGTGTGACCGAACTATTAGGGTTTCCGGCAGTGGCTATGTCATATGGACTCGGTGGTTCCGGGTAGAAAGAATCGGTGGGGCGATTTTGACTTTAGGTTTTGGACATATTTGGAATTAGAAAGTGGTTGAGGGATTTGGAGCAATATCACTAAGCATTTGAGCAAGTAAGCCATTAAGCAACACCTCATCCCCTTTTAATAGTATTGGCTTTCCTATGGACTGAATGTGATCTTGGATCACTAAAATAGAAATGAAGAGTCTTGAGCATTTGCCAATATGTGTCCTTAGCATTTTGAGGGGTCCCCATTCCTATAGTCCATGCCATGCCACTCATGAAGGAAATATGCCCTAGAGGCAATAATAAAGTTATTATTTATTTCCTTAATTCATGATAAATGTTTATTATTCATGCTAGAATTGCATTAACCAGAAACTTAGTACATGTGTGAATACATAGACAAAACATATAGTCCCTAGTATGCCTCTACGTGACTAGCTCGTTAATCAAAGGTGGTTATGTTTCCTAACCATAGACATGTGTTATCATTTGATGAACGGGATCACATCATTAAGCGAATGATGTGATGGACATGACCCATCCGTTAGCTTAGCATTATGATCGTGTCAGTTTCATTGCTACTGCTTTCTTCATGACTTATACAAGTTCCTCAGACTATGAGATTATGCAACTCCTGAATACCTGAGGAACACTTTGAGAGCTACCAAACATAACAACGTAAATGGGTGATTATAAAGGTTCTCTACAGGTGTCTCCGAAGGTGTTTGTTGGGCTGGCATAGATCGAGATTAGGATTTGTCACTCCGTGTTTCGGAGAGGTATCTCTGGGCCCTCTCAGTAATACTCATCACTATAAGCCTAGCAAGCATTGTGACTAATGAGTTAGTTGCGGGATGAAGTATTACGGAACGAGTAAAGAGACTTGCCGGTAACGAGATTGAACTAGGTATGATGATACCGATGATCGAATCTCGGGCAATAACATACCTATGACAAAGGGAACAACGTATGTTATTATGCGGTTTGACCGATAAAGATATTTGTAGAATATGTAGGAACCACTATGAGCATCCAGGTTCTGCTATTGGTTATTGACCGGAGACGTGTCTCAGTCATGTCTACATAGTTCTTGAACCCGTAGGGTCCACACGCTTAACGATCGATGACAATTGGTATTATGAGTTTACGTGTTTTGATGTACCGAAGGTAGTTCAGAGTCCCGGATGTGATCACGGACATGACGAGGAGTCTCAAAATGGTCGAGACATGAAGATTTATATATTGGAAGCCTATGTTTGGACATCAGAATGGTTCCTGGTGAGTTCGGGCATATGTCGGAGTACCGGGAGGTTACCGGAACCCCCCGGGGAAGTATATGGGCCTTATTGGGCCATAGTGGGAGAGAGGAGGAGGCGGCCAGGTGGAGGGCGCCCCCCCCCCCCCCAAGCCCAATCCGAACTGGGTATTCGGCCGGCCCCCCTTTCCTTCCTCCCTCTCTCCCCGTTCCTTCTCTCCTAGTCCAACTAGGGAAGGGGGCAATCCTACTCCCGGTGGGAGTAGGACTCCTCCAGGGCGCGCCATAGAGGGCCGACCCTCCCCCTCCTCCACTCCTTTATATACGGGGGAGGGAGGCACCCCATAGACACACAAGTTGACATTGTTTAGCCGTGTGCGGTGCCCCCCTCCACAGTTACACACCTCAGTCATATCGTCGTAGTGCTTAGGCGAAGCCCTGCGCCGGTAACTTCATCATCACCGTCACCACGTCGTCATGCTGACGAAACTCTCTCTCGGCCTCAACTGGATCAAGAGTACGAGGGACGTCCCCGAGCTGAACGTGTGCTGATCGCGGAGGTGCCGTACGTTCGGTGCTAAGATCGGTCGGATCGTGAAGACATACGACTACATCAACCGCGTTGTCATAACGCTTCCGCTTTCGGTCTACGAGGGTACGTGGACACACTCTCCCCTCTTGTTGCTATGCATCTCATAGATAGATCTTGCGTGATCTTAGGATTTTTTTGAAATTACCGCGTTTCCCACCAATTCATTGAACTTTCTGAAATATTAAACTTGAGTGGATATTAGTTCAATGAGCTATATGTTGTTATAAATTACCAAAACCACCCAGGGGCACTTTAAATCTCCCCCTTTTTGGTAAATGATGACAACATATAGATCGAAGCTTCGACAAATGATAATTGTGACACCCCAAAAATTTAACCATGTTTTATTTATTAAAATTTTGCCAGGAAACTTAAACTTTTATTTCCTGGATTTCCTGTTGATTTCAGAACCATTCTTTTCTTTATTTTTATGAGGTTTTTACCCCAAGTGAAAACTTTTCAATCATTATTGGACTTATTTACCCTCTCAAATAAAACAATTCTTTTATCAGTGGGATTATTTATATAATTATTTCTCTCTGAGCCCTATTCCTTAAAGTGAGTTTTCTTTAGTTTTAGGGTCCCATTTGCACTGCAACCCTTTGATAAATTCATTCAAAAATCCCACCAAAATTTGGGGATGTCATGTGATTTTTTTAATCACTTTTATGCAAAAATATATTTCATTCTTTGGATATTTTGAACTCTACATCAAATTTTCAAATCTGGTCCAGTGGGCAATTTTGCACTACAACCTATTTAAATAATTCTTTAAAACTTCCACCAAAATTATGAGATGCTAGGAGTATATTATTCAACTTTTTGCCATAAACCCAGTATTGTTCTTTGAAAAATTTGAGTGAATCATCCTCATTTGCATTCTGGTTCAACTTGGTGATTTGTACTGCAACCATATTTTTGCTTGCTCTTTTTCCTTTAATTCTTTCTCCTGATTGTAGACCACCCTACCAAACCATTAAGTCCAGGAGGTTGGACTCATTGGAGAATTTTTGGTACATGATATTATACCCTTTTCCTTCAGTCCAGAACTGGAGTTTTGCAAAACTTTCACTAACAAGTTTCTAGATTTGGCCAACTAACCTTGCCATCCTCTCCTACATCTAAAGAGACTTTGATCTGGAATTTTTGGCCACCCCAAGAGTTGCCTAGATGCCATTGGAATTTTGTCAAACACCTTGAGTGCATGGGCAGTTTTGACATGATTTTTGCCTTTGCACTGTGCCCTTGCACCTCTGGACAAACCAGTTTGTCCACTAACCTTCTTGCAGACTCTAACCTAGTCATGTTATTTGCCAGCCTTGCTCAAGCACTCTAGGTCACCCTGGCATTTTGTCGAGCACGTCGTGTGCGTGCTCTGGCGCGCCAGAGCGCTGCTTTGCATCGCAGGCGCCTCGAGCCGCCAGCGTCCGCCGCCGCCTCCCCGCACCTGCTTCGCCCCTTCCTCTCGCAGCCAGCGTCCCGACCCCTCCCTCGCCGTAGAGCCACCCTGCCCCCCCCCCCTCCTGGTGCACCACAACATCACCACCGCATGCCGCCACCGCCGCCCCGACAACCTCTGCCCTGGACGGCGCCGCCCGAGCCACACAGGCGCGCCAACTCGCCCCTTGAGCAGTGTGGAGTTCGTCGGAGTGCGCCGACCAGCTCCAACCACCTCCACGTCGCCCCTAGCTACAGAACGGCGGTTCGCCGGCGTCCCTATCCTCTGCCGCCGTGGAACCGACCTCGTTGCACTATAAGAGGAGACCCCCGAGCTCATCCGAGCACCCAGGCGACCTCAGGCCACTCCTCCAGAGCCCCCATGGCCAGCCGTTGACCAGGGAAGGCCGTCTTCCCCGTCTCCGGCAGGTTCAGCCGCCGTCCCACTCTGGCGCCATTCGCCGGGAGCAGGCCCTCCCCTACCCTTCCAGCACCACCATTTGGTTCGCCTCGATCTCGCGGAGCGGCCCAACCACTCAACTTCGACGGGGATCCACCGTAGCCCAAACCCCCCAACACACCCGAAGCCGCCGTCCGTCGCGGAGCTCGCCGCCGGCGACTCCCTCCATCCCCACCACCTCCTCGACCACCGGGAGGACCGCCCTGGCCTGGCGGATCCGTCCCTTCCCTCCGGAGCCTGCGAGGAGCCGCCGTTCGCCGGCGTTGATCGCCGGAGTCCCGCCATCGCTCGGGCAGAGGGGATGGGAGGGAGAGGCGATCGTCACACTGCCAAGGGCCCCGGACCAACTGCGCTGACTCCAAAGTCGGTCCACGCAGGCGTAAGTGGAGACGTAAAACCAGAGTACGTCTTCGACTTGTACTCTTTCCGAAATGTTTTTATTTTTCTGTTTTATTTTAAAAACAGAATTTGACCAAAACTTTGATTGGCTATAACTTTTAAAATATAACTCCAAATAAGTTGATTCCTTTTCCTACCTCTCTCAAATATTGTCTAGTTTATTTTCAGATTTATTTGAAAAAAATTCAGACAACTTTTTTTGCACTGGTTTAAAGCTATTGTTAATTTGAATAATTTCAGAAATAGGTTTTTGAAGAAGAAGTCAACTTTCAAAAGGCACACCCCATTTGCATACCCTTGAAGGCAAGCATTCTGAACCCTGGCATAATATTTTTGTGTGTTGGTTGACACGATTATAACACCACCTTAATGCGGAGAACTCGTTATTTTATGTGGTGACACGATCATTTGCATGAATGCATATTGGAGATTTTCCTTGCTGTTGGAAGTGGATATACTTGTGACGGTAATCGTCCTCGTATGCCTTGCATGCATGCCGGAAAGAAATCCGGGAAAGCCCCTGCCTTGGGTAGGCGTGAGCTTGTCTCCGGTCTTCGTCGGGGCGGTTATGTCCGGTATGGCATAGTAAGGTATAATGAGTGGTGATTCTGTTGGTTGAAATATATTCGTCATGCTAATCATGCAGGAAATTTTCAAACCTCCTGAGTCGGCCGTAGATCGAGTCTTGTTCCAGTAATCCCCATACTTGTTTCGTACTACCACTTGTCCCTGCCGCGGGTAGGCTACGGTTCAGTAAGTTGTCAACCCCTCCCTAGCACACACCGTACAGAGAGGCCATGGTGGAAGATACCGGCTGCATCCGGTAGGCATGCCACCTGGTCCGGGGCCATGGGTGTTTCCGGTTGGGACCGAGAGGGGGGCACCCCTTAGAGCGCGTGATATAAATTTAATCCCATGCTACGCGAGGTTGTAGCCTCCCCACTTAGAGTTTTGCTTGACAGGTGTTGTGGGTGATTCCACACACGGTAAGTTAAGTGGTGTGTGCAAGTCGTGTGTTTTCAATTAAAAGATCAGTGACGGAATTAGTCCCGATGGACTAAAGGAATCTGCTACTCGTGGGTAAAGAGTACCCCCTCCGCAGAGGTTAAATCTATTCAATAGCCGTGTCCATGGTTAAGGACTACAGTCTGGGATGGGTCAAGTGTCGGTCTTAGCTTCGGTCTTCGGAGGAGAAACTACTAAACCAGAACTTGGATCATGACTGATGACTTGTGATGGTTATGTTTATTTTTATTGTGGACTTACCCTTTATATTAATTGAAGTATTGAGTATCCCTAGGACGGTTCTACCTCCTGGATATTCACTGTGATCATTTTACTTTATAAGCCCTTTATGTGGTGTCGTTGAGACGCCCGACTGTGGCATGCTTGCTATTTGTTTATCGTATAAGTCCTTTATGTGGTGTCACTCAGACGCCCGAATGTGGCATGCTTGCTATTTATTTATCATATAAGCCCTTTATGTGGTGTCGCACAGACGCCCGACTGTGGCATGTTTGTTACTTATTTCTCCTATAAGCCCTTTATGCGGTGTCGCCGAGACGCCTTGATCGAGGCATGTGTCACATTATTGTCCTTTCGAGGCGCCGCTTGCATAATTCGATCGGTACATTTTATTACTACCCTGTTATTGCATATTCATGTAGTATATAAATAACCTGCTTGCATGTATCGTGGATATTATTTTATGACCGACGCTGTGAGCATAGAATATTTTAGAGTATAATTATTGTTTGTTATATTATACCGTGTTCATAATGTTTATGCAGTACATTCAAAAGTACTCACCGGCTTGTCCCTCGCTATTGTCTTGGCCAGATTTCTTGCTTGGAGAGGAGCGCTGCGATGACAGCCCTGGAACCTAAGCAACGGTGATAGCAGCCTCACGAAGATAGGAGTTAACCTGGTCAGCTGTTCCTGTGGGAATTGGAGTCCCATAGACGCTGATGATCCGCAAACCTCTTCCGCCATCCACCACTAGAAACCATTTGTTGTACTCATAGGCCAGAATGGTGTTGTACTACATATTTTGTATTTTGCTTGGAATTTCTGTATCAAGTTGGTGCATCATCAGCTAACAGTGATCCTGGGGCTGATGAGCACAAGGGCCATTTTCTGGAAATTAATATCCTGAAAATCCGGTCCTAACAAACTTGGTATCAGAGCCAGGCTGACCATTGGCTAATCCTATCTTAGCCAGGTCGAAAAACCTAGGTAAACCAACCCACCAGACCATAACCTAACCCTGGCCAAGCTTCTCACGCAAGATAGCCACACAGGGACCCCGACACTTTTGGCAGTCGGTGCCCAACCTATCAGCCTAGCCTGTCGATCACGCGCCAGTGACCGACCCCTAAATTGTCCAATTCGCAAGCGTGCGAAGGAAGACTCCGTCCCCTTTTCTTCTATAAAAAGGGCACGCTAGCCTCAACCCAGCACAGCACAGCCTCTGCCCAAACCAAGCTAAAATGCCAGGACCCATTGTTCACAATGAAACCACAGCAACCAACCTTGGAGGTTTTGTGACCGTGCTAGCAAACCTCACCCGTCGTGCCTTTGCATTAGAAGAACCCCTAGAATATGTTGTGTACCAAGGACCCATGAGCGTGAGAGCCACAATTCAGGGCCATCAGCACATCTACGGTAGGGGTCTATCGCCGGAATGCCCCTACAGGTTCACCGGAAGGACAACTTCCTTTGAGCCACAAGCCATCTAACTAGCTGCTCGAGAGGCTATAGTTCAACTCCGGCACTTATCGCCCAAGAGTTAACTGTCGCTCGTTCTACTACTACCCCAGCCGTGACGAATATGGTAGACCACCCCAAGTTTCCAACGGAGACCACGAGACGGATCCTGCATTAGTGCATCTGGTACGCTATGTAAGTGTACTAGAGGGACTGTTCGATCAAATCACCCTTGATCTGATCGCAGCTCATGGAGAACTGACCCACCGAGCCCTAGCAAGAGGAGAAGAGGTGCCCGACACCAACAGCCCAGTCGTGCTGTTTGGACAACCGATCAAGTCCTTGAGGTCTGCCCCAGCCATCGACCATAATACCTTGATGACCCCATAAGTGCTTCGTCGCCTTTTGGGAACACATTCCAACGGGATTGTGGCCAACAATCCCCGTGATGGTCATCATCGCTACCCCGACCCTGCAGCCCCTCAACCCCCTCCAGCTAATCTCGACGGTGAAAACCGTGGCGAGGCCTCGACGTCCGCAAGGCACGCCCGCTTAGATATTAACGAGGTAGACTAGAGTCATTCGAGTAGTACCAAGTCTTAGCATGTCCTCGCCTTGTAACTGTGTGACCCTGTATCGCCGTAATTAAATGATGTTGCTTGTGCGCCCTATTTTAAGTAGTAACCATGCATGAGTATGTCGATGTGCGATTGCATTTTAACCCCGGACGTAGCTGCCAAAAACCAACCTCGATGACACAAGGTTTGTACTATGAGTAAACCTTTTGGTTTCAACTAACAGGAATGATAATTTCGAGAACAAATCTTAACAAATCTCGAGGACGAGATTTTTCTTAAGGGGGGTAGTGTTGTGACACCCCAAAAATTTAACCATGTTTTATTTATTAAAATTTTGCCAGGAAACTTAAACTTTATTTCCTGGATTTCCTGTTGATTTCAGAACCATTCTTTTCTTTATTTTTATGAGGTTTTTACCCCAAGTGAAAACTTTTCAATCATTATTGGACTTATTTACCCTCTCAAATAAAACAATTCTTTTATCGGTGGGATTAT
The DNA here is from genome assembly GCA_021605205.1 of Aegilops longissima. Taxonomy (NCBI): domain Eukaryota; kingdom Viridiplantae; phylum Streptophyta; class Magnoliopsida; order Poales; family Poaceae; genus Aegilops; species Aegilops longissima. Next base: position 554,820,202 of record CM038682.1, read on the forward strand.
TTATATAATTATTTCTCTCTGAGCCCTATTCCTTAAAGTGAGTTTTCTTTAGTTTTAGGGTCCCATTTGCACTGCAACCCTTTGATAAATTCATTTAAAAATCCCACCAAAATTTGGGGATGTCATGTGATGTTTTTAAATCACTTTTATGCAAAAATATATTTCATTCTTTGGATATTTTGAGCTCTACATCAAATTTTCAAATCTGGTCCAGTGGGCAATTTTGCACTACAACCTATTTAAATAATTCTTTAAAACTTCCACCAAAATTATGGGATGTCAATAGGAGTATATTATTCAACTTTTTGCCAAAAACCCAGTGTTGTTCTTTGAAAAATTTGAGTGAATCATCCTCATTTGCATTCTGGTTCAACTTGGTGATTTGTACTGCAACCATATTTTTGCTTGCTCTTTTTCCCTTGACTCTTTCTCCTGATTGTAGACCACCCTACCAAACCATTAAGTCCAGGAGGTTGGACTCATTATAGCATTTTTGGTACATGATATTATACCCTTTTCCTTCAGTCCAGAACTGGAGTTTTGCAAAACTTTCACTAACAAGTTTCTAGATTTGGCCAACTAACCTTGCCATCCTCTCCTACATCTAAAGAGACTTTGATCTGGAATTTTTGGCCACCCCAAGAGTTGCCTAGATGCCATTGGAATTTTGTCAAACACCTTGAGTGCATGGGCAGTTTTGACATGATTTTTGCCTTTGCACTGTGACCTTGCACCTCTGGACAAACCAGTTTGTCCACTAACCTTCTTGCAGACTCTAACCTAGTCCTGTTATTTGCCAGCCTCGCTCAAGCACTCTAGGTCACCCTGGCATTTTGTCGAGCACGTCGCGTGCGTGCTCTGGGCGCGGCCGAGCGCTGCTTTTACGTCGTCGCCCGAGCCGCCGCGTCCCGCTGCCGCCTCCCCCGCACCCGTTCTGGCCCCTTCCTCTCGCAGCCAGCGTCCCGACCCCTCCCTCGCCGCAGAGCCACCCTGGCCCCCCCTCCTGGCGCACCACAGCATCACCACCGCATGCCGCCACCGCCGCCCCCACAACCTCTGCCCTGGACGGCGCCGCCCGAGCCACACAGGCGCGCCAGCTCGCCCCTTGAGCAGTGTGGAGTTTGTCGGAGTGCGCCGACCAGCTCCAACCCCCTCCACGTCGCCCCTAGCTACAGAACGGCGGTTCGCCGGCATCCCTATCCTCTGCCGCCGCGTAACCGACCTCGTTGCACTATAAGAGGAGACCCCCGAGCTCATCCGAGCACCCAGACGACCTCAGGCCACTCCTCCAGAGCCCCCATGGCCAGCCGTCGACCAGGGAAGGCCGTCTTCCCCGTCTCCGGCAGGTTCGGCCGCCGTCCCACTCCGGCGCCATTCGCCGCGAGCAGGCCCTCCCCTACCCTTCGAGCACCACCATTTGGTTCGCCTCGATCTCGCGGAGTGGCCCAACCACTCAACTTCGACGGGGATCCACCGTAGCCCAAACCCCCCAACACACCCTAAGCCGTCGTCCGCCGTGGAGCTCGCCGCCGGCGACTCCCTCCATCCCCGCCAGCTCCTCGACCACCGGGAGGACCGCCCTGGCCTGGCGGATCCGTCCCTGCCAGCCGGAGCCCGCGAGGAGCCGCCGTTCGCCGGCTTTGATCGCCGGAGTCCCGCCATCGCTCGGGCAGAGGGGAAGGGATGGAGAGGCGACTGGTCAAACCTGGCCAATGGGCCCCCTGGACCCACTGTCAGTGAACCAGCGCCGGTCCACGCAGGCGTAAGTGGAGACGTAAAACCAGAGTACGTCTTCGACTTGTACTTTTCCAAAATGTTTTTCTTTTTCTGTTTTATTTTAAAAACAGAATTTGACCAAAACTTTGATTGGCTATAACTTTTAAAATATAACTCCAAATAAGTTGATTCCTTTTCCTACCTCTCTCAAATATTGTCTAGTTTATTTGAAAAAAAATCAGACAACTTTTTTTGCACTGGTTTAAAGCTATGTGTTAATTTGAATAATTTCAGAAATAGGTTTTTGAAGAAGAAGTCAACTTTCAAAAGGCACACCCCATTTGCATACCCTTGAAGGCAAGCATTCTGAACCCTGGCATAATATTTTTGTGTGTTGGTTGACATGATTATAACACCACCTTTATGCGGAGAACTCGTTATTTTATGTGGTGACGCGATCATTTGCATGAATGCATATTGGAGATTTTCCTTGCTGTTGGAAGTGGATATACTTGTGACAGTAATCGTCCTCAGATGCCTTGCATGCATGCCGAAAAAACTGGAAAGCCCCGCCTTGGGTAGGCGTGAGCTTGTCTCCGGTCTTCGTCGGGGCGGTTATGTCCGGTATGGCATAGTAAGGTATAATGAGTGGTGATCCTGTTGGTTGAAATATATTCTTCATGCTAATCATGCAGGAAATTTTTAGACCTCCTGAGTCGGCCATAGATCGAGTCTTGTTCCAGTAACCCCCATACTTGTTTCGTACTACCACTTGTCCCTGCCGCAGGTAGGCTACGGTTCAGTAAGTTGTCAACCCCTCCCTAGCACACACCGTACAGAGAGGCCATGGTGGAAGATACCGGCTGCATCCGGTAGGCATGCCACCTGGTGCGGGGCCATGGGTGTTTCCGGTTGGGACCGAGAGGGGGGCACCCCTTAGAGCGTGTGATATAAATTTGATCCCATGCTACGCGAGGTTGTAGCCTCCCCACTTAGAGTTTTGCTTGACAGGTGTTGTGGGTGATTCCAGACACCGGTAAGTTAAGCTGGTGTGTGCAAGTCAGGTGTGTTTTCAATTAAAAGACCGTAGACGGAATTAGTCCCGATGGACTAAAGGAATCCGTTACTCGTGGGTAAAGAGTACCCCCTCTGCAGAGGTTAAATCTATTCGAATAGCCGTGTCCATGGTTAAGGACTACAGACTGGGATGGGTCAAGTGTCGGTCTTAGCTTCGGTCTTCGGAGGAGAAACTACTAAACCAGAACTTGGATCATGACTGATGACTTGTGATGGTTATGTTTATTTTTATTGTGGACTAACCCATTATATTAATTGAAGTATTGAGTATCCCTAGGACGGTTCTACCTCCTGGATATTCACTGTGATCATTTTACTTTATAAGCCCTTTATGTGGTGTCGCTGAGACGCCCGACTGTGGCATGCTTGCTATTTGTTTATTGTATAAGCTCTTTATGTGGTGTCGCTCAGACGCCCGACTGTGGCATGCTTGCTATTTATTTATCATATAAGCCCTTTATGTGGTGTCGCCAGACGCCCGACTGTGGCATGTTTGTTACTTATTTCTCCTATAAGCCCTTTATGCGGTGTCGCTGAGATGCCCGACTGAGGCATGTGTCACATTATTGTCCTTTCGAGGCGCCGCTCGCATAACACCGATCGGTACATTTTATTACTACCCTGTTATTGCATATTCATGTAGTATATAAATAACCTGCTTGCATGTATCGTGGATATTATTTTTATGACGACGCTAGAGCACAGAATATTTTAGAGTATAATTATTGTTTGTTATATTATACCCGTGTTCATAATGTTTGCGAGTACATTCAAAAGTACTCACTGTCTTGTCCCTGGCTATTGTCTTGGCCAGATTTCTTGCTTGGAGAGGAGCGTTGCGATGACAGCCCCGGAACCTAAGCAACGGTGATAGAAGCCTCACGAAGATAGGTGTTAACCTGGTCAGCTGTTCCTGTGGGAATTGGAGTCCCATAGACGTTGATGATCCGCAAACCGCTTCCGCCATCCACCACTAGAAACCATTTGTTGTACTCATAGGCCGAATGGTCTTGTACTACATATTTTGTATTTTGCTTGGAATTTCTGTATCAAGTTGGTGCATCATCAGCTAACAGTGATCCTGGGGCTGATGAGCACAAGGGCCATTTTCTGGAAATTAATATCCCGAAAATCCGGTCCTGACAATAATATAAATGAAATACATCATCGCTTTGAGAGATATGAGATAAGGAAGAGCCCCCCTAAATTTGTGCATTATTTAAAGTTTGTGTTTGAATGCAAATGCACAATCAATTAGGACCATGGGTCACTCTTCCATGTCACATACATCTTGGTGGAGCGCACAAAATGATAAGAGTTAAGTAACATGCACTCACCACCAAACAAACAAGTGATTGATCATACACAAATAATCATAGACATAATCATGCAAGCACTCATTAAGCATAGAATGATCAAACACATGATCACACAAGGTATCTCAGGAGCATAGCACAAAAGTAGCATCAAGTAGCAACAACAAAACAAACAAAGTAGCACAGCAAATAAAACCAACAAAGAAGCAAAAGACACTCTCTCTCGAAGCCTATGATCTATGCACTTTCTCCCCCTTTGGCAACAAGTACCAAAAAGTTTGAAAACATATAGTGTTATACGAGATGGCGGCTCATGGAGGCAAGCCTGGAGAAGGCCCAGGACCGGGGCCTATGAACCGCTATATGATAACTTGTCTTGTAAGGCAAGGATTAGTTAGAAACCGAGCTGGCCACGGTGTGTGAGCCGGCCGGCATTCTGTAAGCCACCAGGTCATAACCTGTGTATATAAAGGTGAGACCCGGCGGCGGGTTAACTCAAGAAACAAGTAATCAAGAGCTAGGTTAAGCGTATTCTCTCCCATGTAATCAAAACTCAAGCAATACAATTAGAAGCATAGCGTAGGCTTTTACCTCGATTGTGAGGGGTCGAACGTGGGTAAAATCCTTGTGTCCTTTGTCCCTTTCAACCCCTTCAAGCTAACCTAGTTGCGATGGCTCCACACCTAAGTCTTTTCACTAGGACATCTGCTGTGATAAATCCACGACATCACTAAATAAATTCATGACCTAAATCACTTTTATAATTATAACAAGATTAATCACCCTCCAAAATAGTGGGATAATTATTATCTAAAGTTGACACTCTTCCAAAACCACTTTCATCAATATAATCATCATAAATAGGAGGCCTGCTTTCATCATAATAAATTTGCTCATCTAAACTTGGGAGACTAAAAACATCATCTTCATCACACATAGCATCCCCAAGCTTATGGCTTGACATATTATTATCATCATGGATATTCAAAGAATTCATACCAACAACATTGCAATCAAGCTCATCATTCAAAGATTTTGTGCCAAACATTTTATTGACTTCTTCTTCTATCAATTGGGCACAATTTTCCGAACCATCATTTTCACGAAAGACATTATAAAGATGAATAATATGAGGCAACCTTAATTCCATTTTTTGTAGTTTTTTTATAAACCAAACTAGTGATAAAAACAAGAAGTTAAAAGATTCAATTGCAGGATCTAAAGATATACCTTCAAGCACTCACCTTCCCGACAACGGCGCTAGAAAAGTGCTTGATGTCTACTACGCAACTTATTCTTGTAGACTCGTGTTGGGCCTCCAAGCGCAGAGTTTTGTAGGACAGTAGCAATTTTCCCTCAAGTGGATGACCTAAGGTTTATCAATTCGTGGGAGGCGTAGGATGAAGATGGTCTCTCTCAAACAACCCTGCAACCAAATAACGAAGAGTCTCTTGTGTCCCCAACACACACAGTACAATGGTAAATTGTATAGGTGCACTAGTTTGGCGAAGAGATAGTGATAAACGTGTAGTATGGATGTATAATCTGAATAAATAAAAACAACAAGGTAACTAGTAACAAAAGTGAGCAAAAACGGTATTGCAATGGTTGAAAACAAGGCATATGGTTCATACTTTTACTAGTGCAAAGATCTCAACAATGATAACATAATTAAATCATATGGCAATCCCTCAACGTGCGACAAAGAGTCACTCCAAAGTTCCTATCGCGGAGAACATAAGATGAAATTGCTTGTAGGGTACGAAACCACCTCAAAGTTATTCTTTCTAATCAATCTTTTGGGTTATTCCTATAAGTGTCACAAACAGCCCTAGAGTTCGTACTAATAACACCATATGATACACATCAATCAACCCTAATGTCACCTAGATACTACAATGCCACCATAAGTATCTGTGGGTCAATTATACGATATGCATCAAACAACTTTAGATTCATAATATTCAATCCAACACAAAGAACCTCAAAGAGTGCCCCAAGATTTCTACTGGAGAAACTAGGATGAAAACGTGCATCAACCCCTATGCATAGATACCCCAATGTCACCTCGGGAATCTGCGAGTTGAGTGCCAAAACGTACATCAAATCAATAGAGCATCCCATTGTCACCATGGATATCCCATCGCCAGACATACATAAAGTGTTCTCAAATCCAACAAAGTATTCAATCCAATAATAGTGAAACCTCAAAGGTAGAAACTCAATTCATCACAACAAGATAGAGAGAGGGAAACACCATATGATCCAACTATAATAATAAAGCTCGCGATACATCAAGACCGTGCACTACAAAAAAAATACACTTCCGTGATGATACGTGTTTGTCACAGTAGGTCGCGTTTTTTGTCATGCATGTACATCCATGACAAATTTATGATGTAATCAAGATAGTCATACACATGCGATCGTGAGAAGTGTTCCATGACATTATGAAAATTATCATCACGGAAGTGTCCACTTCCATGACGATAAATCGCACATCACGTAAGTGCTTTCGTCAAGGGTGACCGACACGCGGCATCCACCGTAACGGAACGCCGTTAAGCTATCGGGTCGGGTTTTGGATCCGATAACTGTTAATGCCCCGACCAATGGGGATTTTCCATGTAAAATCATCATTGGTGGAGGAAACACGGTCGGCCCATCGCTGGGACAGATGTCATCCACTCATTGGACAGAAGGCGCCTATGATACGTCGACACATGGCACGACCCATCAAGTTTAAATGGGCCGGCCCAACTAAAGGCCCACAAGATTTCGCGAGCCATAATAGGTCGGCCCAGGTAAAGGCCCATAAGATTTTTGTGTGCCATAATGGGCCGGCCCAGGTAAAGGCCCGCAAAATTCTTGCGGATCATAATGGGCCGGTCCAGCTAAAGGCCCACGAGATTTCGCCGACATTAATGGGTCGGCCCAGCTGTAGGCCCACAAGATTTTGAGGACCCTAGTAGGTCGGACCATTAACTGGCTGCCATGTTTTGGGCCAAATGTCGGCCCATATTTGATCTGGTCCATTAATGGCCTGCCACGTTTCGGGCCTAGTAATGGCCCATATAAGATCCGCCCGTTAAAAGGCTCCCACTTTCGGACCAAATCACGGCCCGATCAGTCCGCCCTTTAAGAGGCTTTGGGCTCAATTATGGCCCATATCGATTCGCCCGTTAATCGGGCGCTATGCTTTTGGGCCCACTTGCTAAAGGCCCATTTAGTAATTCGCATGATATTAGTTTCGCCTGTTAAGGGCCCGCTTAACATTTCGCCCTATATTAATTTCGCATGTTAAAAGCTGTCATATATTTGGGCCTAACTACGGCCGGTTTGCATCCGCCCTGCTCGCGCGGATATCCGATTGGGCCAAACAAGGACCGAGACAACTTTGGCTGTTAAAAGCCCGTGAATTGATTCGCACAATCATGGGCCGGGTCCATTTCGGCTGCTGCCGCCCGTGAGCTATTCGGCACGTTTGTGCCCAACCTACTTCTCACCTCCTAAAAGCCCATTGAGTTTTCTTGCAAAAGAGGGTCGGGGTTACTCGCCTATTAAAGGCCGAATCTACTAGTGGGCCAGTTTGACGGGCCCATGATGCGGATCATACATCGTGATTGCATGACGGTTCGATTATGTACCGTAATTTTACGGTTTGGCGGTTTATCGAAGACAGGATATATATACAAGAAAATAACTGCAGCATCGTGAATAAGAAAAACCTAGACTATACAATAAAGAAATTACAGCATATTACATCCAAAGGCATCAAAGTTCGCCACTATGATAATAAAGCACAAGCGCATGCAGATTACATACATTGGGCATCAAAGATCGCCACCAAAGGCAAATAAACACGTTGACAAAATAATATACAAAACCGATAAAGACTTCAATAGAGTTCAAGAAAGGTTAGCCTCATTGGGAGCTGCAGCACAAGCAAATGAGCAAGATGATGAGATCAAGCTTGTTCAACACTTATATCTTCCTCACTCAAAGATAAACAAGAAGACAGATGATGTGTTTTGCACATAAAAGTATCAAGTCTTGATAATTCATCACATTTCTTATCGATTTAATAAAGTGACACAGTTTAAAATTGCATTAACACAATATGGTATTGTTCAGGTCAAGACATGGCAGGAAATGACATTGTGAAGGAGTTGGCAGCTTCACGACACCAATGGATTACGTACCAAGAACTCATAAGTATCAATGGTTAGTGTGTCATCAATTTATCCCATTTCAGATTGGCAAATAAAGAGACAGTTTAAATAATAGTAGAATGATATGACATTGTTCATAGTTAAGACATTGCAGAATATGACATTGTGCAGTAGTGGGTAGGTTCACCACACCACCGGATTACGGATGAAGAATGTAGCATACATGCAAAGTGCAAAAGAAGATCACTTGCTCAGATAGTTTAATTTACATGGTATGAAGAAGGAACTTGGTTGTACAACTGAAAACTTAAATTGAGAAGGACAAACTTTTGTTTATGTACATAATAAACTTTAAACATGCAATTTGATGCAAACACCAAAAATAAACAGTTGTTGCAGTCATGACTAACCAAATATACACAACAAAGTTTGAAGGCTTGAGAAGGAAAAACTTACATTACTGGTGAAGACAGGCTCTATAAAGCCCTTGTCCATGCTGATGGGGGGCAATTCAAGAAGTTTAGCATAGAATCTTCTTCATAAGCATTGCCTTTATTCTACATTTTGTTAAGAGTAAATATAGATGTGATAATATACGAAAAATGGAGAATATTTAAGATAAGATGAAGAGTGATGCTACATAACCAAGTAGCTATAAATGTATGTGCAGCGATACAGCAAAAGGCACAGCCAAGAGCAATGCACAGCTAAACTTCTTCAAGACCAACCTTATGGTAAGAGTAAATATAGATCCGATGTGTAGAAAATGGAGGAAAAGGAAAATAAGCTGCAGAGTGATGGTACATGAACAACTACTCACAATATAAGTACACCGATAAAGGACAACATGTACTTACAAGAACAATGCAGAGCTAAAAAATTCATTGGCATTGGATATATTCTACACTAATGTAACCATTCATACAGATCGATAATTTGGAGCGAACAATTGATAAGCAAGCTATCATGCATACTGCTGTCACATAATGAACCAGGTATGTATGCAAGTACAGTGATACAGGACAATAGGTACTAACAAGAGCAAAGCAGCAGGCAGCATATTTGCGATATCCTGTCGGGAAAGTGGAACTGGCTTGAAAATACAGTGTTGTATTGCCGCTAGTAATTGAAAGCCTATCGATCACGTACAGGCCAGCTCTATCGAACATGGTAAAGAAGAGCAAGCAGATTTTGGATAATAAAATGTTGGTTGCGCAGTGCCCACACATGATGAACCAGAGCGCATTAAGAATGCAACTCCCAGCTGTCTCTCGACCATTTCAGGCAATTGGATGAAGATCCTACGTCTCCTAACCCTTCTTCTTCCTCGTCTCTGATTCTTCCCATACAGAACACCGCACGGGCCGCCGGCCGACCACCGCCCCCACCGCCTGTTCCTCCGCCACCCCACCCCCACCCGCGCCCCAACCCCCACCCGCCGAGTTTTCTTTGTTCGGCGAGGCCCCACAACCATCCGAGCCCTTCGATCGCACCGATTTAACTCCGCGAGCTCAAAAATCGACCGACCCAATTTTCAAATTTAGTCTCATGTGATTTAACTAGTGTGGAATATAAAAGGGAAAACCATAAGCATTGGGAGTATAGTGTTGAGCGTGCCATGGCGGATCTAAAGGTGCAAACCGGACAAAGGCAACTTCGCAACCAAGACAAGAAATCGAGTAAAGCAAAGGCGATCTATTTTCTTGCTGCGATAAATAAGTTGAGCAGATACAAAGAGTACCGCCTCGTATGGGCGCGCAGTACGATCTGCTGAGAATTTGACGGTGCTGCGATAGCGATGGCTGTCGGCGGTGTGGAAGCAGATCTAGGAGGGTAGACGATGGCGGCAGGGCGCGGTGGACGAGACGGTCGTAGGAGCGGCGCCGGCAAGGTGGACGACGGCGGGGATGAAGCGAGAGGAAGGGATGCAAGGATCCCGATCCGAAGGCGTGGATGAGAGAGGTCGATCTCTTGTAATGGACGGCGGCATCGAGGTATCAGCTCCGGCATGGTGGAGGAGGACGGCGGTGGATGGGGTGGCGGACGGCAAGGACGGAGGAGGGTGGGGTGGAGAGGGTGTTTTGGCGCCCACGGAGTACTAATGGGGAAAAGGAGGTAGAGAGGAAGGGGGAACCATGTATTCAGTAGGCGCTTGTCTCAAATGCGAGGAAATTTACAAACTTAGCCCCGCTTTCTAATTTCTACTACATCACAGCAACATTAGTCGGTTGGGGATAGGACGGTAATCTCGCATACACGAATATTTGGCGACGAGTTTGTTTTTGGCGCCCACCGTATGAATATGAATCGGGAGGAGTCGATTTCGCCAAGGACACACTGTGTTTTGGCGCCCACCATGTATGAATCCGGGTGAGATGAGGTTACGCCACGCTTGGGTGAAATTACAAACCTACCCCTATCGAAACCTATAGAAATCCAGCAGATAGGCTTTATGTGGCAGGTGGATAGGCGAGAGATTTCCATCTCATGGATTTTGGTTTCAAGCGTTATCGCTAATTTTCCCACTTCGCTCAAATTTTGCAGAGTGCACGCCATCGTACAACTCAATTCAATCCCGCTTGTATTCTATTTTTTTCGGGCAGGATCCATTTTCAATTGGAATTACATTCTATATACATCATTTTTTTATATATACTTTCAAAAGCACAACACCATTATGGTTTACAAATGGCATGATCTCAGATTCATAAGGTTGTATCCATCAATTTGATTTTCAAATATTGAAACCACTTTATGTTGAAATCCAATGTATGCATTCCTCGCTAACTATCTCCAATTAATGTGTATGCGGGTTTTCTTTTAACTTCTCAAACATGTATAATGTGTTTCACACACGCAACATATAGTGTAATCCCGTTTAGACATTAATTGCATATAAACCATGCATTGTTTGTAATTGAAGAATCTATGGATCACCAATATTGATAAACTATATAACATTACACGTGTGCCCAAATTCAAATGGATATGCATGTTTGATACACCAATTTGCGTTATGATATTATCGATGTCGTGATCTCTAGTTTAAATATTTGAATCCCCATTAATCCATATATTCGTCTCATATAGCTATCACTCATGCTTATATAGGACTATCTCTCTGGACCTATACGCGTTCATCGTCTCTTAGGTATCTCTCGTGCTACTTGTATGTCGACAATGATCTTTTATCTTCGTAACACGCTGACAGTACTCTCTCCCTCGACCTTCATCACTCTATCTCTCTCTAAGTATATCTCGCTCCCTGCTATGTGTCTCTAACTATGATTCTCCATGTGGAATCTCTTTCTCTCACACAAACACAAAACTTTGTCTCCTGTGGTCTCATTTCTCTCTACTATTCCCATGTGTGCCACTCAGACACCCCTCATACTGAGATGTCTTTCGCTCCTTAGATATGAGAACCTCGACTCTTCCTCTTCAATATCTCTTTCTCACACACAAACACAAACTCTGTCTCCCAAGGTCTCATATTTCTCCATTGTTCTCTTGTATGTCGCTCACACACACCCTCTCTCCCTAGAGATATCTTGTGTTCCCTCATATGTCTCTCTAGCTATCACTCCCGCTAGAAATATCTTTCTCTCAGACACAAAACTCCGCCTCTCGATCTCATTTCTCTTGATATCTGTTTGTATGTGACTCACATGCACCTCTCTCTATCTCTCTCACACCCACACACATAACCCAGCCTTTTGATCCACTCGACTCCTATCTCTAACGCACACTAGCTAGCATCTTTATCTTTCTATTTATCTGCTTTCTCCATCAACCTTCTTTCTCGCCTCACTCTTGATTCCTATCACGCACACTACATATGTTTCTCTCTACATGCAGTCAACCCTCTCACACACATATATAACTTCACCCTTTGAACCACCCGACGGTCATCTCCAACACCCAAACTAGCGGATGTCCCTCTCGCTAGCATCTCCATCTCTCAGATCTATCTGTAGTTTCTCCACAACATTTCTTTCTCGCACGGAGTCTTGCTTCCTATCACCCACACTATATATGTCTCTCCATACATATGCATTTATAGGTTGATCTCTTTTGCACAATCGCTATGCCACCCTCTCGCCGCCATAGATGCATGCTCCAGCCCACGCCACTATCTCTTAAAGACAAAAACACATGCTCAATTTCCGGCCTTCTTCCTGCATTCTCACATGCATGCATATTGTCATACCGATCCATCTCTCCCATGTCGTTGATCTTATGACTTATGTCTTCTTTCTTTATCTCGATCATGCACACAAGACACACACACATCCCACGATACATGTATACCTCTCACACATGCACGCTCAAGGTCTCTATGTCTCCATACGTAGTTAATTACCATCAATCTAACGCCACATCAAATCGTTCTCCTCTTTTGTGCACATAACTTCCACTGGATGGGTAAAACACACACTCACACTTAACAATCTCCTTCTAGCTACCCCCCCGCCTCTCACTCTTCCCCTATATCCCCAAACCAATAAGACCATCCCTTTGTTTAATTCCCGCCTACATATGCACCATCGATATATAGTAGTCTTCCTCGGTGTCTCTCGAACAAACATGTTATCTCGATGTCGACTCCTCTCACGCGCACGCACCTTCTATTCCCTCGGGCATTTTCTCTCTCGCACCCCATCGTTGGTGGCCTCTGCCATACACGTCACCTCTCTATGATGAAGCCATGCACACTTAAATTACATCTGCCACAGAGGACCCCGCGACACACACACACACGCACGCACACACACACACGCACACCCCCCCCCCCACACACACACACACTAAGACTCCATCTCTCTCTCTCACACACACACACACCCCACACACACACACTTAGACTCCATCTCTCTCTCTCTCTCTCACACACACACACACACAAACTAAGACTCCATCTCTCTCTCCTCTCTCTCTCTCTCTCACACACACCCCACACACACACTAAGACTCCATCTCACACACACATGCTCTAGGCGGAGCATTTGTTCCTACCACCCTTCATCCAACCTTACCCATATGATAAACAATCACCTTTATTTACTTGCATAACATGGACAAATTCCACTTTACTTTAGTAGTCAAGAAACTTATCATCTGCCCTTTATAAAAAACGAGTTGGCGATGATGGTGTGCTGCCATCTTGTAATACAGACCGTATGATCTATATCCGACGGATAGAAAGCAAACTATGATAATTTTACAAAAGATAACCGCACCTCTCTCCACATCATTATCTCCCGCAACCTCATTGCTCAAAGAACTAAAAAGGAATAAGTCTCGAACAATCTAGCATGCATGGTGGCCGGCGCGCTTTGCCGCGCCTGCCCATCCCCATGCCTCCGCCCATTCCACCACCACCACCACCACGCCCACTCCTCCTCGCCTTATCTCTCATCTTTCATTTTTTCGATGACATTCTCGAGATACCAGTTTTCCTATAAAATTCTCGAGATACCATTAGTTTTTACACATGGGATTACTCCTGCATGGGTCAATCACAACAGGTGTTTTGTAAAAAAAAATGCATATTGATGTTCCATGCAATGCACGAGAATCTTGCTTGTAATTATATAACGCAAATCACGAGCAGGAAGTGACATTTTTTTTGACACAACCACGTTGACATGGCCACGTAAATCACTAGCTAAAGTAAATACCATTATACTTATATCCCGATGCAAAAGGTTGAGTACATGTCCGAAGAGTAGAGTCGCACACACGCACTCTGTCTCTCAGAATCTCTCTCTCTCTCTCTCTCTCTCTCTCTCTCTCTCTCTCACACACACACACACACTAGTTACGTGACGCCCACTTAAGCAGACACGAGTATGTTATAATTTGTGCACCGCTGGTACACGGATGCTGCGCATTTATTTAAGCCGAAGTCGAACCCAAACAGTAGCTGCATTCATTCCCTCCCGCCGCCTCTTCTCTGTCGCCGCCGCCTGCAGCCATGGGCCGCCGAAGGTAACAACATACGCCATACTCCCGCCGGAGTGGCACTTTAATATGGAAATTTTAGTGGTCATGCATGCATCTTTTTGTGCTAGCACTCCTATATAAGGGTTGACCGGTCGCTTCCTCATGGACGCAGTCGCGCGGTGGAAGAGGAAGGAGAAGGGAAGCGGCTGTGGAGTAACGTTTTTTACCACAATTTCTTAGGAAACTGAGTGCAATAATTGAGTAGTTTTGCAACCAGCCAGAACGGAGGCGACCTCTCACTGGCGCCGGCTTTGAAGTGGCGCGACGGCCGAGAGAGCGCCGCTTCGGGCACGCGATCGCTTCCACGCCGAGACTGGCCATAGGCCCTGCTTTGGATCCATGGGTTAGAGTTAGTTTGAGCTAGTTGGGGCTCAAATAGCCCTAAAGTATCCAAGCATGAGGGTTTAAATTGGAGCAAGTTGCACCGAACCCACCAAAAAACTATCCCACCCAAGAGGTGCTAATGGAGATAGTTCTCATTGGGACCACTGAAAATCACTTTTCTCTCTCCATGAAGTGCATTTATTGTCAATCTAACCTGTCACCCAAACACCTCTTTGGCTACAGTTAGTTCAGGGTTAGTCATGAGTTAGTCTAACCTCTAGCTAAGTTAGAGTATCAAACAGAGCAGTATAGGACATGCCGTTTCTCAAAGCATACAGCAAATTCAATGCGTGAAAGGATTTTTTTTCTTTTTGAAAACGGAACGTGAAAGGAATTTTTTTTAGAATGCTCTTGGCATGTGCTAACATGTGATAGTTAACCGACCTCAATAGACGGCAGAAACGCCAGCCCGCCGCACTTTGATAGAGACGAGGAGGGAGAAGCGATACATGCTGCTAGATTACTAGAGATAGGTGTCGCACGGAAGCCAAGAAATATGGTGATAGCGTGGGTTAGCCATGTACTAGTATGATGTAACTACACTGGGCTGCCGTGTTTCGTACTCTTCCAGTCCACTGTGGAGATGATTGGTTAATTTTATATCGCTGAATAATATTAAATATTATGAGTGCATATGCTCCACCACGAGGTTCCTTGATCCTTCTCGGTCGTCCGGAATCTATGTTCTTCCACTCTATTTTTTTTACGTGAGCTTTGTTCATCCTTTTGCCAACACGCGAGACATCAAGGTGCATGTGTTATGCAAGGATCGTTCCATCTATATGAAGAACACGTGGGACTGGAACTACGAGACGGACATGTACCCAGGAGTGGTCGTACAAACCTGAGTAATGTAGCGCAGTAAGTGAAGTAGAAAGGCACAAATGGTATGAACATGCGTGGCATATAGGGTGTGTTTGGTTGCGTTCTCGACTCAGCATAGTTGTTCCCTCTTCATGCATGCTCAACTCAACACCGCTCTTCACGCATGCTTCTAGTGTATTTGTGCTAAACTAGTGTGGACTCATGCACCCTCCATACACTCTACCAAACACCCAAAAGTAGGTCGAGAAGGGAACTCTTAGGCGGCATTTGTCTCTTACTACGTACTACCACTAAATGTTGTACGTGCAATGCACGGTGATGTTATGGAGTACGTGCCTAAGTACTCTACTACTACTATATTAATTGGAGGCACATATTAACTTTTATATTTGTTTACGTGTATGCCCCGAGACCTTCCAACTAGACGTGTCTTTCTCTCCAGATCGCACTTTGTATCGTTCATACCACTAAGTACTACTACATGTGGTCTCCGACCCGTAAGTGGAAGAAGTGGAGACGCCTACCACGCTGTTTTTTATGATGGCTCTACCACGCTGTTCATGTCCCACTCCTTTCACGACGTGGGACATCCAAAGACGGTCGTGTTTGGCACCCTTCGTCGTAAGAGTTGAAACACTAGCATTCATCAGAAATAAAAATAATTATAAATCGGCATGATACTTTTTTTTTGTGAACCAATCAGCAGTTATACTATACCACGCGGTTTCCTTGCTCCTCGATATCGGAAAGAATACTTCCGTTCGCCAACATGTGGGACGCCGACCATCTTGGTCCACTTGCTGCACACACGTAACTCCAAGGGAGTCACCTGTGTCGCTATGCATAAAGAATAATGACTAATGAGCCGTCAAATCACAGGCCCACTTCCCACTTTGAAGTTGCTCTGACGAAGGAACCATCATGACTTCGTTGAATTCTGCTTGAAGAAAACTACTGCACCAACAAGATCGCTAGCTACAGAGTTACTCCAACAGAGGCCTCCTTCCGCTCATAGGATAGGAATATGAAAATCATAGGAAGTGAGATGACATGCATCTCAATTCCTATAGAGAAAGAGATGCCATTTGATGCTTAGGATAGGAATTTTTCCATTTAGTCTAGGCTAATGTACTGGTAATTTGCTCTAAAACTACAAGAGTAGCTAGTACTAGTATTGGTACATGCTCGCACTCGCATACGCATACACACACACACTAACTACTAGTACTACTACTTCACATGCTGGCCGACGTCGTCGTTCTCCTTCCCGGCTTTGTCGGCGACACCCCACCGTGCTTGGATCTCCACCGACCTCTCTGCAGCAGCAGTAAGGCCCTTTTCTTTCTTGCGCAAGGCCTCTCTTGTCTTGAGTGCTTTCGACTTTTCCGCTCCCTCTGTGCGGCTTTGGCCGCCTCTTGCTCTACCGCCCATTTGGCCTTGGCATCTTCAAATTCCTCCCACATAGTTGTCAGGTCGCGAGCGTATAGCTCCGTATTTGTCTGGTTGACCAGTCAAACAGTCCGCATGCGCCTCGTCAGCTCGTGTTCTTTATCTATCTATCTATGCGGGCCTACCTGTCAGTGAACAGAGAAATAAAAACCAAAATTATGCGTATGTGACATTATTGTTTAGATGTTTGCTGGAGGCCTCCGCGAACACCGAGCATGTATTCACCTGGCTCAACACCAACGGTCATACTCGTGACTCGGCGCCTTGCTCATGTATATCGTCCATCACAATGACAATCTATAAAACAGCCTAGCTAGAGAGGGTACTATGGTGCGGAGTATGTACTATCGTGAGCAACCGATCATAGTGCCACCGCACACGAGTGTCGCCTCGATCGATTCGGCCCATTATTCATAAGTTATGTATGGTTGTGTGGTGTCTAATGGTGGTCATCGAATGCTAGCCGGGCGACAAGAGCGGTTGCATGGACGCTGGTTGTCAATACGCGCCGCATACACTTCAAAGGCTCGCCATCCATGAGTTCACATTTTACCACCACGCCAGCGTCCCGACCGCCTCGCCTATCAAACCCCTTCCATTGCTAGCGAGCACTTCCCGCCTGAAACGATCACCGTCTCTCCAGAACGTCAATGCCGCATTCACCATCCTTAACTGTAGGTGCAGTTGGTGTGTCACTGACATGCGGGCCTGATGCCCGTTGGGCCCACATGTTAGTGAGACAACGCACCTGCGTTAAGTCATCAAGCAGCGCCCGCATTCACGCCCGGGACGCGACCTCTCACTGGCGCCGGTATTGCAGCAGCGCGCCGGCCGAGAGAGCGCCACCCGCGCGGCATCTCGGTGCAAGCGACTGCTCCGTGTTAATGAAACCACGGCTGCCGACAAACCTACTCCGCTGCCAACCGTCCATCCGTCTGCCGCGGCTCATTGCCATTCGCCCGCTATATTAACTTGAGCCCCAGCTCCCAGCCATAGCCAAAGACCCACACTCATTCTCCTCCGGTCCTTCCTTTTGTTGGCACCACTCCAACCATGGACTTCGGCACTCCAAAGATCACTTGGACGATTGTCGCAGGAGCATACGGCGACATCGGTGGCTCCGCCCCGCGCTTCCAAAGCTCTCTTGGACGTATTTCGCAGGAGCGACGAAGGAGATCGCCGGCCCCCGGCCACCCTCCGCCGCCACGACCACGAAAGTCAAGGCGCAGCAGGCGCGCGCGCAGCCGCAGCGAGGAAGAGTAGTACATGGTAGGTCGCCACCGCCTCGTCCTAGGAAGGCCACCGCCTCCACTCACCGACGCCAAGCTTGTGGGATAAAAATCGGCGGCCGATTAGCCGCTTGATGGCGACGTGGAGGCGGAAATCTTCATAACCTTGTGCTCCGGAGGAGGAGGTTATCGAGGCGGATAAGGAGGAGGCAAAGGCAATGGTCGGCTTTCTCAGGTTCATGGCCGGACATGGTGCCGGGGCCCGGCGATCGTTTAGATTAGGTTTACAGTAGGTTTTAGTACGGTTTGTGCGAAATATGTAATGAATTTCATCCAGTTTATAGGAAAAGTTCTCGAAATGTAATGAATTTCATCCGGTCAATTTGAAATTTGCTTTGTTTGCACGAATTTCGTCCTGTTAGTTCATATAGTTGTCGAAAGGTATGTGGGCAGCATCGGATGGCATCCATCAGTGTCCTCGGACAGATGCCGGTGTAAATTTGTGGGCCAGCGCTGGAGATGCCCTAACTATCATGCTATAATCGCTAACAATCCTCCATTATTTGGCAGGGAACAGTTATCCCTTGATCAAAATCAGATCTGCGGTGTTTCGCACTCCTCCGCAGAAGAGTGTAAACTCTGCTTACATAAAAATGGAGCAAGTGGACGGCATCAGAGCACGCCATATCACTCGAACTAGCCCGCCTAACGAGCGGAAAGCACCGCCTCGCTATTTTGTTCTCGATTTCTATCGATCGATCGCTGAAAATGTTACGCCGCAAGTTCTAAAGGAAAAGGCGGCACACTTACGACTCAGACGCTGCAGTAACCCCGACAGTCCGCCACACGCCGCTCACCGAGGGGACATGCGTTGTCTTGCAATTTCACCGACATGTGGGACCATAATTGAATAAACCATCGATAGCCGAATCTAATCGCTCAAGCAAGGCCGGCCGAGAAGAGAGAAACGGGAGGAGAAGAGATCGCCGCCTGCCACAAGCACGGACTCCAAGAAATATATGGTGATAATGTGAGGTGGGCCATGCCGAGTCCGGACCGCCTCGAGCCCGCCTCACCGCCTGCCCTCAAGACGCCAAATGCCCGCCGATGCATGCATAGTACTCCTTATGTGGAGGAGAGAGAGGCATTGACAAAGTCAAGGAGTGGGCTCTGCAAGAGCCCGCCTCACGCTGCTCCTAGGTATAAAAAATAATTCTAAAAAAGGCATAAAAATTGTGTCTTAAAAAAGAAAGGTAAAAACATTTGAGAGGAAATAGATAGAGAGAATGTGAGAAAAAGCTGTAACTGGGCATTACATGAGGAACGAGGGAGTGGTGCACATGCCAAGTTCACTGGCTGCCGTGTTTCACACTCCTCCGTCAGTAATAAAGGAGACAATAGCTTTCATCAAAATAAACAATGAATACTCGCTGATCGTCCTCTATATCGGAAAGAATACTTTCATTCGCCGACATGTGGGACGTCCGACCATCCCGGTCCACCCGCCATGCACAAAATTATCCTGGTCTACCCCGGTCGTATCAGCAGGCCCAACCTTTCCCATTGTAAGTTGTTCGATGAAGGAACCATCATGACTTCGTTGAATTCTGCTTCTTCAAGAAAACTTATTGTACCAAATACTGCTACCACACGCCAAGACCGGAGGGCACTGTATCACGCCATATCACCGAACTCACTAGGCCAAACTAGCCCGCCTAGGTCATCTATTTTGGAACGGAGGAGTACGCCTCAAGACCGCTATGATTTTTGTTGCATGTTCTATGTACTTTTGCTACGATTTTCCTACCCTATGAACCAAATGAGGCCTGAATGTATGTCGACTATTGTATGATCGATCGCTAAGCCTACAATTTTAGGAGCTAGGGCTATTGGTTGATCGACGAGGATAAGTATAAGCGCACCACGAGCTCATTAGCCCCAACGCTTTCTTCTTGGTGAGTGTTTTGCAAGTACTATAGCTCGCATAAGAGCTAGCCTACTAACACCAAGAATCATTAAACAAGCCCTGCTGATATGATAAACAGCTCAAACTTACATCTAAGCATGCCATATATTACATCAAAAGCTGGTGAGGATACATCTGCTTCCATAACTCGGAGAGGGTTCACATGATTCACTATCAAACAAAAGTAGCAAGATCCGCCCACACAAGACAAAGGCACTAGTCCTAAGATGGTTTCATAACACGCATCGCTCGTAATTAAACATAGGGCAATGCAAACTACCCTAAAGGATTAGCGCGACCAACTATTTCTTGTCATCGATCTCTGCAATGACCACAAAGACGGACAAATGCATGGGAATCGATTTACGGGCGATGTCCGTAGGATCGACCACTTACATCGGAATCGATTCTAGGGCGATGTCCACGGATGGACAGCGCATCGGAATCAATCTCGGGCGATGCCAACAGATGTGCCATGACATCGGAATCATCAAGGACGCCCACCGCACTGCACAACCCTAACATATTAGCAAGCACATTGCAAATAATCAAAACCACAACTATGGTAATAAGCCATTATTGTTTACCTTGTGCAGCTCACCGGGGGATCTCATCCCTCCGGGGGCCATCACTACAAAAGAATACACTTCCGTGATGATACGTGTTTGTCACAGTAGGTCACGTTTTTTGTCATGCATGTACATCCATGACAAATTTATGACAGAATCAAGATAGTCATACATGTGTTGTCGTAGAAGTGTTCCATGACATTACCAAAATTATCATCATGGAAGTGTCCACTTCCATGACGATAAATCGCGCGTCACGTAAGTGCTTTCGCCAAGGGTGACCGACACGCGGCATCCACCGTAACGGAACGCCGTTAAGCTTATCAGTCGGGTTTTGGACCCGTTAACCTGTTATCACCCCGACCAATGGGGATTTTCCACATGTAAAATCATCATTGGCCGGAGGAAACACGGTCGGCTCACCGCTGGGACAGATGTCATCCACTCATTGGACAGAAAGCGCCTATGATACGTCCGACATGGCACGCCCAACAGAGGCCCATTCTCGTGAAAAGGCCGCCCGCTTGACTTGGTCAAAAGGTGGCGGGCCGCCCATGTAAGCTTCGTTAACGGCCTGTTCAAGATATAGCCCATTTACAGCCCGCTAACCCAAGGCCCGTTATGCCCTATCCGAATTAGGCCCAAGACCATCATCTAGGCCACCCAATATGATTCCAAATTGCCACTTCCGCCCATGTATGGCCCATGACGCCTTCGCCCATATGAGGCCCTATGTATGACTCCTTTATCTTGAACAAATCAATCAGTGGCTTGGTGTGCTAGGATATACATATGGAATGAAGATGATCAGTCTATCAAACCACAGAATACTTCGCACGTGCATAAATGACTTGGGATGATTCCAAGGGAACAAAACAATCTTTCCTGAACTCACGGCGGCAACTTGCACCAAATGCACGTGAATCAGAGGAAGTCACTTCTTTCATCCAACATATGCTTCATGAGCTAGCATGAAGAGATGCTTTCAAAAGTTTCCAACACTCGCTTAATGTTCAACAAAATCATGGGGAGGACATGGATGTTGTCGATGGGCTCAACAACAATTCATCCAGGTTTCCATATAAATGGAATTCCATAATTAAGTGAACACGGTGATAGCATTGGTCAGACCCAAAGAATATAATGATGTATGCTCGAGGAATCAACCACGAGTAAGACAACATTACGAATATCGTTGGTTCTGATTTGATTTGACGATAGCCCACACTCAAATCAAAGTTTTGATAAGACAATACGTTCAACAACTGATCACGGGAACCAATTGATGAACATATTATCTTTCTTCAACACACATACAAGATATCCCTTAAAATGATCTAAGTTGGACAAGCTTTCATCTTCCAACTCTCCAAGTTGTTGTCCAACTTAGCCAACTAGCTCAGGGGTATCCAGCACAGATTCTTGGAGAAGGGGTGGTTACAAGAAACCAACTTGATCACGAGCTCAACATAGCGGTCAGGGAACAACCTGGTGATACCTCCGAGAAGACATTCGGAGAATCACGAACCACCGTTATGTTACTAAGCTCGAGAACAATCTTGCTTTTCCAGGGCCAGACGATATGATTCAAAGAGCGAGGGATTAACACAATCCTAACTCATTGATCGAAGAGTGCACCAAAAACAGGGACTAGGTAGCACAATCTATCTTAGCACAATGGTTCAGGAACCAACATGCTAAGAATGAAGTTATTGTCCTTTAACTACCAGGCAACAAGGTTGCTAGGAGTATTGATTTCACACATCATAGTTCACGTGTCGGCATTCCGGTTGCGGCAAAACGGAACCGAGGAATGAATAATGATGGCGAGAAGTATCAATACGTCAAGAATCCATAAGAGAAGGTGTAATCCTCATGACATTCCTGACATAAGGTGGGTAATACTTCATGGTAGGACAGAACAAAAGCTGGGTTGGCAGTTGATCTGCGAGGTACAACTACTTTGACCCAATCCTGGATATGGATGAGGTACTGGAGTTTGTTTCTCCTAGTCATTCCGATTAGAATGGCTTGACGGACCACAGGGGTAATGGGCATCGATAACACGAGTGCACGACTACTCCTGACTATCAATTGATAGACGGGGTCAGAATACAACTAAAGAGAGGGACAACTCAAAGGAACATATAACTTTCTGAGTTGTGGATGCATAGATTAGTATGTCGAACCAAGTTCAACATATTTCTTTCCGGATAACCCATGCAAGAAGGTAGAACTGGCAGAGTCACATCATAGAATCGATAACTCGTCAAGAGCACTCTTATTGTGATCTTTTGGTTCAACGAACTTCCGCCAAGGATGGTTCATGGTATTAGGAAGAATGATATACCACGGACCTCGAGGACTATCACAAGGGTTACTAATATCCTAAAGGTACGAGCAACACTAACAACATGAAGTAAGTAGGGAAATCTCGGGTTCAGAAACCCAGGAGTAGAATACCTACTACTAAGTGGCATCACGGGATGCTTTCGAGAATGGTGGCCAGAATCATCACACCGGGAACACAAAACATGGCTAGTTTACTAGGTAATCTCCTAAGACACCTAGGGTCGTAATAATAACTCCAACATATATGTCGAGGCAATAGAATACCTCAACTCAGCAATTAGTGTGGTTAATCTGGCTTAAAGGAACATCGAAACTAGAGGGAAAGGATTTTGCAAATGCATCACATGGTTTAGAAACCTGGGATGACTTGGACAGCATAACGGCTGTAAATGCTCAAAAAGATTTGAGACATCCTGCAAAATAGTGGCATAACCACTCAACATCACAGTATCAAGGTTCCGAGACCAACTGTTAACACATGGAAGTAGTAGGAACAAAACTGAGGCTTGAATCCATCAATCCTATAAGTCTACGGATTAGTAACACATGATCCTGATAGAAAGATGAGAAGCCTAGTTCTAAATCCCCGTAGAAAGGAAGAGGATGACTCAGATCAGAAGGCCATGAGGTATAAGGAGTAAAAAGAGCCTTACGTTCCCTTCCACAATCAATTCCCTTATATAACTAAAGCATTTCTAGACTCAACTTCACCAGTTTGGCTTGGTAATCCTACAGCAACAGCTCGATACCAAAGCTGTCAGACCCGATTCCAAGCCACATCGATCTAGTCGGTAACACCTCATATCACTTTGCGGCCTCACGCACGGTATTCCCACGGTGTCGCCTTACCATGGCCCGGACCATTTATGCCTTTTGGCTCACGATATGATAGTGTCGCTAGCATCCATATGACAGAGAACCCGGCCGACATGACTAGTCGTGAACCCAAAGTGGCACTAACTTACGGGGACAGGCATACTTGAATCAACATCGAGCATGTCGGTCAAGAGCGTCGAATCCGGGCAGTAGCATCGGGCTAACAGGACTCGTGAACCAGGCTGTAGCAGGCTAGGCAGACTCGGATGTCACCGCGACATTTCCCGAAGGGATGTACATGTGAACAAAGTGAATCACATGCTGGCCAGTCAAGTGTTCCAAAGCAATAGTGCTGAGCTAGCAGGACTCCGGTGAACCGGGCTGTAGCGGACTACTATGGCTCATGGAAACACAAGACTACATTTCCCCATAAGAGAGGCTACCAAGGATAAACAACTAGGTTGTCGGATCCCACACATACCAAGCATTTCAATCATACACACAATATGCTCAATATGTGCAAATACAACAAGGCATCACAACAAGACTCTACGACTCAAAGTATTTATTCATTAGGCTCCGAGGAGCGAGACATTACAAACATGGGTCTCATGACCCAACATTCAGAGCATACAAGTCAAAGCACATGCGGAATCTTAACATGTCTGAGTACAGACATCTACAAATGAAAAAGGCTGAGAAGCCTGACTATCTACCAGATCCTGCCGAGGGCACAAGATCGTAGTTGAGGTATCAAGCTAAACATCGAAGCCCACACGGAACTACTAGCGAGACTGACGTCTCTCTGCAAAAACATAAATTAAGCAAACGTGAGTACAAATGTACCCAGCAAGACTTACATCAGAACTATCTACACATATGCATCGGTATCAACAAAGGGGGGGTGGAGTTTGACTGCAGCAAGCCAGCTTTGACTCGGTGGCTATCCTGAACTACGACTGCAAGTAACTCTTTTGAGGTGGCGCACACGAGTCCACATATTCACCATATCAATACACCACTATGGATCCACTCCCGTCTCCCTACGAGAACGCCATCCATAGCACTCACGCTTATCTTGCGTATTTTAGTGTATCCACTTTCACTTGTCTATGAACTATACAGGCAACCTAGAAGTCCTTTACCGCGGACACGGCTATTCGAATAGATCATATTAACCCTGCAGGGATGTACTTCTTCACACACGCTCTCACCACTTATCGCCGTTTACACGACATGTACTCGGCAACCTTCAAGCGGAAGCCCCGCGAGGGTGTCGGCCACGACCTGACTAACCACACAAGTCTCTCGTCCAGGTTTATCGCCTATTCAGGTTCCATCTGCAAGGAGATCCGGTCGGGGTGTCGCTCACGGCCCCAAACAATGTGAGCAGGGTTCCCAAGCCCACCTCGACGGGTGGATCTACACTTGGTACACCGTGCCACGGTGCCTAGTCTGTCCCAAGCCCACCTGTACCGGGTGCCACTTGGTAGACTACTAACACTACCTACAAACACCAGAAACTAGTTGCAACTCCTGGACAGAGATCAAGTTGATTAATAAGTCGAGAGGGTCGAGTTATCAAACCCAATGTGTGGTAGTAACTGTTCATGGATCACAAACACGTAACTCAGTTCTCGAGGACGGCTGCAATGAGACAACCCACCATGTACTCCTACATGGCCTCTCACCGCTACCTTTACCAAATCGTGTTCACACACTTAGCTCTCAACAAGAGGGACATGTTCACACACCTCCGATTCATCCTCGATGAATCAGACCGACTCAACTCTATGCAGTAGCAGTGCATGACAAACAAGCATGAATGAGTAGGCACATCAGGGCTCAAACAACTCCTACTCATGCTAGTGGGTTTCATCTATTTACTGTGGCAATGACAGCTCATGCAAAGGAAAGGGGTTCAACTACCGCAGCATGTAACAGTTGAATTGTTGTTGTCCTAATGCAGTAAAAGAGAGCAGGAGCGAGAGAGTGGGATTGTATCGGAATGAACAAGGGGTTTTGCTTGCACGCACTTCAAGATAATATAGTTCTTCATCGGTATCATCGAACACGCCGTCGGAACGCCGCTCACCGGGAGGGATAACACCGGCAAACAAGAAAGAACACAATCAATGCAATGCAACAATATGATGCATGAATGTGACATGGCAATATGTTGTGGTTTGAGCTAATGCAACTAGCAACAGATTAAATGAAGTTGGTTTGAATACAAGATTCAAATTCAAACTCCATATGTGATTATTCAAATGCCATTTAGTTGATTTGACCTAAACAGTGAACAAAAGTTGTTCTAACATGCATGAAAATGGTACAGATGGATAGATTGGATTTTTCTGATCATTTTTCATATATAATTTATTTCATTTGGAGTTACGGTTAAATTTATATGAATTTTTGAAGTTTAGACTATTTTCTAGAATTTTCTGAATTATTTTAAATCCAGAAATTCCTTACTGCGTCACCATGACAACAGCATTGCGTCAGCAGGTCAACAATGGCTGACCAGGTCAAACCTGACGTGTGGGGTCCACACGTCAGTGACTCAGGAACTAATCCCGGTCAAAACTACGGTTGACTGAGGTTTGACCGTGGCTGGGGCCCACTGTCAGTGGCTATTAGGGGAATTAGTGGTGATTAGCGCCTAACCAAGCGACCACGTCAGCCCGCCGGAGTTTGGCTGGCGGCGGCCTCAAAGCGCGGCAGAAACTCGCCGGAAAACTGCTACGGGGCTCGGTTTTGCGCGGTCTCAAGCGCTTCACGGTAGTCAAGGTGCGCCAGATCCAACTGGGCGAGTGGCGGCTGGCCGGGTGGCTGAGAGCTCGCCGGAAACGAGCTCGCGGCGGTGTCCGGAGCTACGGGTTCGAGCGGGGCGAGGCCACAGAGGACGGGAGGGCTGGCTAAGGGGCTCACCGAGCTCCTGAAGATGCTAGGAGCACGGTGTCGTGCTCGGTTTCGAGTCTCAGTGGCTGCAGTGACGGTGGCGACATCGCCGGCCGTGGAGTTCTCGGCCAAGAAGGGGCTATGGCCTAGAGGTCGAAAGCGACCAGGGGAGAAGGGAGAGACGACTCGGGGGCTCACCGTGAGTCCGTTTGGAGGGTCAGTGGGCTCGAGGGCGGCCGGAGTAGTCGGGGCGGCAAGGGGGATCTCCGGCGACCCGAGGAGGAAGAAGGGGTCGGGGACATCGTCACGGAGCTCCTGGCGGCTCCTGGCTTGGTGCAGAGGACGCGGGGGTCGAGGCGGAGGTCGTAGCATATCCGGAAGGGCGTGGGGAGGTCGGTGGCAGCGGTGATGCGAACGGCGGCGGCGGTGGCGTTCGGTGGTGAGAGGGAGAGAGAGCAGAGGAGGGGAAAGAGCTCGAGAGAGAGTGAGAGGGGGTGAGCGGGATCGGGACGACACGAGGAAAACCGTCCACGCGTCCAGGGGCTCGTCGGCAAGCAGGAGGTGGCGCGGAGCGCGTGGGCGCACACGGCGGCCACACGCCCTCCTACCCACTGGCAGGAGGTTGAACACGGTGGAGGGCTCGGTGGGCCGGGCCAAGCAGCTGTGCCGTGGGGGCTGCAGTAAGCTGTAGGTGGCCCGTGTGAGTCCTTTCTCTTTTTTCTAATTTCATTACAGCTTTCTATTTATTCTGTAATCTTTAGGGCTTTATTAGAAATACTTAAATGCACCCAAAATCATGAAATCAAGACAATGCCACTGGTTGGAATATAACCAACAAAGAAACATTTTAGTTTATGATTATTTGAGCATTTAAAATATTTAATAGCATTTAAATTCCCAAATGCAGATAGATTATGATTTAATCCAGAGCCCAAATATGTCATGGAAAATGTGCATCACTCAGTTATCAAGCTTCCAAAGATTTTCCAAGAATGATGAACATTTTGAAAGCCATTTGGAAATACTGGAAATATTTTGGTTGAACCTAGTGAATTCCTTAATGCTAGGGTTTAGGCAATCCCCATTTCAAGTTTCTGAGAATTTTAAACAAGATGCACACATGAAGGGCTAGCCTAGAGCATACCAGAACTAGGGATGTGTGACATACAATTTGAAACTGGTAGTTGTTGCAAACATCCAATCAGATGTAAACAACAAAGCAAATAGCAGTGGAGGCAATGATGCCTATCCAAATCTATATTAGAACAAAGTTTGAAGGCTTGAGAAGGATGAACTTACATTACATGTTAACACGGGCTGGACAAAGCCCTTCTCCATGTTGATGGAAGGATAATTCAATAAATTCCCCAAAGAAAATTCTTTATAAGCGTTGCCATTATTCTACATTTTGCAAAGAGTAAATATAGATCAAATAATATTGGAAGAAACAGAGGATAATGAAGCTCATTTGCATCGATGATACATAATCAAACAAAGAATTAATTAAGTACAAGTGTTACAAGGCAAAAGGAGAGAGGTAATCGACAAGAGCAATGCAGAGCCCATTATTGTTTTGAGATTGTATGATCCTTTAAGCAAGGAGATTCATCTGAAATTAGTTTTCATACAAGAGAGAAGGTATGGCACAAGCAGAAATTTAGGAGTTCAAATTTTGAATTGATATCATAGACAAGACTGATCGGGCTCCCAAAGCAGTTCTAATAGGGTTTGGCCACCGGAGTAGGGGTAAAGTGTGGTACAGCTTGGGCCTGTGTTTTTGTGGCTGCTGATCTATCTGATTTAACAGTACCACTACCTTTTCCAAATACCTAGTTTGTACTCCTTGAGGATCTGCACTCACCCTCTTCCTTTTGGACATCTATCACGAAAGAACAACATTTGACTGGAAAAACATAGTGTGATGACACATATAATAGGTAAAGAAAATGGATAGTTATGGCATATACTCATATATGATGCTTAAACTAAGCAGATGGTGTAACAAAGTAGAAGAAATGCAAGAGATCAGATGCAAAATATGTGCACCAATACAACTTTGTAAAGTTAGAGCAAGCACCTTGATGGGTGAATAAGATAGGCCATCCTCCACCATGCCAAGTTTGTTAGCCATGGATCGCTCATAATATTCCTCTCGTCGCCCATTCTCATATTCATTTTGATAATG
Organism: Aegilops longissima; assembly: GCA_021605205.1. Lineage (NCBI taxonomy): Eukaryota > Viridiplantae > Streptophyta > Magnoliopsida > Poales > Poaceae > Aegilops > Aegilops longissima. The sequence continues at coordinate 554,849,168 of CM038682.1, forward strand.
TTCAATATCGACATGCATGAAAACATAAAACAAGTGAGATTTTCTTTGTAATGCGTATGATTCTAATCCAATACCGCCTCCCTCAGAAACCCCTTTGTGCTATCTCTCGCAATTCTTTTAAAAGATGCCATGCATGTTGTAATTTGTTGTGTGCATTAATATAATGTGGCCTACTACTCAAAATATGAGAGCTCCGTAAGTGATGACACTTCGCAGATGATAGCTTCAACATATAGTAAAGAAGAACAAGTCGACTGACCGACAGATTCAAAATATACTAAGGAGAACAACTCGACCGACCAAATACCGCAAGAGAAGAGTATCATCTTAAAGAAGAGCAGAAGAGCAAGCAGATTGAAGATATTACAAGTGTTTCAATACAATGTCGGTTGGCCACCCATGATGAACCGTAGCGCATGAGAAATACTATTCTTTCCTGGTCTCTCCATATGTGGCTCACATGCATTTCAAACTAAAGTAGGAACATTTAGCTAACCAATTAAACATCTCTCGCTTTTACTAATATCGTAATAATATCATATATGAATTTGTACAACTAAGCTTGTTTAGCTCGATGGGTGGAGCAGTTCTATTACGACCACTAACCACGTAGGCTGATTGTGGTCATCATAAAATGGGGAAAACATAAGCATGATCAAGACAAAGTTGACCGTGGCGGTGGGATGGCAGATCTGAAGTTACTAGTCTACCCCTATCGACAACAAAGTAAATCCGGTCGATAAGGATGTCAAGTGTCGGGGTAGACAGTAATTTCCATCTCGCAAACACTTGCTTCGGCAGCCCACAAATTATAGTGGGTGTTTAGCCGCCGCTCAAAACTTGGGAGAATTAGCATTCACGTTTGCCACAGGACCCGCAAACTAAATTCAAATCCAGTTTGTATTCGATTACGAATATCCACAGATAATTATATGTTTTGTTATTTATTTCTTCAAAACCACAACAAAGATTTATTCCACCTTTATATATGATTATGATTTAGAAATGTCGTGATCTTCGAATTCAGTACGTTGGATACACTCCGATTCAAAATTTTATTTCATCCAATACAATATGCTCACACGAAAAATAGTTCACCTTATGTCAATCATACAAGTACTGAGGATTACCTCACCTAAAAAATTCGGATCATTACAACACATGGACAACATGGAATTCGGACAACATAGGGGTCTTGCAACATAATCCATTCGAGACATGACACAACATGCAAGTACAATAATCTAATGACAATTTCAACTGGTATCTAAAGAAGAACCGGATTACCTTGGGCTTCAGATAGCGAGAACAGCAGGACCTCCTCCGCCTTCAAATGCAACATTCTTACTTCCTCCAATTCTTGGGTTGCTTGCATAATGCGTGCCGCTAATTCCGTAATTTCCAGCCTCAAGATAAAGATTACCTCATTTATGGCAGCCACACCATCTCTTTTCGCCTCTAGTAGAGCCTCAAGCACTATAATATCTGTGCTCAGATCGCTCTCCGCGGTGTTGCCTCCGAATCGCTACCATCTGGTAACATGGATGGCGACTTTGCTTCCACAAATAGATTTTGGGGTTGTACATTGTGTCCTAGTGTGAACGGCATCCTGAAAGGTTTCACTGGACATAAGTAAGAGATAGTTATCATATGATCCAGCAGTAAGCTTACATGGTAAACGACGGACGAATTATTGTCGAGCATGGCAAACTATATTTAAATGGTTCAAAGCAGCATCACCGAAAAGAAATTAAAATGGTAAGATGAAAGTTGAAAGGAGTGTACAACCGCTATATTTAAGTTGCCAAGGCATCTAAGCAGTTGAAATAATCTGAGAAAGCACTTAACAAAGTGTGGCCTCATATAAACTACGAAGACAGTCTTGTGATGAAGTTGAGAGGAAAAGTTAAGGACTCAAATGAAATAGGCATGCATTTCTTTACGATAGTACAGCAGTAATCGCGACATATTGGCCAACTCGTATAACGTAACAACAAACAAGCATTCAATCAAGCAATACAAAGAAAGCGCATAACCGAACTATTTGTAATTCGGTAGGATTACACGTTGAGGGCACAAGCCAAGAAAGCAGCCCACTGGCATTACATTTAACATGTACTAAAACACACTGGCTTACCATATGTTGCTATGAAGCCTAGCTGTTGTTGCAATGTTCTTTGAAGATATCACAAGATCCCGTGGTTGCAAATCTAGTTGTTGTAGTTTATTCGCACCATCTATTTAGGTAAAATTAATTTTAATCGCATGCACTGGTCCGAATTGATCATCAATGGTTCATCTAAACTAATGAAAGAAGGGTGTGTGCATACACGACAATATATCTGCTTCCCTCTATTTTTATGCTTGTTCGAGGTGCCAGCACCAAAAGAACAAATATTTTGCTTGATGGGGTAGGCAGCTCCATAATTAATAGAAGCATCAAATTAGTCATGCAACTTGGGAAGATCAAGAACACACAAACAAGTAATGAACAGAGGCTCGGAGCAGTGATGAATAGCTAGCATCAGAAAATGTAGGGTAAAACGAACAAAAAGCAGCGCAACCACATGCTAGTTTGCTGATGTGTAATTAAGCATAGAGAACATTAAGCGATCGATGGAACCAACAGTGGCATCGTAACAAAACTCAAGCATATTAACTATATGTGCACTAGTATGTAATTTAACACATGTAACATGTTCACTTTGTAAGTATGGCCCTACAGTGCAAGCGAATAACGCGTCTCATGAAAAACTGAATGATGCCTCAAGAAATTCAAAGGTGCGGTGCTTATGCTAGAAAGTGAACGTAGGCGCCGCCGTTGGATAATAGTACCGATTCTCGGCGGCGTATGGGTATCGTTGTCATACTTGATAGCTAAGGATCGTCGATGGTGCTTGTGTTATGGTTGAGTTTGGGCCGGCTGTCGCCGTCGCTGAAGCTGCTCCGGTGCTACGGTTGCGGCGCCTGTCGACATACAAGAAAGCTCATCTGTGGTAAGTGAACAGTTGCACGATAAAGAGAAAAACCGAAGGAGTACAAATCGAAATAACCTGATGAGGCTGCGGCGTCGGTAAAGCAGGGCCGGTGGAGTTGAATATGGCATCCGTGGAGCGGGTCCGGTGCAGTGGACGAAGGCTTCGGCGGGCGTGTTGTATAGTGCTTCCGGTGAGGCGGATCTACTGCGTCGGATGAGGGCTTGTATGAAGGGCCAGCGAAGGGGCCGACGAGGGAGTCAGTGAAGGGCCTACGTTGTGGTGGAGGGCGCCGGTTAAGCAGATCCGGTGCGGTGGACCATGATGGCGGTCAAGGAGATCTGGAGCGGTGGACAAACCAAGCGCTGAAGCGGCTCCGTGAAGTGGTGAGTTGGCGCTTGGGAGTTCCAAGGTGCGGAAGGTAGATCCGGCGGGTGTGAGGTCCACCGCTGCGGCGGAGGACTAGATTCGCGGCTTGCCATGGTTGGGGGTCGGGAGGGAAGGAGGGCTCTGGGAAGAATGTTGGGGGCAAAGAGGGAAAACAATGGAGTTACCAAAGCAGCCCTTTTCCGCTCATGTGGCAGGGTAAAACAGGAGTATCGCAGGGCTAAACTTTCAAGCGTGATATTTCGATGTGAGCGGAAGTTTGAAAGCTTTTGGCGCCTAAAATTATAAGTATTCTTCTCTCGTCGGGCCGACTATGATATCATGGCCGACAATTTGTTTGTTTTGCACGCAAAAAATGTGCAAGTTTTGAAAATCAATGTCTCCAACTCGAAACTTAGATTGTCCATTCAATTCAAATATGGATTATTGAGCTACTACAAGCAAATACCATCATACAGTCCAATTCAAATGAAATTCCAAATGTGTTTATCCTAAATATGATGACAAAAGCAAAAATGTGTATGTGTATGAATAAAGTCGATGATTATAAAGTTTGAACATGCCCGTATGTGTATATCTCTAGGTTTGATATATGAATTTGAAATCACGAAATCCCGGCTTAAAAATGTACCTCCATTTAAATGAATTACAAAAGCTAATGATGGAGTCGAATTCCAAAATTCCAATCTTAGGTTTGTAATTCGGTACATCAAGGTATATCACGATGTTCAAAAGTATTGTTATCTCATAGTACAAACTGTGAAACAAATGGATCAACCATGAGTGCACAATATCTCAATTACGCTAAAGTCCCTCAAATATAGACACCTCACTCTTTATCTGAAGTCAACCCCCCCAACCACCACCACCACACACACACACACATAGAGAAGTCGGTCTCCCCCAAACACCAACACACGAGCACATTAACACCCCTCTCTTGTAAAGTCCGGACCCCAACATATGTCTCTAACACTTTGTCTCTGCATGCACACATCCCTTCCCTCACTCTCTAGGTCTCCGCTATCTCTCTTACCCAAGCACACGCACTATGTAGAGTGTATATTTCCCATACACACAAAACGTCGCCCCCAAACGTCTATCTCCCTAGTTATGTGGTTCTCGCGCACTCGCCTCACACACCACCCCCACTGCAAACAAGCACACTTTGTCTCCTTGTGCACCACTCTGCTCTTTCTATCTCTCCCACATGCGGACCCGCCCCAGCTCCTTCCTTTCATACATATATGTCGTGACTCTTTGCATAGCTCCCTAATGTAAAATCGTTCTCGATTTTGCACATTGTTCTCTACGCCATCTATTCTAGATCTCTCATGAAGTCCCTATCACACACACGATGACTCGCTTCCCTTGCGTCTCCGTTCATAGGACAATTTCAGACAACATCAACATTGCCTCCCTATCTATACGTCATTTATGGACACAAACGACCCCTCTCGCCCCCTCTCTTCCTCTCTCTCTCTCTCTCTCTCTCTCTCTCTCTCTCTCTCTCTCTCTCTCTCTGTCGCTAGCTCTCTCTTTCTCTCGCTCTCACACCCCTCTCCCACACACACACTCGATGTCTCTTCCAAATAGTCTGCTCCCCAGCCCGCACCTGCTATCCCGCTACTACACATGTCACACCATTCCCCTTTCCCTTATACTAGGTTTACATCATCAAGGGCCTCTCTATTCCACATACACTCTCTCCTCTCACACACAAACGCTGCACAAACACACACAAACACGCACAAACACCCATTTATCTGGATCCTCATCTCTCCCCATGTCCGCATGTGTATCTCACACACTCACTCTCTAATTATGTATATGTATCTCCACGTTACACAACACAAAGCCCCATGTACATGTCTCTCTCTATCCTCCACACATATAGACACAAAGAATCTGTTATCATTGCCTCGCCTCTAACATATCACACACGCACACTGCTCTCTCTCTCTCTCAAACACGCCATCAAGGGTTTCCCGTGAATAACTTACTGCCTATTCATCAACAAATGTGCAAGACGGCGAACACGAGACGTGAAAAGAATAAATCTACACATGCTTAGACCACCTAGTATGACTACTAGGACTAGAGCAAGCCAAAAGCGCGCCGCCACACCCCCTCCTTGTCGGCGACGGAAAATCTTTGTTTTACACAATGAGAAGTCATTGTGCTAAGGCCCCACATGTCGAGGCGTTGAATAGAATGTAGATGCTAGTTTATGGAAGCAAGTATCGATAATACGCTTGTATCTCCATACTTATATTTCTTCTCTTATAAAAACCGAGGTGGTGATGATGGTACGTGTGCCATCTTGCAATATAGACCGTCGATCTATATCCGACGGATGGAAATTAAACTAAAAGATACCCGCACCCTCTCCACATTTGCGACAAGGCCTTCCCTCGCTCATCCCTATCTCCAACAAACCTCGTTGTTGAGCAATTAAGAAAGGAATCCTCTGGAACAAAGCGGCACGGTGGCCGCTGCTTGCGTCGTCAATCCCCATGCCTCCGCCACCACCACCAACCACCACCACACCCCACTCCTCTTCACATTATCTCATATTTCTTGAGATATCATTAGTTTTCACACATGGGATTACTCCTGCAAGGGTCAATCACAACAAGTGTTTTATAAAAAAAATGCATCTTGATGTTCCGTGCAATGCACGGATCTTGCTAGTACTCCTACACAAGACTAAGTTGGTGATGCTGGTGTGTCTGCCATCCGTTGTTTCTGACCATTAGATCTACATCTAACGATTGTGAGGTAAGTTGTTGCCTTTTCTCACCAACATCCCACTTGTCTACCAATTTGTAGAAAAACCCATAATTAGTATCTTAAAACCAACCACATCCCTTCCTGACCTCACCAAAGCAGCCCAAGGAATATATTCTAATTGAAACATATGTATATCAAAATTAGAGTGTTTTATACCAAGTTTGTGAATAAGTATTATTTTAATTATGATTCATTGCAACGGACATGACCATTGCTAGTATTTCCAACCATGTATTTTTTCCTAGTATTCCATAGTTTCGAGTTTTCTGTCAAGATATTAGTCACTCATGGTTGATATTTACTTTCAATCATGTACACATATGCACTATGTAACTAGCCTTGCTTATTGGCTTCCAAAGCTTAACTTTCTCTCCTAGTTACAATATGTAGAGTATTTAACAAAAAACTACCACTTTCAACCAGCCCTAGGAAGAATCTATTGTACAAAAAATAGTAAAAACATACCCAAATTTTCTTAATCCACGCCAAAAACTACTACCTAGTACTCCTACCGATTAGGTTCGTTTAAACCCATTCATGACAGGGCTGGCCCACACGTCCATGCTCACGAGGCAGCTTAAACCAACACATTTTGTTTGACCGTTGACATGAGGGACCCACATCTGACCTTCTATCCTGTTATTCCCCTCAAATCATTATTTTCCTGAACATTACTTCAAACAAGATCGATGCGTGTTCGCCGATGGCGCCGGTGATGAGCGAGTTGGCCGCCACTCCGCGGACGGGCCGGACGCCGCTACCGGCCTCCGCACGGGTTGGCAGGCTGGCCCGAGCATGACTCACGAAGCGAGCAAGCCGCCGCTGGCCTTCGCCGAGCCGATGGTTGGCTCGAGCGCGATCGCGCGAAAGCAAGCCGCCAGACTGCCGTGCTAATCTAGCTAGCAAACCTTGCGCATAAGCAGCCGGACGGAGCTATCTTGGCTAGCTAGCGTCATGAGCACCGGACGGAGCTGGCATCCGGCTGCCGCAACATGGGCTCCGCATCACGGGCGGTTTTGACCTCGCCTACGGCGGGCGATAGCTGCGTCCCATGGCCGAGGATGACTAGGTGGACGGGCCGGAGGTAGGAGGTCACTCGAGGATTTTTGTTGGTAAGAGCATGTACAATGGTTGATAAGGTAGTCTTATCTTAAGTCTGCCACGTATGCAAGTGGTAGTAGTTTCTTGGCATTTTAGTGGTTTCTTGCATTATTAGGGGTTTCTTGTAAGGAAATGTACGTACTACTAGCGACAAAAGGCGATTCTAGGTTGCGTTGTACTCCAACGAGTACTACTAGTGGTCGCGGGAGTGTATACCTCGTTTTGTGGGTTCGATCCCGGCCGAACGCACGGCGGCCTTTTTAAAAAAATAGTACTACTACACTTCGCTGCGAGCCATATTTTACACGGGTAGTTTGAGTTTTGAAGTCAAACGGACGTGCGGCCCCACAATCTGGGTGCACTCGACAGCCTAGCCACGTGAAAGGGTTTTCCTTCCCAGCATCTCGTGGCTCGCGTGCTCGCCCTAGCGGCACCTCGCTTGCAGCTTCCTCATCAGCTAGTAGCATATTTAAACTAGCGCCTCCCAATTAAGCCCGAGGAGCCGGAAAATCCTGGTGGGGCATTGGGAACTGTGCAATATGGCTCCGTACGTAAAGTGCTCTACTACTACTCTGTAGCTTGTGGCGTTGCACGCATGGACTTCACTCCATTATCGCTCTACTATAAAAGAAATTCCTCTTGACGTGTTTTTTTAAACGGAGGCAAAAGCTTTGCTTCATCTCATTCATAAAGAAGGAACTACTCCCTCCATTCCTAAATGTAATGCGCATAGATAAAAGCCCACAATACCAATGCATGTGCTGGTGATATGTTTTGGACGAGAAAGCCCCGGTCAATTTGTTCCAGGTCCCATGTGCCCAACACAGGAGTAGATTAGAAAATTAGAGGGAAACTACTGCACCCTCCTGCCATCTGGTTCTGTCCCATCTGATGTGTACGAGAGCAAATAAACAAGGGAGGCAGCCTACGCGTTTGATGGGTTGGTGTAGGGCTAGTTTCGTCCAGAATTGGGTTGAACTCAAACTATGCACTACAATATGGAATTTCTCTAGAAAACTAATATGCACTATATTTAGGAATGGAGGGAGTACTAACAAAGTTCGACGAGATCCATTACACCTCCACAAATGGAAGCGAAAAGCCTAGTCTCGCTGTATCAAATAACTCAAATGTTCTCGCCTCAAGAAGAACGTCACCGATAAACAGGCTGCTAGTGTGTGCGTGAGAGGAGCGGCTGAGTAGGCCAGCTAATCCTACGTGAGAGGAGCGGCTGAATATAGCACCGAGAGTACCCACTAGGCCACTACGCAGTGTACTTCCCTGCATTGATAGTACAGCGATGGTTCTAGAGAACAGAGTACCCTCCACTTCCAACTGTAGCTCCTAGGCCCCGAGATTCAAGAGTTCAAAACTGGTGCACTATACTAGACTAGACTAGAAGTACAAGACATCGCACTACTAGTTGAGAAAAGTAGTACGGTACTACTACAAGACGAATCACGCTCCTCCGTCACATAATGTAAGACGTTTTTGACACTAGTTGGCGTGTACAAAAATGGCAAAAACATACCCAAAATTTCTTAATCCACGCCAAAAACTACTACCTAGTGCCAAAATTTCTTACTAGTGCTATTATTTACAGATAATGCAATCCCATAACGCCCATAATGCTAGTACTAGTAGTAAATAATAGCCTCACCCCTTCGCGAGGAACGATCTACGCTTGAAGGGACGAGGCCCTGCGTTACTACGCCTTATCTCCTCCTCGCCAGCCCCTCCCAAGAGAAGGCAGTTCGTCGCTGCTCCCATGGATTCGCCAGGAGGTTCTCCTCCTCGTCGGGGCTGGGAGACCTTGGACGACGATCCTCTGAGAGAAATCGCACGCCGCTCCGACGTCCTCTCCGCCGCAAGACTCGGTGCTTCCTGCACCAACTTTTTAAGACGCTGCTTAAACAGGCCTGGAATCATACCAGCCGATGGGTGGTGGTTTATCGCTCGTTCGGCTGACGGCGGTCATTTGATGCTCATTCGCACGTACCAAATTGACCAAACCATTACATCAAACCACATGCAGTACAATGCGTGGGGCATTCGTGACATTGATGGCTATGGCTGCTTCGTGTTCGAGAAAGATCCCAGCTTCGTTTGGCCAGGTGTATTCAAGTGGAGGCGGGTTTACAGCCTCGGCAACCACTCCTTGTTCCTCGGGCTCAATTATCCGATCATCCAACCAATCATCGATCATATCACCGGCGATGAATATTGTGCTATGCAACTTCCATTCGCGAGGGGGGGTTGTGTTTACACATCATACCATGGGTTTCATGAATCACCATATCCAGAGATTCGCCGACACGCTTGTTGCCGTGTAATCTTCAGCGTGTGAAAGGCATCAAGCTTCCATGCGATGGATGGCTTTTGCAAACCCGACATGCGGCGATGTGGTTCATGCCAACAAAGAATATGCACAACTTGATTCGTGCTGATATCTAGACGAGCCATGTATTCTCGCTCTCGTAGCACGACCCTCTTTTGTTGGATATTATGTGTTGTTCTTAGTTTGAAGCACTCCTCCGGTTTTGAAGGATAGATACCTTCCGGGATCAAGTGCATCCTAACTCACCTGTGAGGATGTACCGATAATGATGATGGAGATGTTGTGCGAAGCCATATATATATATATATATATATATATATGTATATATATCGCTTAGGCTTCAAGTGCGTATTTGTTAGTTAAACCTATGTATAAATTGTGACACTAAATACGACTAGTAAGTAGTACAAGAATGATACTAGTATACGCCGGTCAAATTATTCATCATGTCCACACATTGAATTGACGTGACAACACGCTACGCTGTGAGGTACACAAGAATCCCGGCGTGTTCGGTATTCTAGACTTCAGATTTGGAGTACCACTTATCTGTCAAATCTTTCATCATTCACTTAAAACAATCGATTGATCATACATTGAGTACAATATAACTAGAATTATCGATGCAAGTCGAAGAAGGATTGGCGGTGCTGCCGGGTCAAGTCAAGTTCGATCCCACGGATCAGAGCTGATCAAGCACCTTGAGGCCAAAGTGAGTGCCGACAATACGAGATTTCAGTCTCTCATCGATTTGTTCATACCAACCATCGACACCCAAAGATAGCATATGCTACACCCAACCCGAGAAACTTCCGGGTAAGACACCGATCGGCCGCCTACTTGCACAAACATATTCCTTTGTTTATAGCTCTATTTTTATTTTTAGACGCGACCTGGTGAAGCAATTACAATTTGACAGCTTAATAAAAAGTGAAACAAGTGATCGCAACATGCCAAAGATGTTATGAAAATGCCAACTACGTACACTAAAACCTGTATTCCACAATCTGCAGGTATCACATCGAGTGGCCTAAGGAAGCAATCCTTCCAAATAAATTCCGTATGCGTTCAAAAGGGGCACGTGGATGCGCCACAAGATACAATGGAGTCACGGCATGCACGCGATGTGGCACAAGACCGCAATACCTTGCCGGTGATGGTCAACGGCCGCGACGGGCAACAAAGGTTCGGTGCTGCACACCAACAAGAACTTCACCAGCAGAGGACCAATCGGGTGATGCACCAGCACCACCTCGTGGACCTGGAGCAAGAGAAGGAGCGGAACTGGTCCTCTCGCAAGATTTTATACCGCATTTAACATTAGGGCCAGAGTAAAAGATTATAAGTTAGTTAGGTATTGGTAGTTGTACTACCTTGTCGTCCCGCAAGTTGGTATTGTTGTTAACGATCTTTTGGTATGAACTTGCATTTTCTTCCAACCATCATGCCGAGGGTCGGCGTGGATATAAAGCTGAATCATTTGTTTCGAAACAAATTTTCAGGCACCTGATTTTTATTTGATAGGTCGCATAAGCACCCGCCGTTCGAATTCCTAGTTCTCCAATTTTTTCGAAACAAGTGCATGCACTTATTATCACGATAAAAAACAATATCCGTGCTGCATCCCGCTTATCGATGCATACTTGCAGAATTCTCTCGCTTATTGAGCACGATATTGTTTTTTCAGGTCGAGCAAGTTTCAACTGGGCTGCAGACGCCCAGGGTTGGTTTTGTTTTTACAGGCCCAGCCCATGATGACAACGGGCACAAAGATCCAGCAGTATCTCTATCGCCTCTCGCCCGCCAAATTAGTTATATTTTGTCTTACAACATCCGCAGCAGTTTTTTTATGAATCAAACACACAACCCAGTTCTATTTTCCTCTTGAAACGCATGTCCTACATCCGTTTTCTAATCTCTACCTATAGTTTTACTAGTTCATATACACGTATCATTATATTTAAAACACATGAAATTCCCTTTTCATATTTACATCCTTATTTTTGTTGTTTTTTCCCACCCAGCGCTGATTTTTTTACCACTGGTTTTCCCTTAAACCAACTCAATTGTCCCACGTCTTATTTGCTCACAAAAATATAACGATTTTTTTGGAAAATCAATAAGTTCTTAAAAAAATGTTTATCATTTCGGGATTACAACAGTTCGGACTCCACCGAAATATGCAAAATAAGGTTGAACTTTTTGACCATGGTCCTGGACAGAAAATGGGCTGTAATAAATTACTTAAGAATTAGCAAATGGGCTGCAAATTATAAAAAATAGCAAATGGGCTTTATGTTGTCTGCCACAGATTTGGAGGCTGACTTGTGGGCCTACCAAGTTCATGCGTACACAAGGTTTCGCAAAAATGAAACTTAGTCAACAATCGACTCTACCAGCGTCACACCATTAGATGTCAATCTAATGGCAATCGTGCTTCTTCAGTCTCTGATCTTCCTGCCCCAGCCGCCCAAACCAGCACCGTCGGAACCGCCTGCTCCCGCCTCCCGTGGCCGGCAGTGCTGCCGGGCAGGCCTCACGGCCCCATCATACTTGCATCCCTGGCCTGTCTATCCCTCTACTCACCCACACCTCCTGTTATTTTCCGGCGACGGCAGCCGAACCAGTCAACCCTCGTACTCTCCACCGCATGGGCAGCCACTGCCGTGTCTTCCCCGATTCCGTGTCGTTCCCTTCGTAGGCCTCGCTGTCGTCCACTGCCCTGGTGCTCTCGGTGCGGCGTGGTCAACGATGTCCATCCAACGGCCGCAGTGCTTCTTCAACCTCTGGTCTTCTTGCCCCAGCCACCCAAAGCAGCGCCGGTCGTGCCACATGCTCCTGCCTCCGTGGCGGCTGGGTCAGGCTGCCGGGAGGCCTCACCGTCCCCATACTACTCCCACCGCTGGCCAGGCCATCCCTCCACTCACCCACTCCCCCTGTTATTCTGCGGCAACGGCAACCTCACACTGCAGCCGAACTAGTGAACCCTCGTGCTCCTCTCCGCATGGGCATCCACTGACGCGTCTTCCTCGGCTCCGCATCGTCCCCTTCCTAGGCCTCGCGGTCGTCCGCCGCCGTGGTGCTCTCGGCGCGGTGTGGTCAATGTGGTCAACGACCGACTTCCATCAGAAGAGTACAATACGTGGAGAGGCTGACATCAGGGTCCATGGCAGCCGCAAGGAAGTGCCTCCTTATTACGCGCAAAATAATTATTCCTCCACTTGACAGCAAGGACCCACCGGACGGGCCACCAGTATTTCGCGGAAAAAACGTTTCCCCCTTGACTGCTGGGACCCACCGGACGGGCCACCGTATTTTGCAAAAGAAAAAAACATTTGCCCCTAACTGCTGGGACCCACCGGACGGACCATCGTATTTCGCGAAAAAAACGTTCCCCCCGCTGTCAGCTCGGACCCACCGGAAGTGCCTCCTTATTATGCACAGAAAAATGAATACCCCCTGCTAGCTGGGACCCACCATGGTGGGAGGCTGACTTGTGGGCATACTAAGTTGACGGGGACGGAGGGCTTTGTCAACTTAGTCAATATGAACGATTCTAGCTCCAGTGACCGTACGATGTCCATCCAATGGCCGTTGTGCTTATTCAATCTCTGCTCTTCCTGCTCCAGCCGCTCAAACAAGCACCGGCAGGACTGCCTGCTCCCTCCTCCTCGCGGCCGGCTGTGCTGCCGAGCAGCCCTCACCGCCCCACCGTACTCCCGTCGTTGGCCTAGCCATCCCTCTACTCACCCACACCTGCTGTTATTCTCCGGCGACAGCAGACAAACCAAGAACCCTCGTGCAACAGATTCTCCCCTCGCGTGGAAACAATCGTCGAGTCTTCCTCGCCTCTGCGTCGTCCCTTCCTAGGCCTCGCCGTCGTCCACCGCCTGGTGCTCTCGGCGGCCTGGTCAACGTGGTCAACAAGCGACATGCATCTGAAGTGGATCAGACGTGGAGAGGCCGACAGCCGGGTCCACGGCCGCACGCAAGGAAATGCCTCCTTATTACGCGCAAAATAATGATTCCTCCACCGACATCGTGGACCCACCGAAAGGGCCTCAGATTTCGCGAAAAAACGTTACCGCCACGACAGCTCGGACCCACCAGCTATATCTTCGCATGCAAGGAAGTGCCTCCTTATTACGCACAAAAAAATGAATACTCCCCCTGTTAGCTGGGACCCAGTATAGTGGCAGGCTGACTTGTGGGACTACTAAGTTGACAGGGACGGAGGGCTTTGTCAACTTAGTCAATATGCACGATTCTAGCTCCAATGACCGTACGATGTCCATCCAACAGCCGTAGTGCTTCTTCAACCTCTGGTCTTCTTGCTCCAGCCGCCCAAACCAGCGTCGGTCGTGCCTCGTGCTCCTGCCTCCCGTGGCCGTCTGCAATGCGGCGGAGGCGTCACTGCACCCCTACTACTCCCACCGCTGGCCAGGCCATCCCTCTACTCACCCACACCCCCTGTTATTCTGTGGCGACGGCAGCCTCAACTGCAGCGAACCAGTGAACCCTCTTAATCCTCTATGCGTGGGCATCTACTACCGCGTCTTCCCCGACTCCGCGTCGTCCCCTTCCTAGGCCTCGGCGTTGTCCACCGCCCTGGTGCTCTCGGCGCGGCGTGGTCAACGTGGTCAAGGAACAGCTTCCATCAGACGTGGATCAGACGTGGAGAGGTGACACCGGGTCCACGGCCGCAGCAAGGAAGTGCCTCCTTATTACGTGCAAAATAATTATTCCTCCACCTGACAGTGGGGACCCACCGGACGGGCCACCGTATTTCATGAAAAAAACTTTTCCCCCTGACTGCTGGACCCACCAGCTACATCTTCGCACGCAAGGAAGTGCGTCCGGGCAAAAAAATAACGATTCGCCCCCCTGACTGCTGGGACCCACCAGCTACATGTACGCACGCAAGGAAGTGCGACCGGGAAAAAAAACAAAACGATTCGCCCCCCTGACTGCTGGGACCCACCAGCTAAATCTTCGCAGGCAAGGAAGTGCCTGACAGTCGGGACCCACCTGGTCGAAGCGTACGTAGCGTTGTCATTCTGGTCGCGAGCGTACGCATATACCGGTCGTTGTAGAGGCGCCGCACGTGTCGTAGTAGAGGCGCCGCACGCACCATGTACACGCACGCATAGCGGCGAGGGTGCAAGAAAGAAAATACGGCCACGTACGTACATAGGGGCAGGGTCTCGAACGCCTACTCGCGCATACGTACATGGATGGGTCGGAATAGAGAAACAGTGTCGTCGTCGTGTTCATGGGGAGCCAACCGGCTGGGTCGGAACGGAATGCGTGGTCGTGTTCATCGGGAGGGCTTGGATAGAACAGGCGATGGAAACGAGGCCTGGCGTACCGCACAACGAAGGAAACGGACCTCCTACGTTCGGAACAGGGTCCTGTTGATCGGGAGGGGTGTAGCGTACCGCAAAACGGAGGAAACGGACCTTCTACGGTCGAAACGGGGGTCCTGTTGATCGAGAGGGGTGTGGTGTACCGCAAAACGGACGAAACGGACCTCCTACGGTCGAAACGGGGGTCCTGTTGGGAGAGGGGTGTGGCGTACCACAAAACGGACGAAACGGACTTGTGTTGGAGCGCTACGGTCGAAATGGGGGTCCTGTTCATCGGGAGGGGTGTGGCGTACCGCAAAACGGGACTCCACGGGATACCGCTCATCTCCACCGTCGACCTCCTCCAGCCTCCACGGGCTCTGCTCATCCAGCCTCCATTGCGCGCTACTCCATCGGCCATCGCTCAACCACCCTCCATGGGCACCCCTCCACCGCTCATCGCTCATCCAGCCCTCCACACCACGGGTCCTGCTCAACCACCCTCCACGGCCACCCTCCACCGCTCACTGCTCATCCAGCCCTCCACACCACGGGTCCTGTTCATCCGAGGCAACGCCATCGCCACTATTCATCCAACCCCCCCACCCGCAACGCCACTTTTCATCCAATCGGTCGGCTTCAGCTTAGCAGCAGCAGCGGCGAATTGCTCCATCGGGTTCGCTAACAGCCATCGCTCGATCGCCGGGTTCAAGAACGCGTAGCTGCGCAGCAATTGCTCGGGTTCGCTAGAGCCCAACGCCTCGCTTCGGGTTCGATTAGAGCCAACACCTCACACACGCACGTATGTGTACGAGAAAGCGCATCGCTTCGCCCCGACCTCCCACCGTGAACCGCAACTCCCAAATTTTCCTCCCTTCGCTTCTACCATAGTTTTTTCCATCATGGACGGCCCAAAGAATGTCATGCAGCTGCGTCTCCGCCCGCCCAGGACGAAAAGCCCATTTTATGTCATGATTTTTTGTCATATAAGTAGGAGCCCACCACATCTATGATGATACCGGGTTTTGTCACAATTATCGTCATAGAAGTGTCATATGTATGACAGGAAAAAATTCGTTCGGCCCAAAATGTCACGGATGTGTCTTTTTTTGTAGTGCATCTCCTCATCCTCGATGGGGGCCATCACCTTGCCAGGGGAATACTACTTCTCAACAGCGACTATCTCCTCAAACTCGCTCTTGAGCCTCACATAGGTGGCAATCAGAGTTCCTGGGGTAGGCACGGTGGGGCCCTTGTTGTTCTTCCAACTTTCTTTGAGGAGTCCGTCCGCCAACGTCCTCAACTCTTGGGCCAATGCTTGTTTCTTGGAGTTCTTCGTCTCCATGGGTTGGCCCACCAACATGGTCAACTCGTTGGTCGGTGCTCGCTTCCTGGAGATCGCTGTCTCCAGTGGGTTGTCCGCCGGCAACTCTTTGCCTAGTGCTCCAGGATCCATCAATGAACTGAAAAACAAAAAGCAATCTAAAGGAAACCACAATCGCAATGAAAACGGGAAAAGAATAGGATGTGAGAATCGGTCGGGCTTCGCAAAAAGAAAATTCTTGGAATGAACATATAGCAGCATAATCGATTCGCCCACCTTTCCTTCGCTTGCATGAAGAAAAATGGCGAAGTGAGTAGCACGGAGGAGGTTTTCTTCAAGAAAGGGAAGAAAGGGCTTGAATGAGCGCCCAAAGAAATGATGGTTGCTTCGTCCAGATCCAACTTGGAGGCCACCTTACCGCTGCTGGTAAAGGTGTGGGTTTTGTGATATGACGGGTCATGACGGCCACACCGGGGTGACAGGTGAGTCTCGACTGTAGCACCTCGCTGTGATTTGGTGGATGGCACACGAGCCCGGATGCTTTGAAATGCCCCGCATGTAGATAGAGCGGCTAGTCATATAGGAGTGCTCAATATTGTGCACCGCGACCAAGGCGGAGAGGAAAACGAGAAAACTACGTAATTAATGCATGAGTTTAATTAGGGTAGTTTTGTAAAGTACGAGATACATTCCTCTAATCGCAAAATGCCTTGGTTCATGAGATTTGAGATTTGAGCCCTATAAACCGGAAGGGAGGGGGTACTGCACATGGTGTAGTCTAGTCACTTGTTGAAATATCTAGAAAGGCAAATACTCCTTTCCGGTTTACAGGTCTATACTACTCCCTCCGTCTAAGGTGTGTAAGTCATCTTACGAAAACCAAACAGTCCCAAAACTCTTAGGCGCGGTGCATTAACTTCTACCTTGTTTCTTGTTTCTTGACATATCAACCAATAAGAGATGAGAGGTGTGCATGCTTTTAATGACTTGCAATGGCTAGTTCATTGCATGCAATGCTATTAATTAGCAAATAAACATTGGTGACCCCAGGAGGAAACGGTGCTAAGCGCGTAGACCTATGCAGAATGAGTATCAACCAATGGATAATGGAGTTTAATAGTTAAACAATACTCCCTCCTTTCCGGTTTATAGGGCTTATCTCAAAATTTTATGTTTTCCATTTTATAAGGCTCAATTTGGTTGTTTTCCATCACATTTTCAGATTCCAAGGTGCATTAAATCATTGCATGCAAGTATTAAGAGAAATTTGACCAATGCATGTACTTTATGCATGCATGCATTGCAATTATGCATTGATAAACATAATTTTTTGAGGAAAACAAGAGCATTAATTAGGTGCTTTTGCAAAACTACAAATTGTATTCCACCACTCACCATCTACATTGATTGGTGAGATTTTTGAATTGAGCACTATAAACCGGAAAGGAGGGAGTAGCAATTTTGTCTCATGCAAGAGCCTGGCTAGTATATGCGTGCTCCAAGGAACTGCACCACGCGAGCGTTCGCAACTGCCACGTTCGGGTTGTGCTTGGCTCTTCGCCTCTTCGAGAAGACGAACAATGATGCTACTCCTACTTCTACAGTATCGAATCCACTGCTGCATGTCCGTCCACCTCATGCGGGAGGGATAGCGTGTAGCGAAAGCTTCTACTTACTGCTCCTGCTTTGCGTCTATGAAAGGTGGGCCCAACAGGTGGTTGGCCCTCCTGTCATGCAGCCAAAGGCAGGTTTAGTTAAGGCACCGGAGCTCAGTCCGCGAGGGAAAGGGTGTCGTAGTAATCAAATTTCTCGGTCTTGTACGAGTTGACACGACACATCAAAGCACTGCACTCGATAAAAGTCTTTTTACACATTTCAAATGGGCTACTTTGTATGTAGGAGTAGACATATTCTGCTTCGTATGTAGTCACTTGTTGCAATCTCTAAAAAGACTAATATTTGGAAACGGAGGGAGTACAATGCATGCATGCATGCCGTGACTTTCCTTTTGATACTTGCATGTGTTGATTTGATGCACCTTGCCAAATTTTGACTATAAATTTAACTAACCAAATTTTCATGCATGTCACAAAAATTACGGGCTGTTTGGATTGTGACTATGTTTGTCTTATGTTGCCACATTATTTTTCCCACACTTGCCACACTTGCCTAACCTGGGTTGCTCAAATTGTTAGACACACTTTGGCTTGCCTAAGGAATCTTGCCACAATTTTTGTGTCTATGACATGTGGGGTTCATCGCTAATAAAAAACTTCTTG
Source organism: Aegilops longissima (assembly GCA_021605205.1). Taxonomy (NCBI): domain Eukaryota; kingdom Viridiplantae; phylum Streptophyta; class Magnoliopsida; order Poales; family Poaceae; genus Aegilops; species Aegilops longissima. Next base: position 554,867,710 of record CM038682.1, read on the forward strand.
TCTTAGGTGTGGCTAATAAAAAGACTTATATTTAGGAACGGAGGGAGTAGAAAATATAAATAATAATGCATGTTGGGGCAACCCACGCTTCCGCTTAATTTTAGCCGTGGGCTTGTTCACAATTTTACAAGGGGTGGTTGTTCATTTAATGGAGGGACTTGTAGTACCAGACTTGAACGATACAAAGTGCGACTGGCACACCGTAACACCACTTGGAACAAGCGGGTAGCTATCTCAAAAAACAATCAACAACTAAAAAAACCGCGACCTGGCATGTAGTAGTACACAATTTTAAACGATTGTTTTGATGGAGTGAAAAAGGAAAACTCTACTACTTACATATAGGCCGGAGCCTCCGCGCTTGCTTGCTAGGGTTGCTCTGTTCACATGCTCTCATCCTCTCCAGATCTAAACAAGATAGGGGTAGTAACACTGTCTTTCTCCCTTGAAAAAACACTGGCTTTCTATCCTCACCGCTGGTTACACATCCGGACGTATCCCCCTCCCCCGGTGAAGGGGAGGAGGGGCAGCGTTTAGGTCGTCGTCGATAGTGAGGGAGGAGACCCACTGCCGGCCGCACCGTTATCTCTGGCCGAGCGCCAGCGCGGGAGGTCCTCCGATCCCTTCGTCGTTGCCTGTGGGCAGATCCGCCTCCGCCCCACCTATCCACATCCCGACGACCTTCGGTATATCTTCGTTCAAACCGCCTTAGCTCTACTTCCCCAGCTCGCTACGTTGCTGTATGTGCATCATTTTCTACCTCTCAGCCCCTCTCGACCGGATGGTCCAATGCCACCTATTTTTTTTCTTCTATTGTTAGAGGTAAAGCTACTTCATGGAGTCGAATCTTGTACTCCCTCCGTCCGAAAATACTTGTCATTGAAATGGATGTATCTATATGTATTTTAGTTCTAGACACATCCATTTTGATGACAAGTAATTCCAGACGGAGGGAGTACTTGGTTCAAACAAGAAATAAAGTGGGGGTGGGGGAATTTAGTATGTACATCGGACTTGGTACAAACAGGAAGGAAAGGGGGTGAAAGTAGTACAGACTGGTCATCCAACCGGTCTCTTGGTCGAAAAGGGAAATATAGGGGTAACGTTGTACACAGTGGTATGACCAGGACTAGATTTGCTATCCACACATAGGAGTAGGTGGCTAGAGTGAACAAAAATGGGACCAACCCAGATATGTTTCTTGGATGTTTGTTTCTCGGGGCAACAAACTATGAATCACCACTCTATGCCCCTATTTACGTACATGGTGCTGTACTGCTGGTGCACCCACTGTCCCATGCCCTTATACCAAATATTTAGGCTCCGGTCGAAATAAAGGGGCAGAAAACATAGATCTTGATGAAAATAGAGGAATAGGAAAGGAATGTAGGTATAAACTATGGAATAGCGAACCGGAGGAACCTCTCAAGAGAATGTGTTCGGATGGACTACGAAATGTACAGATTTTTTTTTTAGAGTAGCATGCTTGGCAGTATGAGATGCTATTTTTTTATTCAACTGCACAGTGACTACTCTTGTCCTCACCTCACGTACCACACATAGGTTGATTTTTTTATTCCGGCAAACACAACACAGCAACCTGTCTAACGCATGGCAGCGAAGCCGCCTCGGCTTCCGCCAAAAAATGAGTAGCGTGGATGTTTCTAATCCTATGGAATCAAGACTACTGCACCAGCTTTCCTATGAAACACTATTCACCTTTCCCGTGTTCTGAACGGTTGGAAGGAAAAGAATACCGTAGGAATTGTGTTCCTACGAAAATCCTGCACCAAACATGTGAATCGAACGTAGCCTTAGTTGTTCTTAATATAATGTCCTGGTAAAATGAAGCCATGCCACTGTTTTTGCTCAGAATTGTTTGAGACTCGACAAGTTTAGCCAAATGTTTTTGCCTGTAATTGTTTGAGACTCGACTGTTTCCTATGTGCCTTTTGTGCAAACAGGATATCCAATTCACCGTTGCTGTTGTGACCTTTTGGTGCACTGCACAAAACTCTTCTTAAAAGAAGTGACTTTTGTGTTGTTTAACTGGAATGTCATAATGGAACAGTTGGTTCATTTTGGTGGAACTGCACAAAGGGAGATCTGTGTTCCAATCCTCATCATCCATATTGGCGCCATAACCTTCCATTAGGTAAGAATGATATTTAATGCATGTGTTCGTCTCTATTTTCACTTGTACTCCCTCACTGACAAAACCAATTCTGAATTAGAAGGCCAATCATGTACTTGGTTTCACCAACTGGTGAGGAGGAAGAGAAACAGAGCATGAAGAGGAAGAAGAAGAAGAAGAATAAACAGTGCCAAGGCGATCTTGCTGAAGCCAGAGGCCTCAGTCGAGGCCATTCAAGGGCTCCGGCAACGACTACCTTACATGTGAGACGATCCTCCAGGGAGCCCTTCCACTTCTGTTGTCTCACTTAATTCATTAGGAGTACTTAAGTACCACTAATTTATTACTGCCTAATTTTCCTGTTGGAGTTAAACAAATCTTTAGTAGGACCCTATGCTGAATCATGTACGTGTGAATGTTTGTCTATGGAGGTGAATCATGTGGTGGAGCAGGGAGGGAATATTATTAGTGTCATGACATAATAGTGCTACTGTTTTGCATGTCAATTTATTGCCATTGGTTCAATGAGGCAATGTTTTGCGTATTGTCCATCATGAATTTGATGCTACTGTTTGAGTAATATGCTAATGTCTTCCTATCCTTTCTCACTGAGCTAATGAAGATTTCACCTTGTTCCTACTTGTGAAAACAGGGATCATGTTGTGCCAATCATACATTTTAGTGGAACTACACAAGACAATACAATGAACTATATCCCAGCCAATGCTTTAACTCTGCTGGAAGTTCTTGATAATCTTTCGATATAATCTCAGCACTGGTAAACAAGAGTGATTTCAACTATACATTTGAAGTGCACAAAAATATATACTATTGTGTGATTCTTTATCATCTCTTATGGGACTACATGAATAAGCTTTTTTTTCTCAGGTTGGTATGTGCCTAAGGCCTTCATCCATATTAGTTTGTTGTCATCTCTATTTGTATCGTGCTACTGTCATGAGAAACTCCTTTATCTTTGCACTTTTAAGTTTTGAAACCTATGATAAATGGCAATGCTTTGAGTGTTGATTTGAGCTAATTGGCACCGATTAAATAAACTAATACCTCTCTTTAAGCAAGACTACTATGTTGCTAACTTTACCCATTAAGAGGGGATGCCTTCCGGGGCATCCCCAAGCTTTGACTTTTTGGTGTCCTTGGATTATATTGGGGGTGCCATGGGCATCCCCAATCTTAGGCTCTTGCCACTCCTTGTTCCATAATCCATCAAAAGAATTTACCCAAAACTTGAAAACTTCACAACACAAAACTCAATAGAAATCTCGTGAGCTCCGTTAGAGAAAGAAAACAAAAGACTACTTTAAGGTACTGTAATGAACTCATTATTTATTTATATTGGTGTTAAACCTACTGTATTCCAACTTATCTATGGATTATAAACTATTTTACTAGCCATAGATTCATCAAAATAAGCAAACAACACACGAAAAACAGAATCTGTCAAAAACAGAACAGTCTGTAGTAATCTGTAAATAACGCGAACTTCTGGAACTCCAAAATATCTACCAAAATTAGAAGACCTAGACAATTTGTTTATTGATCAGCAGCAATTGGAATCAGTATTTTATCACATTCTGGTGATTTTTAATAATTCTGGCACTGAGTGAAAAGTTTCTGGAAATTATAGCAAGATCAAATAACTATCATCCAAGAAGATCCAATATGTCTAGCTTGGCACAAACACTAATTAAAACATAAAACCACGTCTAAACAGAGGCTAGATGGATTACTTATTCCTAAACAGAAGCAAAAGCAAAAAAATTAAAAATAAAATTGGGTTGCCTCCCAACAAGCGCTATCGTTTAACGCCCCTAGCTAGGCATAAAAGCAAGGATAGATCTAGGTATTGCCATCTTTGGTAGGCAATCCATAAGTGGCTATCATAATAGATTCATATGGCAATTTTATTTTCTTTATATGAAAGTGTTCCATGCCTTTCTTTAATGGAAATTGGAATCTAATATTCCCTTCCTTCATATCAATAATTGCACCAATCGTTCTAAGGAAAGGTCTACCAAGAATAATAGGCCAAGAAGGATTGCAATCTATATCAAGAACGATAAAATCTACGGGCACATAATTCCTATTTGCAACAATAAGAACATCATTAATTCTTCCCATAGGTTTTTTAATAGTGGAATCCGCAAGATGCAAGTTTAGAGAGCAATCATCAAAGTCACAAAAATCTAGCAAATCACACAAAGTTTTGGGAATAGTGGAAACACTAGCACCCAAATCACACAAGGCATGAAACTCATAGTTTTTAATTTTAATTTTAATAGTAGGTTCCCACTCATCATAGAGATTTCTAGGGATAGAGACCTTCAACTCAAGTTTTTCTTCATAAGATTGCATCAAGGCATCAACAATGTGTTCGGTAAAAGCCATATTTTGACTATAAGCATGAGGAGAATTTAGCACGGATTGCAACAAGGAAATACAATCAATTAAAGAGCAATTTTCATAATTAAATTCCTTGAGATCCAATATAGTGGGTTTAGCAACATCTAGGTTTTTATTTTTTTTCAATCCCACATTTATCAATTTCATTATCAAGATCTAAAAACTCCGAATTCTTAGAACGCCTTCTAGGTAAAGGAAGATCATATTCAGTTTCATCAAGATTCATATTGCAAAACAAAGATTTAATGGGAGACACATCAATAAATTTTAGATCTTCATCTTGATTTTCATAGGAATTGGAAGAACACGCTTTAATAAAGGCATCTTTGCAAGCACGCATCCTAGCGGTTCTTTCTTTGCACTCATCAATGGAAATTCTCATAGCTTTGAGAGACTCATTGATATCATGCTTAGGAGGAATAGATCTAAGCTTTAAAGAATCAACCTCAAGAGAAATTCTATCAATGTTCCTAGCCAAATCATCAACTTTAAGCAATTTCTCCTCAACCAAAGCATTAAAATTCTTTTGTGAATTCATAAACACTTTAACACTACTCTCAAATTCAGAGGGCATCTTATTAAAATTTCCATAAGAGTTGTTGTAGGAATTTCCATAATTATTAGAAGGATTACTAGGATAAGGCCTAGGATTAAAATTCCATCTATACGTGTTGTTACCAAAATTATTCCTACCAACAAAATTCACATCCCTGGATTCAATATTATTCTCAATCAAAGTAGACAAAGGCATATCATTAGGATCAGAAGAAACACTCTTAGTAGCAAATAATTTCATAAGTTCATCCATCTTTCCACTCAAAACATTAATTTCTTCTATCGCATGCACTTTTTTATTAGTAGATCTTTCGGTATGCCATTGAGAATAATTAACCATGATATTATCTAGAAGTTTAGTAGCATCTCTAGAGTGATTTCCATAAAAGTGCCTCCCGCGGCCGAATCTAAAAGATTTCTAGAAGCAAAATTCAATCGGCATAAAAGTTTTGTATAATCATCCACAAGTTCAAACCATGAGTAGGACAATTACGTATCATTAATTTCATTCTCTCCCAAGCTTGTGCAACATGTTCATGATCAAGTTGCTTAAAATTCATAATATCGTTCCTAAGAGAGATAATCTTAGCGGGAGGAAAATACTTAGAGATAAAAGCATCTTTGCACTTGTTCCAAGAATCAATACTATTTTTAGGCAGGGATGAAAACCACGCTTTGTCACGATCTCTAAGCGAAAAAGGAAATAGCTTCAACTTAACGACATCATTATCGACATCTTTTTTCTTTTGCATATCACGTAAATCAACAAAGCTATTCAGATGAGTAGCGGCATCTTCACTAGGAAGGTCGGCGAATTGATCTTCCATAACAAGATTCAACGAAGCAGTATTGATTTCACAAGATTCAGTATTGGCAAGAGAAGCAATCGGAGTGCTAAGGAAATCATTATTATTGGTATTGGTGAAGTCACACAATTTGGTAGTATCTTGAGCCATTGCGACAAACAAGCAATGCAACACACGAGCAAACAAAAGGCAAGCGAGAAAAGGCAACGGGAAAAAGAGGAGGAGATTGGGAAAGAGAGGGCGAATAAAACGGCAAGGGTGAAGTGGGGGAGAGGAAAACGAGAGGCAAATGGCAAATAATGTAATGCGGGAGATAGGGATTGTGATGGGTACTTGGTATGGTGCTTGACTTGCTCTTGCGTGAGCCTCCCCGGCAACGGCGCCAGAAATTCTTCTTGCTACCTCTTGAGCACTGCGTTGGATTTCCCCGAAGAGGAGAGGATGATGCAGCAAAGTAGCGTAAGTATTTCCCTCGGTTTTGAGAACCAAGGTATCAATCCAAGAGGAGGCCACGCACAAGTCCCTCGTACCTGCACAAAACAATAGCTCCTCGCAACAAACGCGATTAGGGGTTGTCAATCCCTTCACGGTCACTTACGAGAGTGAGATCGATAGAGATGATAAATAATATTTTTGGTATTTTGGTATAGAGATGCAAAGTGAAAAGTAAAAGGCAAAGTAAAAACAAAGCAAGTATTAAAGTGATGGAGATTGATATGATGAGAATATACCCGGGGGCCATAGGTTTCACTAGTGGCTTCTCTCAAGAGCATAAGTATTCTACGGTGGGTGAACAAATTACTGTTGAGCAATTGATAGAATTGAGCATAGTTATGAGTATATCTAGGTATGATCATGTATATAGGCATCATGTCTGAGACAAGTAGACCAAAACGATTCTGCATCTACTACTATTACTCCACTCATCGACCGCCATCCAGCATGCATCTAGAGTATTAAGTTAAAAACAGAGTAACGCCTTAAGCAAGATGACATGATGTAGAGGGATAAATTCATGCAATATGATAAAAAAAACCATCTTGTTATCCTCGATGGCAACAATACAATACGTGCCTTGCAACCCTTTCTGTCACTGGGTAAGGACACCGCAAGATTGAACCCAAAGCTAAGCACTTCTCCCATTGCAAGAACTACCAATCTAGTTGGCCAAACCAAACGGATAATTCGAAGAGACTTGCAAAGATAACCAATCATACATAAAAGAATTCAGAGAAGATTCAAATATTATTCATAGATAATCTGGATCAGAAACCCACAATTCATCGGTCTCAACAAACACACCGCAAAAAGAAGATTACATCGAATAGATCTCCACGAGAGAGGGGGAGAACATTGTATTGAGATCCAAAAAGAGAGAAGAAGCCATCTAGCTACTAGCTATGGACCCGAAGGTCTGAAGTAAACTACTCACACTTCATCGGAGGGGCTATGGTGATGATGTAGAAGCCCTCCGTGGTGGATGCCCCCTCTGGCGGAGCTCCGGAACAGGCCCCAAGATGGGATCTCGTGGATACAGGAAGTTGCGGCGATGAAATTAGGTTTTTGGCTCCTGTTCTGATCGTTTGGGGGTACGTAGGTATATATAGGAGGAAGGAGTACGTCGGTGGAGCAACAGGGGGCCCACGAGGCAGGGGGCGCGCCCCCCACCCTCGTGACCGCCTCTTTTGTTCCTTGGAGTAGGGTCCAAGTTTCCTAGATCACGTTCGGTGAGAAAATCACGTTTCCGAAGGTTTCATTCCGTTTGATATTCCGTTTCTTCGAAACACTGAAATAGGCAAAAATACAACAATTCTGGGCTGGGCCTCCGGTTAATAGGTTAGTCCCAAAAATAATATAAAAGTGGAAAATAAAGCCCAATATAGTCCAAAACAGTAGATTAAGTAGCATGGAGCAATCAAAAATTATAGATACGTTGGAGATGTATCACCAGTCAAAGGAAATAGTAATTGATATGCTACCTCACACAGGTTGGTACTAGTCTTTATCCTGATTATTGTGCCTGTCATATGTATTGGTAATTTGGTATTGTGCTACTGTTTGCCGATTTCAGAAAGGAGTAATTTGGAGCCTGAACTCATGCAGCAAATCATTACATCGGGTGATTTCAGAGAACTGCGAGAAAATGATCGAGATGGACAGTACTTATGCTGCTGCTATGTACTCCAAAGTTCACTCGCATAAGCATCAATGTTGACAAGAAGTGCCTATATTCATTCGAGTATCAACCAAGGCCAACCAATTGTCAAACTCAAGTATTAGGAGAGTGACGCCAAAAATATTGCTTGGTGCATAGCCCGAAAAACGCAGATCCAGCCTCTTTGGTCCCAACTTGTGCCTTTTGGTTATCGGCACATATGGTAGCGAACTATATGGCATGGAGTCTAAAGATTCCGGACAAGTTGGTTGACGTGTATATTCATCGGCACTTAATCAGATTGCATGCCAAGGATGCTCCATTTCAGTTGAACTGCACAAAAAATTGGGTGGTTCATTTTCTCAACCGCCTCCTTTCTCGCTCGCAATGTAGAATTTTGGCGAGATACAGGGACCAAGATGAGCCAAGAACTAGTTGGATGAAAGTAGTGGCCAAGTTGCTCCAACCTCCCTCGCACGAGGCCACTATTTGAGGATAAACCTACAAGCAAAGTTCAGATTGTGCATGTTGCCTTCTTATGTACTCGAAAGTTTACTCGTACAAGAACTAATTTTAGCAAGAAGTACCTCCTATTGAACACCATTTACCAGTCTGTACCCTAGGTAATTAAAGTTCGTCCATGGATCATATTGGCTGTGATCTCAATCATTTGGATGCATAAACATACTGAACATGTGTATATCTGAATATTTTTGTGAATTATGTATGAATATTGTCGTGTGATCTATCAATCATTTGGATGCATAGATATGCTGAGCTTGTGTATATATGAATCTTTTGAGTTGTTCATAGTGAATGTTGGCTATGAATATGAACGTGCCCAGTGAACCCGAGTTTGATATGAATGTTTACCTTTTCTGTTGTATTTGTGTGTGAACTTGTAAGTATGCCTACTGTGGGGTATAAAATGCAGGTCTCTCATAAAAGTAATGTTGTGTCCAATTTATGTTTTCCCTTCTAACCACATATATATTTATATTATTACTATTATTGTATATTTTATAGAGACTTATATATACATTATAAAAACATCCCACGTGTTATTAACTTATAAAAGTAAATGTTTAACGGAAAATCCTCGTGATTGTGTACAAAAGCTTGCGAAGATTTTGAAGGACCAATTTAATAATAACGCGCTCATTTTTATTTTGAGCAATAACTCCCTAATTTCTTAATTATATATATATAATGTGCCTCTCCGGTTTATTCTTTCATATTAATTGCTCCTTCTAACATAACATTATATATATAACGAGCCCACCTAATACGTGTATTTCAAGGAAGTGCAAATGGGTTGGGATTTCTTAGAAAATATAAATGGGCCTGATTGACGTGAAATTATTTGTTCACCCAGCCCAGCAAATGGACTGTACATTCTAGAAAACATTGGTTAAATATATGCCACATTTTTGCAGGCTGACATGTGGGCCAATAGGTCGAAGCCTACGCAGGGCGTTGTCAACTTGGTCAACAAATGATTGTGTCCTCCACAGCCATTGGATTTATATCCAACGGCCGCATGCACCTTCAATCTCTCGTCTTCTTCCTCCGGCGTCGCCGACCGCTTTAGTCCGGCCTCCGTGACTAACGGCTCTGCTTAGCACACATCGCTGCTGAGCGCTACCCCACCGCCGCCAGGCTATCCCTCCACCCTCGACACCTCCTGTTATTCTCCATGCATCACAGCCCCACGCCGCAATGTAACCAGTTATAACCCTTCTCCTCCTCTCAATCTGCGACTCCACTGCCACGTTTTCCCATCTCTGAGTCATTCCCGTCCGGGCCTCGCCGTCGTCCACCGCCTCGCTGTGTTCGGTGCGGCATGGTCAACAAACGAGAGTCATCGGAAGAGGACTGTACGTGGAGAGCCTGACGGCTGGGACCCACGAGGTCCATGGTCGCACGCAAAAGTTCCTCCTTATTAAGCTGAAAGAAATGTTTCCTCCACTTGACAGCTGGGACCCGCCGGCTGTATCTTCGCACGGAAGGAAGTGCCTCCTTGTTTTGCGAAAACACTTATTCATCCCGTTGACAGCTGGGACCCGTCATATTTGGTGACTGACTTGTGGGCCTACTAAGCGGACGTGTACGCACGACTTTGTCAACTTAATCAACAAATGATTCTAGCAGCTGGACCGTTGGATGTTAATCCAACAGCCGTGCTTCTTCTTCAACCTTTGTTCTTGCTCCTGTCTCCCGTGGGCGGCACCGCGGTTGTGCTGCCGCGCACCCGAACCAGTGAAGTTTCCCACTCCTCTCCATCTGCGACTCCACTGCCCCCGTCTTCCTGCTACGTCTTGAGCTTGCGTTGGTTTTCCTCGAAGAGGAGAGGATGATGTAGCACAGTAGCGTAAGTATTTCCCTCAGTTTTTCAGAACCAAGGTATCAATCCAGTAGGAGGCCACGCACAAGTCCCTCGTACCTACACAAAACGATAGCTACTCGCAACCAACGCGATTAGGGGTTGTCAATCCCTTCACGGTCACTTACGAGAGTGAGATCTGATAGAGATGATAAATAATATTTTTGGTATTTTTAGTATAAAGATGCAAAGTAAAAAGTAAAAGGCAATGTAAAAACAAAGCAAGTATAAAAGTGATAGAGATTGATATGATGAGAATAGACCCGGGGGCCATAGGTTTCACTAGTGGCTTCTCTCAAGAGCATAAGTATTCTACGGTGGGTGAACAAATTACTGTTGAGCAATTGACAGAATTGAGCATAGTTATGAGTATATCTAGGCAATGATCATGTATATAGGCATCACATCCAAAACAAGTAGATCGAAACGATTCTGCATCTACTACTATTACTCCACTCATCGACCGCTATCCAGCATGCATCTAGAGTATTAAGTTAAAAACAGAGTAACGCCTTAAGCAAGATGACATGATGTAGAGGGATAAATTCATGCAATATGCTAAAAAAACCATTTTGTTATCCTCGATGGCAACAATACAATACGTGCCTTGCAACCCTTTCTGTCACTGGGTAAGGACACCGCAAGATTGAACCCAAAGCTAAGCACTTCTCCCATTGCAAGAACTACCAATCTAGTTGGCCAAACCAAACGGATAATTCGAAGAGACTTGCAAAGATAACTCAATCATACATAAAAGAATTCAGAGAAGAATCAAATATTTTCCATAGATAATAGTGGATCATAAACCCACAATTCATCGGTCTCAACAAACACACCGCAAAAAGAAGATTACATACAATAGATCTCCAAGAGAGAGGGGGAGAACATTGTATTGAGATCCAAAAAGAGAGAATAAGCCATCTAGCTACTAGCTATGGACCCGAAGGTCTGAAGTAAACTACTCACACTTCATCGGAGGGGCTATGGTGATGATGTAGAAGCCCTCCGTGGTGGATGCCCCCTCCATGAGCTCCTAACAGGCCCCAAGATGGGATCTCGTGGATACAGGAAGTTGCGGCGGTGGAATTAGGTTTTTGGCTCCTGTTCTGATCGTTTGGGGATACGTAGGTATATATAGGAGGAAGGAGTACGTCGGTGGAGCGTCAGGGGTCCCACGAGGTAGGGGGCGCGCCCTCCACCCTCGTGACCGCCTCTAGCACTTCTTGGAGTAGGGTCCAAGTCTCCTGGATCACGTTCGTTTGGAAAATCACGTTCCCGAAGGTTTCATTCCGTTTGGACTCCGTTTGATATTCCGTTTCTTCGAAACACTGAAATAGGTAAAAAAACAGCAATTCTGGGCTGGGCCTCCGGTTAATAGGTTAGTCCCAAAAGTAATATAAAAGTGGAAAATAAAGCCCGATATAGTCCAAAACAGTAGATAAAGTAGCATGGAGCAATCAAAAATTATAGATACGTTGGAGACGTATCAGGCATCCCCAAGCTTAATTCGTGCTCGTCCTCGAGTAGGTGAATGATAAAAAGAAAATTTGTGATGCGGAGTGATACTTTGGCATAATTTCAATGTAAATCTTCTTATCATGGTATGAATATTCAGATCCGAAAGATTGAACACAAAAGTTCATATTGACATAAAAATAATAATACTTCAAGCATACTAACAAAGCAATTATGTCTTCTCAAAATAACATGGCCAAAGAAAGTTATCCCTACAAAATCATATAGTCTGGCCAAGCAATTGTTTCATACTTTAACATTTTCAAAACTTTTTCAATCTTCACGCAATACATGAGCGTGAGCCATAGATATAACACTATATGTGGAATAGAATGGTGGTTGTGGAGAAGATAAAAAAAGAGGGAAGATAGTCTCACATCAACTAGGCGTATCAATGGGCTATGGAGATGCCCATCAATAGATATCAATGTAAGTGAGTAGGGATTGCCATGCAACAGATGCACTAGAGCTATAAGTATATGAAAGCTCAACAAAAGAAACTAAGTGGGTGTGCATCCAACTCGCTTGCTCATGAAGACCTAGGGCATTTGAGGAAGCCCATCATTGGAATATACAAGCCAAGTTCTATAATGAAAAATTCCCACTAGTATATGAAAGTGACAAAATGAGAGACTCTCAATCATGAAGATCTTGGTGCTACTTTGAAGCACAAGTGTGGTAAAAGGATAGTAACATTGTCCCTTCTCTCTTTTTCTCTCATTTTTTTTGGGCCTTTTCTCTTTTTTTGGCCTCTTTTTTTATTTTATTTATTTTATTTTTCGTCCGGAGTCTCATCCCAACTTGTGGGGGAATCATAGTCTCCATCATCCTTTCCTCACTTGGGACAATGCTCTAATAATGATGATCATCACACTTTTATTTTTCTTACAACTCAACAATTACAACTCGATACTTAGAACAAATATGACTCTATATAAATGCCTCCGGCGGTGTACCAGGATATGCAATGAAACATGAGTGACATGTATGAAAGAATTATGAACGGTGGCTTTGCCACAAATACGATGTCAACTACATGATCATGCTAGAAATATGACAATGATGGAGCGTGTCACAATAAACGGAATAGTGGAAAGTTGCATGGCAATATATCTCGGAATGGCTATGGAAATGCCATGATAGGTAGATATGGTGGCTGTTTTGAGGAAGGTATATGATGGGTGTATGATACCGGCGAAAGGTGCGCGGTATTAGCGAGGCTAGCAATAGTGGAAGGATGGGAAAAAGTGTGTATAATCCATGGACTCAACATTAGTCATAAAGAACTCATATACTTATTGCAAAAATCTAGAAGTTATCAAAGCAAAGTATTACGCGCATGCTCCTAGGGGGATAGATTGGTAGGAAAAGACCATCGCTCGTCCCCGACCGCCACTCATAAGGAAAACAATCAATAAATAAATCATGCTTCGAGTTCATCACATAAAGGTTCACCATACGTGCATGCTACGGGAATCACAAACTTCAACACAAGTATTCTTTAAATTCATAACTACTCAACTAGCATGACTCTAATATCATCATCTTCATATCTCAAAACAATTATCAAGCATCAAACTTATCTTAGTATTCAACGCACTCAAAAGAAAGTTTCACATATCTTGAATACCAAGTATATTAACATTAAGCAAATTACCATGCTATTAACGACTCTCAAAATAATCTAAGTGAAGCATGAGAGATCAAGTTTCTTTAAAACAAATCCACCACCGTGCTCTAAAAGATCTAAGTGAAGCACTAGAGCAAAAATTATCACGCTCAAAGATATAAGTGAAGCACTATGAGCAAACTATCAAGCTCAAAAGATATAAGTGAAGCACATAAAGTATTCTATCAAATTCTAATTCATGTATGGCTCTCTCAAAAGGTGTGTACAGCAAGGATGATTGTGGTAAACTAACAAGCAAAGATGCAAATAATACAAGACGCTCCAAGCAAAACACATATCATGTGGTGAATAAAAATATAGCTCCAAGTAAATTACCGATGGAAGTGGACGAAAGAGGGGATGCCTTCCGGGGCATCCCCAATCTTTGACTTTTTGGTGTCCTTGGATTATCTTGGGGGTGCCATGGGCATCCCCAAGGTTAGGCTCTTGCCACTCCTTGTTCCATAATCCATCAAAAGAATTCACCCAAAACTTGAAAACTTCACAACACAAAACTCAATAGAAATCTCGTGAGCTCCGTTAGAGAAAGAAAAACAAAAGACTACTTTAAGGTACTGTAATGAACTCATTCTTTATTTATATTGGTGTTAAACCTACTGTATTCCAACTTTTCTATGGATTATAAACTATTTTACTAGCCATAGATTCATCAAAATAAGCAAGCAACACACGAAAAACAGAATCTGTCAAAAACAGAACAGTCTGCAGTAATATGTAACTAACGCAAACTTATGGAACTCAAAAAATTCTACCAAAATTAGACGACCTGGAAAATTTGGTTATTGATCAGCAGCAATTGTAATCAATATTTTATCATGTTCTGGTGATTTTTTACAATTCGGGCACTGAGCGCAAAGTTTCTGGAAATTACAGCAAGATCAAATAACTATCATCCAAGAAGATCCAATAGGTTTAACTTGGCACAAACAGTAATTAAAAGATAAAACCACATATAAACAGAGGCTAGATGGATTATTTATTCCTAAACAGAAGCAAAAACAAAAAACACAAAATAAAATTGGGTTGCCTCCCAACAAGCGCTATCGTTTAACGCCCCTAGCTAGGCATAAAAGCAAGGATAGATCTAGGTATTGCCATCTTTGGTAGGCAATCCATAAGTGGCTCTCATGATATATTCATATGGTAATTTTATTTTCTTTCTAGGAAAGTTTTCCATGCCTTTCTTTAATGGAAATTGGAATCTAATATTCCCTTCCTTCATATCAATAATTGCACCAATCGTTCTAAGGAAAGGTCTACCAAGAATAATAGGACATGAAGGATTGCAATCTATATCAACAACGATAAAATCTACAGGCACATAATTCCTATTTGCAACAATAAGAACGTCATTAATTCTTCCCATAGGCTTTTTAATAGTGGAATCCGCGAGATGCAAGTTTAGAGAGCAATCATCAAAATCACGGAAATCTAGCAAATCACACAAAGTTTTGGGAATAGTGGAGACACTAGCACCCAAATCACACAAAGCATGAAAATCATAATCTTTAATTTTAATTTTGATAGTAGGTTCCCACTCATCATAGAGTTTTCTAGGGATAGAAACTTCCAACTCAAGTTTTTCTTCATAAGATTGCATCAAGGCATCAACAATGTGTTCGGTAAAGGCCTTATTTTGACTATAGCCATGAGGAGAATTTAGCACGGTTTGCAACAAGGAAATACAATCAATTAAAGAGCAATTTTCGTAATTAAATTCCTTGAGATCCAATATAGTGGGTGTAGCAATATCTAGATTTTTATTTCTTTCAATCCCACTTTTATCAATTTCATCATCAAGATCTAAAAACTCAGAATTCTTAGAAAGCCTTCTAGGTAAAGGAAGATCATATTCAGTTTCATCAAGATTCATATTGCAAAACAAAGATTTAATGGGGGACACATCAATAACTTTTAGATCTTCATCTTGATTTTCATAGGGATTAGAAGAACACGCTTTAATAAAAGCATCTTTTGAAGCACGCATCCTAGCGGTTCTTTCTTTGCACTCATCAATGGAAATTCTCATAGCTTTGAGAGACTCATTGATATCATGCTTAGGAGGAATAATCTAAGCTTTAAAGAATCAACCTCAAGAGAAATTCTATCAACATTCCTAGCCAAATCATCAACTTTAAGCAATTTCTCTTCAAGCAAAGCATTAAAATTCTTTTGTGAATTCATAAACTCTTTAACACTATTCTCAAATTCAGAGGGCATCTTATTAAAATTTCCATAAGAGTTGTTGTAGGAATTTCCATAATTATTAGAAGGATTACTAGGATAAGGCCTAGGATTAAAATTCCCTCTATACGCGTTGTTACCAAAATTATTCCTACGAACAAAATTCACATCCATAGATTCATTATTATTCTCAATCAAGGTAGACAAAGGCATATCATTAGGATCAGAAGAAACACTCTTAGTAGCAAATAATTTCATAAGTTCATCCATCTTTCCACTCAAAACATTAATTTCTTCTATAGCATGCACTTTTTTATTAGTAGATCTTTCAGTATGCCATTGAGAATAATTAAACATAATATTATCTAGAAGTTTAGAAGCATCTCCTAGAGTGGTTTCCATAGAAGTGCCTCCTGCGGCCAAATCTAAAAGATTTCTAGAAGCAAAATTCAATCCGGCATAATTTTTTTGTATAATCATCCACAAGTTCAAACCATGAGTAGGACAATTGCGTATCATTAATTTCATTCTCTCCCAAGCTTGTGCAACATGTTCATGATCAAGTTGCTTAAAATTCATAATATCGTTTCTAAGAGAGATAATCTTAGCGGGAGGAAAATACTTAGAGATAAAAGCATCTTTGCACTTTTTCCATGAATCAATACTATTTTTAGGCAAAGATGAAAACCACGCTTTAGCACGATCTCTAAGCGAAAAAGGAAATAGCTTCAATTTAACGACATCATTATCGACATCTTTTTTCTTTTGCATATCACATAAATCAACGAAGCTATTCAGATGAGTAGCGGCATCTTCACTAGGAAGGCCGGCGAATTGATCTTTCATAACAAGACTCAACAAAGCAATATTGATTTCACAAGATTCAGTATTGGCAACAGGAGCAATCGGAGTGCTAAGGAAATCATTATTATTGGTATTGGTGAAGTCACACAATTTGGTAGCATCTTGAGCCATCGCGACAAACAAGCAATCCAACACACGAGCCAACAAGCGGACGTGGAAAAAGGCAAGGGGAAAAAGAGGAGGAGATTGGGAAAGAGAGGGCGAATAAAATGGCAAGGGTGAAGTGGGGGAGAGGAAAACGAGAGGCAAATGGTAAATAATGTAATGCGGGAGATAGGGATTGTGATGGGTACTTGGTATGGTTGACTTTCTTGCGTGAGCCTACCCGGCAACGGCGCCAGAAATCCTTCTTGCTACGTCTTGAGCTTGCGTTGGTTTTCCCCGAAGAGGAGAGGATGATGCAGCACAGTAGCGTAAGTATTTCCCTCAGTTTTTGAGAACCAAGGTATCAATCCAGTAGGAGGCCACGCACAAGTCCCTCGTACCAACACAAAACGATAGCTACTCGCAACCAACGCGATTAGGGGTTGTCAATCCCTTCATGGTCACTTACGAGAGTGAGATCTGATAGAGATGATAAATAATATTTTTGGTATTTTATATATAAAGATGCAAAGTAAAAAGTAAAAGGCAAAGTAAAAACAAAGCAAGTATAAAAGTGATGGAGATTGATATGATGAGAATAGACCCGGGGGCCATAGGTTTCACTAGTGGCTTCTCTCAAGAGCATAAGTATTCTACGGTGGGTGAACAAATTATGTTGAGCAATTGATGAATTGAGCATAGTTATGAGTATATCTAGGCAATGATCATGTATATAGGCATCATGTCCAAAACAAGTAGATCGAAACGATTCTGCATCTACTACTATTACTCCACTCATCGACCGCTTTCCAGCATGCATCTAGAGTATTAGGTTAAAAACAGAGTAACCCCTTAAGCAAGATGACATGATGTAGAGGGATAAATTCATGCAATATGATAAAAAAAACCATCTTGTTATCTTCGATGGCAACAATACAATACGTGCCTTGCAACCCTTTACATCCTTTGGTAAGGACACCGCAAGATTGAACCCAAAGCTAAGCACTTCTCCCATTGCAATAACTACCAATCTAGTTGGCCAAACCAAACGGATAATTCGAAGAGACTTGCAAAGATAACTCAATCATACATAAAAGAATTCAGAGAAGAATCAAATATTTTCCATAGATAATACTGGATCATAAACCCACAATTCATCGGTCTCAACAAACACACCGCAAAAAGAAGATTACATCTAATAGATCTCCACGAGAGAGGGGGAGAACATTGTATTGAGATCCAAAAAGAGAGAAGAAGCCATCTAGCTACTAGCTATGGACCCGAAGGTCTAAAGTAAACTACTCACACTTCATCGGAGGGGCTATGGTGATGATGTAGAAGCCCTCCGTGGTGGATGCCCCCTCCGGCGGAGCTCCGGAACAGGCCCCAAGATGGGATCTCGTGGATACAGGAAGTTGCGAAGGTGGAATTAGGTTTTTAGCTCCTGTTCTGATCGTTGGGGATACGTAGGTATATATAGGAGGAAGGAGTATGTTGGTGGAGCGTCATGGGGCCCACGAGGTAGGGGGCGCGCCCAGGGGGGCGCGCCCTCCACACTCGTGACCGCCTCTGGCACTTCTTGGAGTAGGGTCCAAGTCGCCTGGATCATGTTCGGTTGGAAAATCACGTTCCCAAAGGTTTCATTCCGTTTGATATTCCGTTTCTTCGAAACACTAAAATAGGTAAAAAAACAACAATTCTGGGCTGGGCCTCCGGTTAATAGGTTAGTCCCAGAAGTAATATAAAAGTGGAAAATAAAGCCCAATATAGTCCAAAACAGTAGATAAAGTAGCATGGAGCAATAAAAAATTATAGATACTTTGGAGACGTATCACTTCCCCATCTCCGGGTCGTTCCAGTCTGGGTGCGCTCGGCACGGTGTGGTCAACGTGGTCAACAACCTAGAGTCATCGGAAGATGACTGTACGTGAGAGGCTGACAGTTGGGTCGCACCACGCCCATGGACGCATGCATGCAACGGAACGCGGCGAGGTCAACGTGGTCAAGGAATGACTTCCATCGGAAGTATACTGTACGTGGAGAGTCTCAGCTGGGTCCACGGCCGCAGCAAGTAAGTGCCTCCTTATTACGGGGAAAATAATGATTCCTCCAATCGACAAAGAAGGACCCACCGGACGGGCCACCATATTTTGCGAAAAAATGTTTGCCCCGACTCATCGGGACCCACCGACGGGCCACCGTATTTCGCGAAAAAAGTTCCCCATTGTCATTTCGAACCCACCGGAAGTGCCTCCTTATTACACAAAAAATGAATACTCCCCACCTAGCTGGGACCCACCTTGGTGGGAGGCTGACTTAGGGCCTACTAAGTTGACGGGACGAAGGGCTTTGTCAACTTAGTCAATATGAACGATTCTAGCTCCGGTGACCGTATGATGTCCATCCAACGGCCGTGGTGCTACTTCAACCTCTGGTCTTCTTGCTCCAAATTACCAAACCAGCACCGTCGTGCCTCATGCTCCTGCCTCCGTGGCGGGCTGTGCTGCCGCGGAGGCCTCACCGCCTTACTATTCCCACCGCCGGCCAGGCCCTGCGGGACGGCAGCCTCACACCGCAGCCGAACCAAAGAACCTCAGACTCCTCTTGCAAGAGCTTCCACCGCCGCGTCTTCCCGGCTCGCGTCATCCCTTCCTAGGCCTCGCTGTCGTCCACCGCCCGTGGTGCTCTCAAGGCGGCGTGGTCAACGTGGTCAAGGAACGACTTCCATCGGAAGAGTTACATGACGTGGAGAGGCCGATAGTGGGTCCACGCCACGAGCCAGTTTTTTGTGATTTGCCAAGTAAGTCGCTTTGTCGAGCTGTTGGGCTGCAAATCTTTCAAAACGAGGAGAGCTTTCATTCGGCTCGCCGAGAAAATGGCCCATCAGTAATGAGAAATGGGTTGTACATTTTTAAAACACATCAAATCGGCAATTAGTTTCAAATATCTTTTTTTATTTCGAGATTTTAAATTACATTAATTTTTATGCGTGGAGAATTTGTTGGATTTTATATTGATATACATTTATTTTTAAAATCAGTTTGAATGTGAGTCGAAATTTCGGATTAAAAACAGTTCGGACCGCTTTTGAAATATGCAAAATTTCGTATAATTTTTAACCGTGGCCACAATATGGGCTGTAATGCTAACAAAAGAATATGGGCTAAAAACCTTAAGAATTAGCTGTAAATTATTAGAAATAATGACAGATGGGTTGTATGCTATTTTCCACAGATTTGAGGCTTTCCTAAAAAAAAGGTTGATGCACAAGCAGTGACTGTTGGATGGCCATCCAACGGCCGTCGTGCTTCTTCAATCTCTGCTCTTCCTGCTCCAAATTACTCAAACAAGCGCCGGTGGGACTGCCTGCTCCCTCCTCCCCGCGGTCGGCTCTGCTACCACGTAGGCCTCACCGCCCCACCGTACTCCCATCGTTGGCCTCGCCATCCCTCTACTCACTCACACCTGCTGTTATTCTCCGGCGACGGCAGACGAACCAGTAAACCCTCATACAGTCGTACTCCCCTCCGCGTGGGAAACAACTGCCGAGTCTTCCTCGCCTCCGTGCCGTTCCTTCCTAGGCCTCGTCTGCCGCCCACCGCCTGGTGCTCTCGGCGCTGCTCGTCAATCGTCAACGACCGACATGCATCTGAAGTGGACTGTACATGGAGAAGCCGACAGCTGGGTCCATGGCCGCACGCAAGGAAATGCCTCCTTATTACGCGCAAAATAATGATTCCTCCACCTGTCATCAGGGACCCACCGAAAGGGCCTCTGTATTTCGTGAAAAGAACATTACCGCCGTTGACAGCTCGGACCCGCCAGCTATATCTTCGCACGCAAGGAAGTGCCTCCTTATTACGAACAAAAAAAATGAATACTCCACCTGTTAGCTGGGACCCAGTATAGTGCCAGGCTGACTTGTGGGCCTACTAAGTTGATGGGGATGGAGGGATTTGTCAACTTAGTCAATATGCATGATTCTAGCTCCAGTGATCGTACGATGTCCATCCAACGGCCGTAGTGCTTCTTCAACCTCTGGTCTTCTTGCTCCAGCCGCCCAAACCAGCGCCGATCGTGCCTCGTGCTCCTGCCTCCCGTGGTCGGCTGTGATGCGACGGAGGCCTCACCGCCCCCTACTACTCCCACCGTTGGCCAGGCCATCCCTCTACTCACCCACACCCCCTGTTATTCTGCAGCGACGGCAGCCTCACCCTCGTACTCCTCTTCGCGTGGGCATCCACTGTTGCGTCTTCCCCGGCTCCGCGTCGTCCCCTTCCTAGGCCTCGCCGTCGTCCACCGCCGTGGTGCTCTCGGCGCGGCGTGGTCAATGTGGTCAACGACCGACTTCCATCGGAAGAGTATTGTGCGTGGAGAGGCTGACAGCTGGGTCCATGACGGCCACAAGGAAGTGCCTCCTTATTACACGCAAAATAATTATTCCTCCACCTGACAGCAGGGACCCACCGGACGGGCCACCGTATTTCGTGAAAAAATGTTTCCCTCCTGACTGCTGGGACCCACCAGCTACATCTTCGCACGCAAGGAAGTGCATCCAGGCAAAAAAAACAAACGACTCGCCCCCCAGACTACTGGGACCCACCAGCTACATCTTCACAGGCAAGGAAGTGCCTGACAGTCGGGACCCACCTGGTCGAAGCGTACGTAGTGTTGTCATTCTGGTCGCGAACGTGTACGTACATATATACTGGTCGATGTAGAGGCGTGCACGTGTCATAGTAGAGGCGCGCACGTAGCATGTACACGTACATACAGCGGCCAGGGTGCAAGAAAGAAAATACGGCCACGTATGTGTACATACGGGCGGGGTCTCGAATGCCTACTCGCGCATACGTACATGGCTGGGTCAGAACGGAGAAACAGCGTCGTCGTCGTGTTCATGGGGAGCCAACTGGCTGGGTCGGAACGGAATGCGTGGTCGTGTTCATCTGGAGGGCTTGGACGGAACATGCAATGGAAACGAGGCCTGGCGTACCGCACAATAGAGGAAACGGACCTCCTACGTTCGGAACGGGATCCTGTTGATCGGGAGGGGTGTGGCATACCGCAAAATGGAGGAAACGAACCTCCTACGGTCGAAACGGGGGTCATGTTGATCGGGAGGGGTGTGGCGTACCGCAAAACGGACGAAACGGACCTCCTACGGTCGAAATGGGGGTCCTGTTGATCGGAAGGGGTGTGGCGTACCGCAAAACGGACGAAACGGACTTGTGTTGGAGCGCTACGGTCGAAACGGGGGTCATGTTCACCGGGAGGGGTGTGGCGTACCGCAAAACGGGACTCCACGAGATATTGTTCATCTCCACCGTCGACCTCCTCCAGCCTCCACGGGCTACCATCGACCTCCTCCGGCCTCCTCGGGCTCCTGTTCATCCAGCCTCCACCGCGCGCTACTCCACCGGCTACTATTCAACCACCCCTCCACGGGCACCCCTCCACCGTCTACTGTTCATCTAGCCCTCCACACCACGGGGTCATGTTCAACCACCCCTCCACGGCCACCCCTCCATCGTCTACTGTTCATCCAGCCCTCCACACCACAGGGTTCTATTCATCCAGAGGCAACGCCAGCGCTCACTGTTCATCCAACCCCCCCCCCCCCCCGCAACGCTCACTGTTCATCCAATCGATCGGCTTCAGTTAGCAGCAGTAGCAAAGGAATCGCTCGATCGGGTTTAGTTAACAGCCATCGATCGATTGCTCGGGTTCAGTAACGCGTAGCCTGCAGTGCAATCTCTCGGGTTTAGTTAGAGCCCAACGCCTCGCTCGGGTTCAGTTAGAGCCAACGCCTCGCACACACGCGCAGCGTCGTGTACGAGAAAGCGCGATCGCTTCGCCCCGACCTCCCACCGTAACCGGGAACTCCCCGAAATTTTCCTCCCCCTCGCTTCTACCACGGTTTTTTCCGTCATGGACGGCCCAAAGAATGTCATGCAGCTGCGTCTCCGGCCCACCCAGGACGAAAAGCCCTTTTTCTGTCATGATTTTTTGTCATAGAAGTAGGAGCCCACCACATCTGTGATGATACCGGATTTTGTCACAATTATCATCATAGAAGTGTCATATGTATGACAGGAAAAAAATTCGTTCGGCCCAAAATGTCATGGATGTGTCTTTTTTTGTAGTGGTGCCAAATCAAGAACACGAGAGAGAGAGATCAAACACACATAGCTATTGGTACATACCCTCAGCCCCGAGGGTGAACTACTCCCTCCTCGTCATGGAGACCGCCGGGATGATGAAGATGGGCTCTGGTGATGATTTCCCCCTCCAACAGGGTGCCGGAACAGGGTCCCGATTGTTTTTTCATGGCTACAGAGGCTTGCGGCGGCGGAACTTCTCATCTAGGGTTCTTTTCGGGGGTTTTGGTATTTATCGGATTTTTTGGCGTAGGTCTCACGTCAGGAGGGTGCCCGAGGGGCCCACAAGCCGGGGAGACGCGCCCTAGGGGGGTGGGCGCGCCCCTAGGCTTGTCGCCTCCTTGTTCACTTCCTAGCCCAGCTTAGGTGCTTCGGGAGTCTCTTTTGGTCCATAAAAAATCACCGTAAATTTTTGCCCATTTCGAGAACTATTATTTCTACACAAAAAACAACACCACGGTAGTTCTGCTGAAAACATCATTAGTCCGGGTTAGTTCTAATCAAATCATACCAAAACGATATAAAATTGTTGTAAACATGGCATGAATACTTCATAAATTATAGATACGTTGGAGACGTATCAGCAAACACACTGGTTTAAATGGCAAGGCGATGCTCTCGGCCGACACGCAGCTACAATGTCGACTCCAGTGAGAGGTCGCGTCCACTCCGGCCGACAGAATGCGGCGCTAACCGCTTCGAGCGGGAAAGGGCGCAAGTGAGGGAGAAGGTTTTGGGTGGGTCAGGGTTGTCAAACGCGTGGGTGGCAGCGGTATGGACGCCCACAAAGCCTGCTTCTAGTTCACGGGAAAAAGGACGCCAAGACCGATCAATAGACAGATGTTGATACGTCTCCGTCGTATCTACTTTTCCAAACACTTTTGCCCTTGTTTTGGACTCTAACTTGCATGATTTGAATGGAACTAACCCGGACTGACGCTGTTTTCAGCAGAATTGCCATGATGTTGTTTTATGTGCAGAAAACAAAAGTTCTCGGAATGACCTCAAACTCCACAGAACATCTTATAAAAAATCCTCGCCAAAGATGAAGACCAGGGGGCCCACACCCTGTCCACGAGGTGGGGCGCCCCCTAGGCGCGCCTCTACCTCGTGGGCCCCCTGGAGTTCCTTCGACGCCAACTCCAACTCTATATATTTGCTTTCGGAGAGAAAAAATCAAGGAGAAGAAATCATCGCGTTTTACGATACGGAACCGCCGCCAAGCCCTAAAACCTCTCGGGAGGGCTGATCTGAAGTCCGTTCGGGGCTCCGGAGAGGGCGATTCGTCGCCGTCGTAATCATCAACCATCCTCCATCACCAATTTCATGATGCTCACCGCCGTGCGTGAGTAATTCCATCGCAGGCTTGCTGGACGGTGATGGGTTGGATGAGATCTATCATGTAATCGAGTTAGTTTTGTTAGGGTTTGATCCCTAGTATCCACTATGTTCTGAGATTGATGTTGCTATGACTTTGCTATGCTTAATGCTTGTCACTAGGGCCCGAGTGCCATGATTTTAGATCTGAACCTATTATGTTTTCATGAATATATGTGAGTTCTTGATCCTATCTTGCAAGTCTATAGTCACCTACTATGTGTTATGATCCGGCAACCCCGAAGTGACAATAATCGGGACCACTCCCGGTGATGACCATAGTTTGAGGAGTTCATGTATTCATGTGTGCTAATGCTTTGTTCCAATTCTCTATTAAAAGGAGGCCTTAATATCCCTTAGTTTCCATTAGGACCCCGCTGCCACGGGAGGGTAGGACAAAAGATGTCATGCAAGTTCTTTTCCATAAGCACGTATGACTATATTCGGAATACATGCCTACATTACATTGATGAATTGGAGCTAGTTCTGTGTCAGCCTATGTTATGAATGTTGCATGATGAACCGCATCCGGCATAATTATCCATCACCGATCCGATGCCTACGAGCTTTTCATCTACTGGTTTACGCTTATTTACTCTCCCGTTGCCACTGTTACAATCATTACAAAACACCAAAAATGTTACTTTTGCTTTCATTACTCTTTTGTTACCATTACCACTACTATCATATTACTTTGCTACTAAATACTTTGTTGCAGATATGGTGTGGCTGAATTGACAACTCAGTTGCTAATACTTGAGAATATTCTTTGGCTCCCCTTGTGTCGAATCAATAAATTTGGGTTGAATACTCTACCCTCGAAAGCTGTTGCGATCCTCTACACTTGTGGGTTATCAAGACTAATTTCTGGCGCCATTGCCGGGGAGCATAGCTCTATTCTTTGAGTCACTTGGGATTTATATCTGCTGGACACTATGAAGAATTTGAAAGACGCTAAGACAAAATTTATCCCTCAACTACGAGGGAGGTAAGGAACTGCCATCTAGCTCGCACTTGATTCACCTTCCATTATGAGTAAGCTTGCGACACCTAAACCTGCTTCGCTATTCGATCGATATGTCGATGTTATTGATGATGCCACTTCTGCTATGCATGATACTTATGATGAAACTACTTCTATGCTTGATACCACTGTGCCCCTTAGTGATTTTCTTGATGAACAAATTGCTAGGGCTAGAGAGAAAGAAATTATTGAAACTGATAATGTTGATGAAATTGATGATGAAGATATGCCTGTTATTCCTGAGGGTTATGTTTTTGATATGGAAGCTTCTGCAGCTATTTTTGCCTGCAAAGATAGAAACGAACTTAAGAGGCTATTAGTTAAATGGAGTAAAGAATCTCTTAGAGATAAAATGAAACCTGACCCTGCTTTTGCTACTTCACCTATTTGTGTTCCCGATAAGGATTATGAATTCTCTGTTGATCCTGATATAATCACTTTGGTTGAATCTGATCCTTTTCATGGCTATGAATCTGAAACTGTTGTGGCACATCTTACTAAATTAAATGTATAGCCACCCTGTTCACTAATGATGAGAGATCTCGCTACTTTTATATCCTTAAAATATTTCCATTCTCATTAAAGGGTGATGCTAAGATATGGTTTAATTCTCTAGATCCTAGTTGTGTGCGTAGTTCCCAGGATATGATTTATTACTTCTCTGCTAAATATTTCCCTGCTCATAAGAAACAAGCTGCTTTAAAGGAAATATACAACTTTGTGCAAATTGAAGAAGAGGGTCTCCCACAAGCTTGGGGAGGCTTCTCAAGTTACTTAATGCTTTGCCTGATCATCCTCTTAAGAAAAATGAAATACTTGATATCTTTTATAATGGACTAACCGATGCTTCCAGAGATTACCTGGATAGTTGTGCTGGTTCTCTTTTCAGGGGAAGAACACCAGATGAAGCTGAAATTTTATTGAATAATATGTTGACAAATGAAAAAAATTGGGCACCTCCTGAGCCAGCTCCTGCTCCAATTCCTAAGCCTATTCCTGAACCAACTCCGAAGAAGAGAGGTGTTCTATTTCTCAGTCCTGAAGATATGCAAGAGGCAAAGAAATCTATGAAAGAAAAAGGCATTAAAGCTGAAGATGTTAAGAATTTACCTCCTATTGAAGAAATACATGGTCTTAATTTACACTTTCTTTGAAGAAACATATGATCTTGATCCATTACCTATTGAAGAACCTCCTGATCCCGATAACCCGACACAGGTAGTAAAGGTAAATTCTCTCTATAGATATGATAAAGCTGAAGTCCCTCCTACTAAAATTGCTAGTCAGTGCTTGGATGAGTTTGATAACTTTATGATTAAGCAAGAAGACTTCAATGCTTATTTTGGTAGACACTTAAAACAAAATACTTATATGATTAAACACTTGGGTGATTATATGGCTAATGTTAGATGTGAACTTAAACTCATTAGCAAACATGCTTCTATGGTTACCACTCAAGTAGAACAAGTACTTAAGGCTCAAAATGATTTGCTCAGTGAAATGAATAGTAAGAAAAATGATTATGCTGTTAGAGTGGCTACTAGAACTGGTAGAATGACTCAGGAACCTTTGTATCCTGAAGGCCACCGTAAGAGAATTGAGCAAGATTCTCAGAGAAATAATACTGATGCTCCTAGTTCTTCTAAAAGGAAGAAAAAGAAAAATGATAGGACTTTGCAAACTTCTAGTGAACCTATTGCTGAACCACCTAAGAATCCAAATGATATATCTATGTCTGATGCTGAAACACAATCTGGTAATGAACATGAACCTAGTGAAAATGTTAATGATGATGTTCATGATGATGCTCAACCTAGTAATGATAATGATGTAGAAATTGAACCTGCTGTTGATCTTGATAACCCACAATCAAAGAATCAACGTTATGATAAGAGAGACTTTGTTGCTAGGAAACATGGTAAAGAAAGAGAACCATGGGTTCAGAAACCCATGCCTTTTCCTCCCAAACCATCCAAGAAAAGGGATGATGAGGATTTTGAGCGCTTTGCGGAAATGATTAGACTTATCTTTTTGCGTATGCGATTAACTGACGTGCTCAAAACAAATCCTTATGCTAAGTATATGAAGGATATCATTACCAATAAAACAAAGATACCGGAAGCTGAAATTTCCACCATGCTTGCTAATTATACTTTTAAGGGTGGAATACCAAAGAAACTTGGAGATCCAGGAGTACCCACTATACCATGCTCCATTAAAGAAATTATGTTAAAACTGCTTTATGTGATCTTGGAGCCGGTGTTAGTGTTATGCCTCTCTCTTTATATCGTAGACTTGATTTGAATAAGTTGACACCTACTGAAATATCTTTGCAAATGGCTGATAAATCAACTGCTATACCTGTATTTGTGAGGACGTGCCTGTTGTGGTTGCGAACGTTACTATTTTAACGGACTTTGTTATTCTTGATATTCCCGAGGACGATAGTATGTCTATTATTCTTGGAAGACCCTTTTTGAATACTGCATGGGCTGTTATTGATTGCAACAAAGGCAATGTCACTTTTCATGTTAATGGTAATGAGCATACGGTACACTTTCCGAGGAAACAACCTCAAGTTTATAGTATCAGCTCTATTGGAAAAATTCCATCGATTATATTTGGAGGTTTTGAATTTCCTCTTCCTACTGTCAAGAAGAAATATGATATACTTATTACTGGAGATGTGCATATCCCCGTTGAGGTAACATAGTGTTATTCGAAACTTCTCCGGTTCCATGTTAGTCGGAATGAGTTTGTTAACAAGACCTGATCAACCTTGTTAGTGGATTCCTTTTGATGAGCATGAAATGGATGAAACTAGAAGCACAACCTTCTGTACCCTCTTTATACTTTCTGTTATTTAGTTGAAATAAAGTAAAAATAGTATTTTTCTGTCTGTTTCCTGATTTATCCGTGCAATATAAAAATACCCCGAAAACAAAAGTCCTCCAAATGCCATGCCAATTTAATATGATTTTTTCGGGAATATTTGAGGATTTATGGTGCAAAAAATTACCACGGGGGGAGCTGTCACCTGGCCACGAGGGTGGAGGGCGCGCCCTACCCCCTGGGTGCGCCCCCTGCCTTGTGGGCCCACGGTGGCCCTCCTCCACTTATTCCTGCACCCATCCTCTTTTTCTTCCTCCCACAAACATGAATATCTGGCTCAAGCACGAGTTTCAGCTCACTTTGCTGCGATTTTCTATCTCCTTGCTCAAAGCACCTCTCACAAAACTGCTTGGGGAGATTGTTCCTTGGTATGTGACTCCTCCATTGGTCCAACTAGTTTTTGTTCTAGTGCTTTATTCTTTGCAAATTTGTGCTGCATAGGTGACCATGTTCTTGAGTTTCATGTCAAATTTGTATGGTTCCAAGTAGTTCTAATGCTTGATATAGGCTCTAAGCACTTGTAGGAGTAGTTGCTATCAGTTTTATTGAAGTTGGTTCACTTTTGTTTGAAGTTACTAAAAATTTCAGATTATTTCAAAAAATAATGAAGAGACTTTTGAGGGGCTCGTCGAGCCGAAGCTCGAAGGAAAAACAAAATGAAGAAGCACAGAGGCCCAAATATAATTTGCCTCGCACCGCGGAAGTCCGGCCGTGTGAATGGCCTTCCGATGACTTCTTGAGTCAAGCCAGGATTTATGAGGATTTTTATTCATTGGTTGATAATGTTGGCCTCACCGATTTCGTCTGCGACCAACGTCATCAGTATCTCTTACTCACTAATACTTTTGTGCAAAACTTCTACTATTTTCCTAAGGAATCACCTCCTTCAGTAGAGTTTCATTTATATGACGTTGTTAAGAAGATGCCATTAGCTGAATTTTGCAAGGTTTGCAAAATACCCTCTGAGGGTACCTTAGAAGAACCACATCGTAAGGATGTGGAAGAATTTATTAACACCATCACTGTGGGGGAAACCAGGAAGTTTTCCGATGCAAGAATCACTAGCATACATTTTCCTGTTTTACGTTACTTTGCCTTATTTGCTAGTCGTTGCTTGATTGGTCGCGGAAACTGTGGAAACCTTAGTGTTCCTGATATTATCATTTTGTTCCATGGTTTATACCTCGATAACTCTGTTACTATGGGCAGAATTATTGCTAAACGGTTAAGTTTGAACCGTACTAAAGGCCCCATCTTTGGAGGTATTTATGCTCCGCGCCTAGCTGCACATTTTAACATACCCATTAGGCTTTATGAGAAAGAAGAAAAATTGTTGCCTAGTGCTTATTTAGATTATAAGAGTATGCTAGCGCATGACTTTATTGTTAAGGGCAAGGAAGGGGAGCTTAAATATAAATTGTACTTTGATAAACATCACCACGAGACTATTACTTTGCTGCTCCTTCTTTGTTTAACTTGTCGAAGGTCTTTATCTCGTTAAGTGGGGGCCGTTCAAGCCTATCGGAATCCTGCACCAGCCGGAGCCGGAACCACAATACTGAGCCTCCACACCAGTTTGTTTATTCTTGGGATCCGAGGTGGCTGCCACCGATGGCGATCGAGTCCTCTTCATCACAAGACGACCCCAGCTACACCTACGGGTATCCGCCAGCCATCCTCGGCAATGAACCAACAGGCCAAAAGCCTAAGCTTGGGGAGTAGGTATTTCCACCGACATTACATTTATGTTCACACACACTCATTGCTAGATGTCGGTGCTCATACTCTTTCACTGTAATATCCATGCTAGTTTATTTTCTTTTTCCAGCTTTCTTCTTGTGTGCTTGTTAAACTTTAAGAAAACAACAACAAAAATTAGTGTAGCTTCTAGTTAATTTACTTTTCCTTCTGTAGTAGTAATAATTAAAAAGAAAACCCAAAAATATTTCCTGTTCTTCTTTTGCTTGTTGTGAGCTTCCCCGTGTAAATAGGTTTATTTCCTCTCTTTTCTTTGGGGGTCGATAGGAGAAGACCATGATTAAATTGTTGAAGTGGCTCTTATATGCATTATTGTTGATTTAACCAAGAGCCCATATTGCCTTGTCTTCTCCTGCTTATTGAATGCTCACAGATTCCAGCTTAGTCCAATGCACGTGCACTCTTATTATTAACCACATCGTTCGGTCGTGCAAGTGAAAGGCAATTATGGTGATATATGATGAATTGATTGGGATAAGTGAAGCTGGTATGAACTCGACCTCTCTTGTTTTTGTAAATATGATGAGTTCATCGTTCTTGATTCAGCTTATTATGAATAAACATGTTTGCAATGACAATTAGAGATCATAGTTGCTTATGCCATGCTTGATTACCTATGAGTTATAATGGTTTACCTTGCGTGCCAACATGCTATTAAAATGGTTGTGATGTGGTGTGATGGGGTGGTATCCTCCTTTGAATGATTTAAGTGACTTGACTTGGCACATGTTCACACATGTAGTTGAAACAAATCAACATAGCCTTCACAATATTTATGTTCATGGTGGATTATATACTACTCATGCTTGCATCAAATGTTTATTAATTTTAATGCATGTTCATGGCTGTTGTATGCTCGAATAGCTCATGTATCAACTAGGGCTGCACCTATCTTCCATGTTAGGCGGGTTATTCTCAAGAGGAGTGGACTCCGCTCCTCGCTCATGAGAAAATGGCTGGTCACCGGGATGCCCAGTCCCATGCTTTATGCAAACTAAATCAAAATAATTGCAAACAAAACTCCCCTTGGGACCTGTTGATTGTTGGAGGCACTCGTTGTTTCGAGCAAGCCATGGATTGATGCTTGTTGGTGGAGGGGAAGTATAAACTTTACCATTCTGTTTGGGAACCGCCTATAATGTGTGTAGCATGGAAGATATCGCCATCTCTTAGTTGTTATGTTGACAATGAAAGTATGCCGCTCAAAATATTATTTATCTCTATTTCAAAACCGAGCTCTGGCACCTCTACAAATCCCTGCTTCCCTCTGCGAAGGGCCTATCTATCTACTTTTATGTTGAGTCATCACCCTCTTATTACAAGCACTAGCTGGAGAGCACAGCTGTCATTTGCATTCATTATTGTTAATCTATATTGTGTATGACTATGATTGGATCTCTTTTACCATGAGTTACAATGTCTAGTCAGTCATTGATCTTTAAAGGTGCTCTGCATTTGTTTTGCGGTCTCAAAAAGGGCTAGGGAGATACCATCTTGTTATATCATATTATGATTGTTTTGAGAAGTGTTGTCATCTGAGATTTATTATTATGACTCGCTAGTTGATTATGTCATTGATATGAGTAAACATGAGACCTAAGAATTATTGCAAATGTGGTTAGTCATGATCTTTGCTGAAAACTTGAATGCTGGCTTGATATATTTACAACAACAAGAGCAAACAGAGTTTGCAAAAGTTTTTCTTTTTCTCTCTTTCAGTTTGTCAACTGAATTGCTTGAGCACAAGCAAGGGTTTAAGCTTGGGGGAGTTGATACGTCTCCGTCGTATCTACTTTTCCAAACACTTTTGCCCTTGCTTTGGACTCTAACTTGCATGATTTGAATGGAACTAACCCGGACGTTTTCAGCAGAATTGCCAAGATGTTGTTTTATGTGCAGAAAACAAAAGTTCTCGGAATGACCTGAAACTCCACGGAACATCTTATAAAAAATAATAAAAAATCCTCGCCAAAGATGAAGACCAGGGGGCCCACACCCTGTCCACGAGGGTGGGGGCGCGCCCCCCTAGGGCACGCCCCCCTACCTCGTGGGCCCCCTGGAGCTCCTCCGACGCCAACTCCAACTCTATATATTTGCTTTCGGAGAGAAAAAAATCAAGGAGAAGAAATCATCGCGTTTTACAATACGGAGCCGCCGCCAAGCCCTAAAACCTCTCGGGAGGCTGATCTGAGTCCGTTCGGGGCTCGGAGAGGGGATTCGTCGCCTTCGTCATCATCAACCATCCTCCATCACCAATTTCATGATGCTCACCGCCGTGCGTGAGTAATTCCATCGTAGGCTTGCTGGACGGTGATGGGTTGGATGAGATCTATCATGTAATCAAGTTAGTTTTGTTAGGGTTTGATCCCTAGTATCCACTATGTTCTGAGATTGATGTTGCTATGACTTTGCTATCCTTAATGCTTGTCACTAGGGCCCGAGTGCCATGATTTCAGATCTGAACCTATTATGTTTTCATGAATATATGTGAGTTCTTGATCCTATCTTGCAAGTCTATAGTCACCTACTATGTGTTATGATCCGGCAACCCCGAAGTGACAATAATCGGTACCACTCCCGGTGATGACCATAGTTTGAGGAGTTCATGTATTCATGTGTGCTAATGCTTTGTTCCGGTTCTCTATTAAAAGGAGGCCTTAATATCCCTTAGTTTCCATTAGGACCCCGCTGCCACGGGAGGGTAGGACAAAAGATGTCATGCAAGTTCTTTTCCATAAGCACGTATGACTATATTCGGAATACATGCCTACATTACATTGATGAATTGGAGCTAGTTCTGTGTCAGCCTATGTTATGACTGTTACATGATGAACCGCATCCGGCATAATTATCCATCACCGATCTGATGCCTACGAGCTTTCCATCTACTAGTTTACGCTTATTTACTCTCCCGTTGCTACTGTTACAATCATTACAAAACACCAAAAATATTACTTTTGCTTTCATTACTCTTTTGTTACCATTACCACTACTATCATATTACTTTGCTACTAAATACTTTGTTGCAGATATTAAGTTATCCAGGTGTGGCTGAATTGACAACTCAGTTGCTAATACTTGAGAATATTCTTTGGCTCCCCTTGTGTCGAATCAATAAATTTGGGTTGAATACTCTACCCTCAAAATCTGTTGCGATCCCCTACACTTGTGGGTTATCAGATGTAGGACTACATGTCGGACCTTGTGGTCCGAACGGATGCTGGCGGTTTGAGGGTCCGCATTGTAGCGAGTCAACGACACTCCCTGGACGCCTCTTTTAAGAGCATCTATGTCCGGACTTGACAAATCCGCCCCTATTAGCCCGCGGACGCGTCCAGACGCATCCGCAGATAGTGACTGGTCACACCTCAAATTTTCCTTCACACAACTGGACACCTCAATTAGCAAACCTCAAATCCATACAAAACACATGCAGCGTACCTAAACGATGCAGCACACATCGTTTGGCTACTACATCAGGACATGACATCAAACTACCAAAATTTGGCATGTTCTACGTACATATTAGCTATGGAGAAGCTCATCCACAGCTGCCCTTGCCCTTCCCGGCGCCTTTGCCATCTTTCCCGCGGAAGTAGCGCTCGAAAATACAAAACGGATCTAGCCGGACATGCTCTTCACCGGAGCCGTTCGACTCGTTGTTGTCCTCCTTCTTCTCTTTGGGGAGCTATCTGACCATGGCACATACCGCCCGATTTTGCTCTAGGGCGAGAGCGCGCGTGTTCCTCCGCTGTCGCTTCTTTACGATGCAGGGACAAATGGCTTCCTCCTCCGCAACAACGCTTCCCACCGCATCCGCCGCCATGTCGGCAGCAAGGCGGGCCTCGGCCACCCTTATCCTCTCCTTCCCACGGTGGGCGCACTGATCCATGTAGCACTCATACTCCGGCATACCAGAGATGGGAAGGCTACCAGCCTCGACGGATCCGAGCGCCCTTTGCGCCAACGCAATGGATTCACATCGAACAGATCCCCCTGTTAGTTGGGTGCAATCCTCCCGGGAGCGACGAAGGGCAATGCGGGTGACGGTGTCCTGGACTAGGGGGTACTCACCACGTCATCTCCCGATCTATTAGATTGGGCCGAGGACCCCCATGGCCGTATACTCATGGGCCAGTCCGGACAGTTGCCGCATACAAAGAAGATTCCACAAGACTTGGTGGTCAAGACAAGGACTCCTCCCCACCGGCGTATTCATCTAGGACTCTTGTTATCCTAGGCCTCTGGTGCATTATATAAACCAGGTCCAGGCTAGTCGATAGAAGATATACAACAATCATAATCATTATAGGCTAGCTTCTAGGGTTTAGCCTCTACGATCTCGTGGTAGATCAACTCTTGTAATACTCATATCATCAAGATCAATTAAGTAGGAAGTAGGGTATTACCTCCATAGAGAGGGCCCAAACCTGGGTAAACATCGTGTCCCTTGCCTCCTGTTACCATCGATCCTTAGACACACATTTCGGGACCCCTACCCGAGATCCGCTGGTTTTGACACCGACATTGGTGCTTTCATTGAGAGTCCGCTGTGTGATCGGCAAAAGGATCAATGGCTCGTCAGCAGATCAACTGTGACGTCGACTTCTTCGTCACCGGCTCAACCGAATACTGTGCCCTGCCTCCGATCGTCATGTTCGGACAAGGGCCTTCATCAACATCAACTCCGATCTCTATCAAGATCATGGAGGAAACATCCATGGCGCTCTGGGGCTCAACGTCAACATTGCCCTTGGGCGACCGTGCTGTTTTTCTGGACAGCGAACTTGTATCCGCCACCACCGCCTTCTCGAGTGTCGCTTTAACGATTGCTTCGGTGGAATTGTGCGGAATTGAGTCTACAGCGACTTTGGAAAATTTCGTCGAGTTCCGATGGAGGAATCTCCGGCAATCTCCGATATACCGGAGCCGCATTGAATCTGGACGAGAATCCGGACGAGTTTGGAGCGTGGTGTCCGGCATCTAGCTCGGACGTCCTTTGGAAGATCCAACCGTTGATCGACTGTGGAATTCCTATATCTACCACCTGTCAAACATTCAGCTCGATCCGACCATCCAAACTCCAGGAACCTCCCGATTAGGGCATCACTTTTCAGACCTGTTTCCTACGCGAATACGGATCCGACCAGAATTCATGTTTTTTTATGAACATGATATTTGACAACCTTTTTAAAAGGAATTTTCTTCTAAGGTATTGCGCATTGTTTTTAACACGCGCCCATAAAATTTTAATCCTCCTCTGAGGTAAACTTCGCCATCACGCTGGTGTCAAACCAGTCCGGCAATATAGCTCCACGGCTGCCGACCTGCGCTAGACATGTCGTCGCTTTTTGTGCCGAGCTCAACTTCTTCGCACACTCACCTCGGCGAGCCGAACAAGAGTTCGGAATCGCCAAAGATAAAACATCACCGCCCCACGGATTACACGGAGCGGGCACACCGGCATCACCACACGGCCACTTCAACAAGCCAGTATTGACCACGTCACAAGTTACGACCTGCATCGGCATGGCCGAACTGTTGCTTCATCGAGCCAATGTCCACCAACGCCGAACTACTTCAACAACTTGGCTAACATGGCAGCTGTAGCATCTCCTCATCAATCTGCTCTGTCTCCTCGTCCGGACCGGGGGCTTCGTCATCCCTTCATCAGCACACTCCGGTAACTTCGGCGACACCAGCCGACCAGCTTCGTCACGTCCGCTGGACCGGGGGCTTTTCCTCGGCGAGTCAACCTTTACCAGCGTCGCCATGCCATCGCTTCATAGCCCATCAGGCAATGGGTATGCGGATCGAGTCCCAATTTTGGGAGTTGCTTTTCTTCGGACTACTACAACAAATAGACCAGGTGCTATTAATCCTAACAATTTTTGCTTGTTGGGTTTATTTTTATTAAGGAATTATTACTCTGGTTTGTTCCGTCATCTGTACACAGGTCTATCAAATGGCGGCCACATTAAAAACGACCGCGTGGTGGTTCATCGGTTTCAGACATAGTTCGTGACGCCAGATCCGGAGTCCGGACCGCCACGCAAATTCAGGCTTTGTCACTGCGTCACGCTGACGCCCTGCATAGACATTGGCTTCAACACCAGGTAATGGACTTTGACTGCGTCGCGTGGTCTCTTCGACGTCACTCTGCCGGCCTACATTGGCCGTGCAACGTCGCCATTTCGGATTGCCGAGCTCTTCGCTCCACCACCTCGAGACCGGCTTGGGGGCTGGGACCTTGTCCCGCATCAAGCTAGGACCACGTCATCAACACCGAGCACATTAACCAGTTAAGTCGTTTTCATGCTCAGAAACTTTCAGTTTTAAATTTTCTTCGGTCCGACCAAGCATTATACCTTTTTTGACAAAAGGTTGTTTGCGAAAAACTTCCTTGTCCAAACTTTGTTTGCGACACACAAATTCAAATACCCCGTTTACTTGGGGGCTTCCTTTATGAAGCCTTTCCTCTTGCAAATGATTATACTTGTATGGCTTCGTTCCTTGTTCGTGTATTACATCACAATATGCACCATATTGACCTAATTGATTTGCAAGCTGGGTTGCCTTGCTCCTGTGTTTACCCCTACGTTCCCGATTGTTCGGCTAGGGAGTAAAGGGAGCACCTCTGCGATTGTCACGATCGGTTCATCCGAGCCGGACCTCAGACTAGGTGAAGCCGAAAGCTAGCGCTCTTACTGTTTTCAATTATGGTCGGCACACAACGGAACTCATGAGTACAAAAAATCTATTGCACAAGTCTCATAGTAACAATGAGCACCGAAGAAAGGTATCGGTGGGGGTACTATTTTCTTCGAAGATGCTTCTTACACTTCATCGGTAATATAGCATAAGTTCCCTAAGCGTGCTTTGTCTGTTACAGCCTTATGGCCGGATTGCCTGGTTTTCAGAAACACCGTCGATATGCTCTTTTCTTGATTTCTACCTTCGTCGATTTCAGTATCACGAAGAGCTTGGGAATTACTTTTGTCATCCCTTGCAAATTATAGTTCATCACGAAGTTCTACTAACTTGGTGATGGTGACTAGAGAATTCTGTCAATCACTATCTTATCTGGAAGATTAACTCCCACTTGATTCAAGCGATTGAAGTACCCAGACAATATGAGCACATGCTCACTAGTTGAGCAATTCTCCTCCATCTTTTAGCTATAGAACTTGTTGGAGATTTCATATCTCTCAACTCGGGTATTTTCTTGAAATATTAACTTCAATTCCTGGAACATCTCATATGGTCCATGACGTTCAAAACGTCTTTGAAGTCCCGATTCTAAGCCGTTAAGTATGGTGCACTAAACTATCAAGTAGTCATCATATTGAGCTAGCCAAACGTTCATAACGTGCGATCTGCTCCTGCAATAGGTCTGTCACCTAGCGGTGCATCAAGGACATAATTCTTCTGTGCAGCAATGAGGATAAACCTCAGATCACGGATCCAATCCGTATCATTGCTACTAACATTTTTCAATACAATTTTCTCTAGGAACACATATAAAAACATAGGGAAGCAAAAACATAGGGAAGCAACAACGCGAGCTATTGATCTACAACATAATTTGCAAAAATACTACCAGGACTAAGTTCACGATAAATTAAAGTTCAATTAATCATATTACTTAAGAACTCCCACTTAGATAGACATCTCTCTAGTTATCTAAGTGATTACGTGATCCAAATCAACTAAACCATGTCCGATCATCACGTGAGATGGAGTAGTTTCAATGGTGAACATCACTATGTTGATCATATCTACTATATGATTCACGTTCGACCTTTCGGTCTTCGTGTTCCGAGGCCATATCCGTATATGCTAGGCTCGTCAAGTTTGACCTGAGTATTCCGCGTGTGCAACTGTTTTGCACCCGTTGTATTTGAACGTAGAGCCTATCACACCCGATCATCACGTGGTGTCTCAGCACGAAGAACTTTCGCAACGGTGCATACTCAGGGAGAACACTTCTTGATATTTAGTGAGAGATCATCTTATAATGCTACCGTCAATCAAAGCAAAATAAGATGCATAAAGGATAAACATCACATGCAATCAATATAAGTGATATGATATGGCCATCATCATCTTGTGCTTGTGATCTCCATCTCCGAAGCACCGTCGTGATCACCATCGTCACCGGCGCGACACCTTGATCTCCATCGTAGCATCGTTGTCGTCTCGCCAACTATTGCTTCTACGACTATCGCTACCGCTTAGTGATAAAGTAAAGCAATTACATGGCGTTTGCATTTCATACAATAAGCGACAACCATATGGCTCCTGCCGATTGCCGATAACTTCGGTTACAAAACATGATCATCTCATACAATAAAATATAGCATCACGTCTTGACCATATCACATCACAACATGCCCTGCAAAAACAAGTTAGACATCCTCTACTTTGTTGTTGCAAGTTTTACATGGCTGCTACGGGCGAGCAAGAACCGTTCTTACCTCGCA
Source organism: Aegilops longissima (assembly GCA_021605205.1). Classification (NCBI taxonomy): domain Eukaryota; kingdom Viridiplantae; phylum Streptophyta; class Magnoliopsida; order Poales; family Poaceae; genus Aegilops; species Aegilops longissima. Next base: position 554,906,199 of record CM038682.1, read on the forward strand.
TCAAAACCACAACGATAGTTTGTCAAGTTGGTGCTGTTTTAACCTTCGCAAGGACCGGGCATAGCCACACTCGGTTCAACTAAAGTGAGAGAGACAGACACCCGCCACCACCTTTAAGCAACGAGTGCTCGAAGCGGTGAAACCAGTCTCGCGTAAGCGTACGCGTAATGTCGGTCCGGGCCGCTTCATCTCACAATACCGCTGAACCAAAGTATGACATGCTGGTAAGCAGTATGACTTATATCGCCCACAACTCACTTGTGTTCTACTCGTGCATATGACATCAACGCATAAAACCTGGCTCTGATACCACTGTTGGGGAACGTAGTAATTTTAAAAAAAATCCTACACACACGCAAGATCATGGTGATGGCATAGCAACGAGAGGGGAGAGTGTATGTCCACGTACCCTCGTAGACCATAAGCGGAAGCGTTATAACAACGCGGTTGATGTAGTCGTACGTCTTCACGATCCGACCGATCCAAGTACCGAACGTACGGCACCTCCGAGTTCAGCACACGTTCAGCTCGATGACGATCCCCGGACTCCGATCAACTAAAGCGTCGGGGATGAGTTCCGTCGACCTGACGGCGTGGTAGCGATGATGATGCTCCACCGGCGCAGGCTTCGCCTAAGCTCATGACGATATGACCGAGGTGGAATATGGTGGAGGGGCACCGCACGGCTAAGGAACGATCACGTAGATCAACTTGTGTGTTATGGGGTGCCCCCTGCCCCGTATATAAAGGAGCAAGGGGAGGCGGCCGGCCTAGGAGGAGGCGCGCCAAGGAGTCCTACTCCCACCGGAGTAGGACTCCTCCTTCCTTGTTGGAGGGGAAAGAGGGGAGAGGAGGAAGGAAAGGGGCCGCACCCTTGTCCAATTCGGACTAGAGGGGGCTGCGCGCCTCCTTCCTTCGGCCTTTCTCCTCTATTCCCGTATGGCCCAATAAGGCCCATATACTCCCGGCGAATTCCGTAACTCTCCGGTACTCAAAAATACCGAATCACTCGGAACCTTTCCGAACTCGAATATAGTCGTCCAATATATCGATCTTTACGTCTCGACCATTTCGAGACTCCTCGTCATGTCCCCGATCTCATCCGGGACTCAACTCCTTCGGTACATCAAAACTCATAAACTCATAATATAACATCATCGAAACCTTAAGCGTGCGGACCCTACGGGTTCGAGAACTATGTAGACATGACCTAGAACTATTCTTGGTCAATAACCAATAAGCGGAACCTGGATGCTCATATTGGCTCCTACATATTCTACTGAAGATCTTTATCGGTCAAACCGCATAACAACATACGTTGTTCCCTTTGTCATCGGTATGTTACTTGCCCGAGATTTGATCGTCGGTATCCAATACCTAGTCCAATCTCGTTACTGGCAAGTCTCTTTACTCGTTAAATAATGCATCATTCCGTAACTAACTCATTAGCTACATTGCTTGCAAGGCTTATAGTGATGTGCATTACCGAGAGGGCCCAGAGATACCTCTCCGACAATCGGAGTGACAAAACCTAATCTCGAAATACGCCAACCCAACATGTACCTTTGAAGACACCTGTAGTACTCCTTTATAATCACCCGATTCGTTGTGACGCTTGGTAGCACCAAAGTGTTCCTCCGTAAACGGGAGTTGCATAATCTCATAGTTACAGGAACATATATAAGTCATGAAGAAAGCAATAGCAATGTACTAAACGATCAAGTGCTAGGCTAACGGAATGGGTCAAGTCAATCACATCATTCTCCTAATGATGTGATCCCATTAATCAAATAACAACACATGTCTATGGTTAGGAAACATAACCATCTTTGATTAATGAGCTAGTCAAGTAGAGGCATACTAGTGACTATATGTTTGTCTATGTATTCACACATGTATCATGTTTCCGGTTAATACAATTCTAGCATGAATAATAAACATTTATCATGATATGAGGAAATAAATAATAACTTTATTATTGCCTCTAGGGCATATTTCCTTCAGTCTCCCACTTGCACTAGAGTCAATAATCTAGATCACATTGCCATGTGATTTAACACCAATATTCATATCTGTATATGATTAACACCTATAGTTCACATCGTGATGTGACCAACACCCAAAGGGTTTACTAGAGTCAATAATCTAGTTCACATCGCTATGTGATTAACACCCAAAGAGTACTAAGGTGTGATCATGTTTTGCTCGTGAGAGAAGCTTAGTCAACGGGTCTCATCATATTGAGCCGTATGTATTTTGCAAATATTCTATGTCTACAATGCTCTGCATGGAGCTACTATAGTTAATTGCTCCCACTTTCAATATGTATCCAGATTGAGATTTATAGTCATCTGGATCGGTGTAAAAGCTTGCACTATTGTAATTCTTTACGACGGGCTCTTTTATCACCTCCATAATCGAGAAATATTTCCTTAGTCCTCACTAAGGATGTTCTTGCCCAATGTCCAAAGATCTACTCCTAGATCACTATTGTACTCCTTGCCAAATTCAGAGCAAGGTATACAATAGGTCTGGTACATAGTATAGCATACTTTATAGAACCTATGACTGAGGCATAGGGAATGACTTTCATTCTCTTTTCTATTTTCTGCCGTGGTCGGGATTTGAGTCTTACTCAATTTCACACCTTTGCAACACAGGCAAGAAAACTCTTTCTTTGACTGTTCCATTTTGAACTACTTCAAAAACTTGTCAAGGTATGTACTCATTGAAAAAACTTATCAAGCGTCTTGATTTATCTCAATAGATCTTGATGCTTAATATGTAAGTAGCTTTACTGAGATCTTTCTTTTAAAGAACTCCTTTCAAATACTCCTTTATGCTTTCCAGAAAAATTCTACATCATTTCTGATCAACAATATGTTACTCGCATATATTTATCAGAAAGGCGGTAGTGCTCCCACTCACTTTATTGTAAATACAGGCTTCACCGCAAGTCTGTATAAAAATATATGCTTTGATCAACTTATCAAAGCGTGTATTCCAACTCTGAGATGCTTGCACCAGTCCATAGATGGATCGCTGGAGCTTGCACATTTTGTTAGCATCTTTAGGATTGACAAAACCTTCTGGTTGCATCATATACAACTCTTCTTTAATAAATCCATGAAAGAATGTAGTTTTGACATCCATTTGCCAGATTTCATAAAATGTGGCAATTGCTAACATGATTCGGACAGACTTAAGCATCGCTTCAGCTTGAGAAAATCTCATTGTAGTCAACACCTTGAACTTGTCGAAAACCTTTTGTGACAAGTCTAGCTTTGTAGATAGTAACACTACTATCAGTGTCCATCTTCCTCTTGAAGATCCATTTATTTAACATGGCTTGCTGATCATCGAGCAAGTCAATCAAAGTCCATACTTTGTTCTCATACATGGATCCTATCTCAGATTTCATGGCCTCAAGCCATTTCGTGGAATCTGGGCTCATCATCGCTTCCTCATAGTTCGTAGGTTCATCATGGTCTAGTAACATGACTTCTAGAATAGGATTACCGTACCACATTGGTGCGGATCTTACTCTGGAAGACCTACGAGGTTTGGTAGCAACTTGATCTGAGTTTCATGATCATCATCATTAACTTCCTCACTAATTGGTGTAGGAATCACTGGAACTTATTTCTGTGATGAACTACTTTCCAATAAGGGAGAAGGTACAATTACCTCATCAAGTTCTACTTTCCTCCCACTCACTTCTTTCGAGAGAAACTTCTTCTCTAGAAAGGATCCATCTTAGCAACGAAAAACTTGCCTTCGGATCTGTGATAGAAGGTGTACCCAATAGTTACCTTTGCGTATTGTATGAAGACGCACTTCTCCGATTTGGGTTCGAGCTTATCAGGTGAAAACTTTTTCACATAAGCATCGCAACTCCAAACTTTTAAGAAACGACAGCTTAGGTTTACTATTAAACCATAGTTCATATGGTGTCGTCTCAACGGATTTAGATGGTGCCCTATTAAACGTGAATGCAGCTGTCTCTAATGCATAACCCCAAAACGATATTGGTAAATCGGTAAGAGACATCATTGATCGCACCATATCAAAATAAAGTACGTTATTCTGACGTTCGGACACACCATAACGTTGTGGTGTTCCGGTGGCGTGAGCTGTGAAACTATTCCACTTTGTTTTAATTGAAGACCAAACTCAGTAACTCAAATATTCATCTCCACGATCAGATCGCGAAACTTTATTTTCTTGTTACGATGATTTTCTACTTCACTCTGAAATTCTTTGAACTTTTCAACTATTTCAGACTTATGTTTCATCAAGAAGATATACGCATATCTGCTCAAATCATCTGTGAAGGTCGGAAAATAATGATACTTGCCACGAGCATCAACACTCATTGGATCGCATACATCGGTATGTATTATTTCCAACAAGTCAAGAGCTCGTTCCATTGTTCCGAGAACGGAGTTTTAGTCATCTTGCCCAAAAGGCACGGTTCGCAAGCATCAAATGATTCATAATCAAGTGATTCCAAAAGCCCATCAAGATGGAGTTTCTTCATGCGCTTTACACCAATATGACCTAAATGCGATTGCCACAAATAAGTTGCACTATCATTATTAACTTTACATCTTTTGGTTTCAATATTATGAATATGTGTATCACACGATCGAGATCCAACAAACCATTTTCATTGGGTGTATGACCATAGAAGGTTTTATTCATGTAAATGAATAATAATTATTCTCTAACTTACATGAATAACCGTATTACAATAAACATGATCAAATCATATTCATGCTCAACGCAAACGCCAAATAACATTTATTTAGGTTCAACACTTATCCCGAGAGTATAGGGAGTGTGCGATGATGATCATATCAATCTTGGAACTACTTCCAACACTCATTGTCACTTCCCTTCAACTAGTCTCTGTTTATTCGTAACTCTGTTTGAGTTACTAATCTTAGCAACCTAACAAGTATCAAATACTGTGGGCTACTATAAACACTAGTAAGGCACACATCAAACACCTGTATATCAAATATACCCTTGTTCACTTTGCCACCTTCTTATCTACCAAATATTCAGGTCATTTCGCCCCAAAGGATCATTTCCTTTGCAAGAGAAGCACTTTCGGTTTCAGGCTTTGGTCCAGCTTTGGGCTTCTTGGCGGAGCGACAACTTGCTTGTCATTCTACTTGAAGTTCCCTTTCTTTCCTTTGCCCTTTTCTTGAAACTAGTGGTCTTGTCAATCATCAACACTTGATGCCCTTTTCTTGATTTCTACCTTCGTCGATTTCAGATCACGAAGAGCTTGGGAATTACTTTTGTCATCCCTTGCATATTATAGTTCATCACGAAGTTCTACTAACTTGGTGATGGTGACTAGAGAATTCTGTCAATCACTATCTTATCTCGGAAGATTAACTCCCACTTGATTCAAGCGATTGAAGTACCTGCACAATCTGAGCACATGCTCACTAGTTGAGCGATTCTCCTCCATCTTTTAGCTATAGAACTTGATGGAGACTTCATATCTCTCAACTCGGTATTTTCTTGAAATATTAACTTCAATTCCTGGAACATCTCATATGGTCCATGACGCTCAAAACGCCTTTGAAGTCCCGATTCTAAGCCGTTAAGTATGGTGCACTAAACTATCAAGTAGTCATCATATTGAGCTAGCCAAACGTTAATAACGTCGCATCTGCTCCCTGCAATAGGTCTGCACCTAGCGGTGCATCAAGGACATAATTCTTCAGGCAGCAATGAGGATAAACCTCGGATCACGGATCCAATCCGTATCATTGCTACTAACATTTTTCAATACAATTTTCTCTAGGAACACATATAAAAACATAGGGAAGCAAAAACATAGGGAAGCAACAACGCGAGCTATTGATCTACAACATAATTTGCAAAAATACTACCAGGACTAAGTTCACGATAAATTAAAGTTCAATTAATCATATTACTTAAGAACTCCCACTTAGATAGACATCTCTCTAGTTATCTAAGTGATTACGTGATCCAAATCAACTAAACCATGTCCGATCATCACGTGAGATGGAGTAGTTTCAATGGTGAACATCACTATGTTGATCATATCTACTATATGATTCACGTTCGACCTTTCGGTCTCCGTGTTCCGAGGCCATATCTCAGATATGCTAGGCTCGTCAAGTTTGACCTGAGTATTCCGCGTGTGCAACTGTTTTGCACCCGTTGTATTTGAACGTAGAGCCTATCACACCCGATCATCACGTGGTGTCTCAGCACGAAGAACTTTCGCAACGGTGCATACTCAGGGAGAACACTTCTTGATATTTAGTGAGAGATCATCTTATAATGCTACCGTCAATCAAAGCAAAATAAGATGCATAAAGGATAAACATCACATGCAATCAATATAAGTGATATGATATGGCCATCATCATCTTGTGCTTGTGATCTCCATCTCCGAAGCACCGTCGTGATCACCATCGCCACCGGTAGCGACACCTTGATCTCCATCGTAGCATCGTTGTCGCCTCGCCAACTATTGCTTCTACGACTATCGCTACCGCTTAGTGATAAAGTAAAGCAATTACATGGCGCTTGCATTTCATACAATAAAGCGACAACCATATGGCTCTCGCCATTGCCGATAACTCGGTTACAAAACATGATCATCTCATACAATAAAATATAGCATCACGTCTTGACCATATCACATCACAACATGCCCTGCAAAAACAAGTTAGACGTCCTCTACTTTGTTGTTGCAAGTTTTACATGGCTGCTACGGGCTGAGCAAGAACCGTTCTTACCTACGCATCAAAACCACAACGATAGTTTGTCAAGTTGGTGCTGTTTTAACCTTCACAAGGATCGGGCATAGCCACACTCGGTTCAACTAAAGTGAGAGAGACAGACACCCGCCACCACCTTTAAGCAACGAAAGCTCAAGCGGTGAAACCAGTCTCGCGTAAGCGTCTGGCGTAATGTCGGTCCGGCCGCTTCATCTCACAATACCGCTGAACCAAAGTATGACATGCTGGTAAGCAAGATGACTTATATCGCCCACAACTCACTTGTGTTCTACTCGCATATGACATCAACGCATAAAACCTGGCTCGATACCATCATTTGGGGAACGTAGTAATTTTAAAAAATTCCCTACGCACACGCAAGATCATGGTGATGGCATAGCAACGAGAGGGGAGAGTGTATGTCCACGCACTCGTGAGACCGTGGCGGAAGCGCTATAACAACGCGGTTGATGTAGTCGTGCGCCTTCACGATCCGACCGATCCAAGTACCGAACGTCGGCACCTCCGAGTTCAGACACGCTCAGCTCGATGACGATCCCCGACTCCGATCCACTAAAGCGTCGGGGATGAGTTCCACAAGACGACGGCGTGGTGACGATGATGATGCTCCACTGGCGCAGGGCTTCGCCTAAGCTCCGCGACGATATGACCGAGGTGGAATATGGTGGAGGGGGCACCGACACGCTAAGGAACGATCACGTAGATCAACTTGTGTGTTATGGGGTGCCCCCCCCCGTATATAAAGGAGCAGGGGGAGGGGCGGCCCTAGGAGGAGGCGCAAGGGGAGTCCTACTCCCACCGGAGTAGGACTCCTCCTTCCTTGTTGGAGGGGAAAGAGGGGAGGGAGGAAGGAAAGGGGCCGCACCCTTGTCCAATTCGGACTAGAGGGGCTGCGCGCCTCCTTCCTTTCGGCCTTTCTCCTCTATTCCCGTATGGCCCAATAAGGCCCATATACTCCCGGCGAATTCCGTAACTCTCCGGTACTCAAAAATACCGAATCACTCGGAACCTTTCCGAACTCGAATATAGTTGTGACGCCCAAGACCGGAGCTTGATTTGCCTTCCGTGGTTTCCAGTTTTGTCGTGTGATTTGTTTTGTTTGTGCATTGCTCATGTCATCTCGTGCATTGCATCATCTCATCATGCCATTTAATTTTAAAACTCAACTAAATAAATTGTATGGATTTTTCGATCCATTTAAATCGAGGAATTCACATGGTGTTTTCTCTTTATAACATATCCTCCTAATATTTATGGAGCTATTATAAAATATCCCATTAATTTGGAATCATCATAACACACTTGCAAAAATCCCAATGCCTTTCATTATTTCTACTCTTGGCCTCTAACTTTGTCACTTGTCCTTTCATCATTTTTCCGGAGCTCTACCAAAACTCTCAACATTTTGGAAACTCCTAGAACCTACCCTAGTTCAAACCTTTTGAATTAAATTCAAAGAAATTTGAATTTATTCTTTCAATCTTGGTCTTTCCTAATTTTCTCGGACCTAACTTTTTTTTGAGTCCGGAAATTTATTCGTGAGTCCAACTTTGCTCCCTAAACCCCCTCTTCATTTATTTTTCTTCTCTTGTTTTCTGTTAACTAATATAGAAGAGAGAGGAGAGCCCAGCCGGCCCTGGCTTTTCCTCCTCCACCAGGCCGGCCTCTATGGCCCAAGGCCTCCCAGCCCATCTCAGCAGCCTAAGCAGGCCCAGCCGCCCACCACTCCTCTAACCCTAGCCCGCAGTCCCTCTCCTCCAGCCTCCTCCTGCCCGATCCCTCTCCTCCTCCCGATCCCATCTCCCATCGCTCTCCCTCGCCTTTCCTCGTCAACCTCCTCTGCGCCCTTCTTCGCCTCGACCTCGCGCCCTCGCCTCCCCATGGCGCCCGCGCCCGCCAACTCCGGCGGCCTCAGCCGGATCCGCCCGCGCCTCAACCCACCTCTCCGTCCCTGCACCTCCTCCACTGCGGCCTCCTCCTCGCCGCCTCCGCTCCACCTCCTGCCCGTGCTTGCGCCCCTCCGTCGTCCTCCTCTGCGCCTGGCTGCCACCTCAACCTCCGGCGCCAACCCGGGGACGAGGCCTCGACCCCGGATCTCGCCGCCTGGACCGTTCCGCCATTGGTGCCCGTCTGCGCTCCGCCGCCAGAAGCTCTCCATCGCGCCGCCCGGCGAGCCCCTCGTCTACCTCGCCGGTCTTCTCCTCCTCTTCTCCTGTCCTCGTCGTCACGAAGCCGCCGCCGCCGGAATGGGTCCCGGCCTCGTCCTCCACCGGATCTGATGGATCTGGCCTACCTCGACCTCCCTCGCGCTAAGCTTCGCCACCAGCCAGATCCGCGCCCCGAGGCCGACCCGTCCACCCAGCAGTCCCTCGCTGCCATACAGAACGCCAAGACTGCCATGTTGCTGCCCGTGTGAGACCGTCAAGTACCGCGACAGATCATGAGCTCCACGGATTCGCCGAGATCGCAAGTACCACGACGATCAAGCATAGTACCTCTACGCTTGCCTTGTACATCTACCGTCACCAAGACCCGTTTGTGGATTTCGTCAAGTTCAGCGGTGAACCCGAAGCCCTCGGATTCGTCAAGTCCGTAGCTGCAAGTACCACTCCGAACCATGTACGGCGACCGTCGCCGAAACCCGTGAAGCGTGTACATGAACGACTACTTCCGATGACGAGATGTACCACTACCCTCGAACGTGAACAACGACTTCCCCCTACGCCGTGTACGACTACTTCCCTCGACGATCAACGCGAGAACGACTACTTCCTCTACTTCCCTCGACGACCCGTGAACATCTACTTCCCTCTGAAACGCTTTCGTCCCGATTGCTCGCTTCGAAGGTATAACCCGTGATGACCGACCGTGATCGAATCATCCTTGCGATGCCCCTCTTTTGCCATGCCACCGTTCCGTGGGAACCCGGTAACCGGGAACACCCCACCATCTTGCATGACTCGCTTCCATCACGTTTTCCTTTGTACCGGTATCTTCATGAGTACCGGAACCGATATGTTGCCGTGGCACCATTTTCGGATTCGTTGCCGTGGCACCCCTTTCTTCCACCACGGTGACATAATGCTTCATATCATGCTCATGATAACGTTTTCATAATATTGCATAAAACTTGCACTTGTCATCCGCATCATGATAACAACAAATAAAATGTTTAATATTGTTGTTTGCATTTAATTTGCTAATATGCCATGCTAAAATGATTTATTTCATAACTAAATAACCGTAACTCGGATTTAAATAAATTATATATGTAAATGGGGTGGAAAAATGCCTAGTTTAACATGGTAACGTTACTTTGCATGTTTAACAACTCTAAAATATGCTTTAGGTCAGATCTGTACCGAATCCATAATATGCATATGAGGATTTTTCCGGAATTGTTGTTGTTGTTTCCGGCCTCATTTAAACTTGCCTAGATAGTTAGTTTCATATGCTTCATCCTCTTGCCATGTTTAACAACATTTAATATTGTTGGTTCCCTAACCGAGAGTGAACTAAATAATTGATATGGTGTTTTGTCAATATGCAACTCGTTGCATATTGAGCTCCACTTAATTTGTAGTGCTGTTTGTGCATATTGCCATGCCATGCCTCTTTAAAACCGGACATGCATCATACTTGATTGTGCATCATGCCATGTTTATGTGATGGTTGTTTACTATGTTGTTTGCTTCTTTCCGGTTTGCTTCTCTCGTTAGCTTCGGTTCCGTTCCGGAGTTGTGAGGATTCATTCGACTTCATCCGTTTGTCTTCTTCATGGACTCGTTCTTCTTCCTTGCGGGATTTCAGGCAAGATGACCATACCCTCGAAATCACTTCTATCTTTGCTTGCTAGATGCTCGCTCTTTTGCTATGCCTATGCTACGATGCCTACCACTTGCTATATCATGCCACCCACATTGCCATGTCAAACCTCTAACCATCCTCTCCTAGCAAACCGTTGTTTGGCTATGTTACCGCTTTGCTCAGCCCCTCTTATAGCGTTGTTAGTTGCAGGTGAAGATGAAGTTTGTTCCTTGTTGGAACATGGAGATGTTGTTCCTTGTTGGAACATGTTTACTTGTTGGGATATCACAATATATCTTATTTAATTAATGCATCTATATACTTGGTAAAGGGTGGAAGGCTCGGCCTTATGCCTGTGTTTTGTTCCACTCTTGCCGCCTAGTTTCCGTCATATCGGTATTATGTTCCCGGATTTTGCGTCCCTAACGCGGTCGGGTGATTTATGGGACCCCTTGACAGTTCGCTTTGAATAAGACTTTTCCAGCAAGGCCCAACATTGGTTTTACTATTTGCCACACCACCACCTATATTTCCCTTGGGAGTAATTAACCCAAGGGTCATCTTTATTTAGCCCCGGACCAGTGCTTCTCTAAGTGCTGGCCCGAACCGAGTAGATCATGGGCCCCTCGTGGCAACTCGAGGTTTGGTTTTACTCGTAGGATGTCTCATCCGGTGTTGCCTCGAGAACGAGATATGTGCAGCTCCTATCGGGATTGTCGGCGCATCGGGCGGCTTTGCTGGTCTTGTTTTATTGCTGTGAAATGTCTTGTAGCCGGATTCCGAGACTGATCGGGCTTCCGGGAGAAGGTCTATTCTTCGTTGATCGCGAGAGCTTATCATGGGCTAAGTTGGGACACCCTGCAGGGTTTGAACTTTCAAAGCCGTGCCAGCGGTTATGTGGCGATGGGAATTTGTTAATGTCCGGTTGTAGAAAACCGAAGTTGATCTCAATTAAAATACACCAACCGTGTGTGTAACCGTGAGTGTCTCTTTTCGGGGTTGATCGAAAGGAGAACACGGTTTCTGGGTTATGCCTGACGTAAGTAGGAGTTCAGGATCACTTCTTGATCATAGTTGTTCGACCGTGCTTTGTTTCTCTTCTCGCTCTCTTTTGCGTATGTTAGCCACCATATATGCTAGTCGCTTGCTGCAGCTCCACCTCACTACCCTGTCCTACCTTTAAGCTTAAATAGTCTTGATCTCGCGGGTGTGAGATTGCTGAGTCCCGTGACTCACGAGATACTTCAAAACCAGTTTGCGGTGCCGATGAACGTGCAGGTGATGGACCCGAGCTCAAGGAGGAGCTCGATGAAGATCTTGTGCTTTGTGTTGTTTCGTTTGAGTTGATCAAGAGTGGAGCCAGTTGGGACGATCGGGGATCTGTGTAGCTTTGGGGTAGTCTTCTTTTATTTTGGTTCCGTAGTCGGACCTTGATTGTATCGGTTTGATGTAATGTTTTACTCATGTATTGTGTGAAGTGGCGATTGTAAGCCAACTATGTTTCTCTTTCCTTATGTATTACATGGGTTGTGTGAAGATTACCTCACTTGCGACATTGCTTTCAATGCGGTTATGCCTCTAAGTCGTGCTTCACGTGGGAGATATAACCAATCGAGGCGTTACAAGTTGGTAATCGAGCCTTCCCGACTTAGGAGCCCCTACTTGATTGTTTGTTTGGCGTTGTTGAGTCTAGAACGGAAAATGTTTTGAGTCTTAGGATTATATATATCGGAGAGTAGGATTCTTTTACTCCTCGGTCCTTAAATCTCTGGTGAGGTATCCTCGTAGAGTTTTGACTCTTCTCTTCTCAAATTTCACTAAAAAATTTTTTAGGATCACGCTGGTAACTTGGAATCGTTCCGATGGTTTTGTGACGAGAACATTGTTCTTGGTGCCTCGACATTTAGGGGTTGTGGCGGTGTCCGGGAGTTGAGCTCCGAGGTGTTGTCGTCACAATTTTATCGTTGCGATTCGAATACGAGTTTTACCGACATCGAAATCTCTTTTGTGCGCTTGTTGGTGAGATAACCCCGATAGCCCAAGATCTTGTGGCGAAAAGGGAGTATTGCCATGACTTGTATAACGGATGTTTTTGAAGGTCGAGGTACACGATTTCGAAGGTTTCTGGTTATGTGTTGACGGATGGATACAAATGGATCTAGGTATTGTTAGTTTGGGTGATATATTTTGTGTCCCCTGTATCCCCAACACCTGATTGCATAACCAGAAAGTTTCGGGAGTTCATAGGTGGGAATTCAAGTATCTCGTAGGATATCTTTCCAACACACACATGATACGATATGGGATCTATCATATGTTTGTTCCGGCTTATTCTGCAAGCCAATCCTTTGTTTTTGTTTTGTTTTGTGGTATTCGAGTTGCTTCGAAGTCAAGTGTGGATTCCATACCTTCCTAAATGGTGTTCTCATGTTGCTATGTGAATACTAATCCTTCTTGATCACTGAGCTTGTCATGTCAATTCTTTTCTCAACCGTCGTGCTTCTCTTCAAGTAGAATCCGATCATTCCAACATTCGCAAGATCAATTCTAAGCTTTTTCTCAACGGTGTTCGTTTCATCCGACCCAAGTTGTTTTGATTTCCCGCCCTCCCACCCTTTTTCTTCAAGGACTCAGATTTCTTATTCAAGTATCAATTTTATTGAGGGAAGTTTCTTCATTCTTTTCCTTAAATGTTTTATCCGGTGATTTCTCATGAAGACGCTAAGGAAGCTTTTATCCTTATCATTGTTCCATTCTAATTTTCTTTTCCAGTGGATTTAACTCAAGTTTTCAGTGTTGATCATATCTTTTCTTGTTTCAAATGTTTTACTCATGTCGGTGCATCTCTTAATTTTTCACTTTTTGTTATTCATTTGTTAACAGAGTGTTGAAGATATCTCAGAAGATTCTAGTTTCCATTCTCAATTCACTCAAGTTCTTTTGAGGATGCTATCTCATTCAAGCCATTTAATTATACCGGTGCAATATCTACTTCAAACAATTGTTCAACGGTGGTTCTTTTGAGTGGGCCCTAACTCACAGGTCTTTTCCCAGGATCTTACCTAACTCTTCTAATTTTTCAAGAGCTATTCCCAAATTCTTTGCAAAGTTTGACGTAAGGATGAATTATCATCAGTCAAATGTATTTCTCCAAGATCTTTCAAATTATTTTCATTGTTGGTTCAACCTTTCTAATTTTCATTCCGGAGTGTCTCAACAATTCATGGTGGTGTTTCTCGTCGTCATTCTCGAATTTTGAAGACCAAAGAAGAGTTTCTCTTTAATCTTGCTCCATTCTCTTCAAGATTCATGGTTCTAGCTTCGTGCCATTCTCATAATTATTTCGGTTGTGAGAATTCTTTTAACCCACCCGGAGTATTTCAGGAGTCTTTTCAGTTTGATTCTTCTGAGCCCATCATCTCAGAATTGTTCATTCAAGCGTTCAACTCTTGTTTTCCAAATCCCACCGGTGGTTCCATCAATACCTTCTCAAGTTTGCGCTATATCTCTATCTGTAATCATTTTTCAACGAGAATAAGTAGTAGGCCAAATCCATTGCTTGTCATCAATTTAATTGGTGAAGGATCAGCATAATGTAATTCTTATTCTCGTTCCATCGAGTAAATTCAATTCCTTATTCCGGAGGATCATCAAAATTCTTGATTTCATTTGTTCATCTTTTCTTTCCGGAGTTCCAAGTTTTCTCGGTTATATCATTTCAAAGCTTCATCTTATCACTGCAAGGCTTCACCTTGTGTTGTCAACTTCTCTTTCTTTTATCATCCTTTTGTTTACCGGAGTTCTTCGTGGAGGCTCTACATGAGGGTTCGTCAAGGATTCATTTCTTTCTCGAATTGTTCTTCAAGATTTCTCTCGGAGTTAAGTTCCGCCAAGCTATACTCAAAATAAACATGGTTCCAACACATGTTTTGTTTTGAGGAGTTCAAGTATTCTTCTTCTTGCATTTCGAAGTGCAATTCTTTCTACCTTATCTCTTGAGGTGGTGTTATGTCATTCTCGACAATTTGAGTTCGTGTTTCATGATTCACATGTTGTCAAGAATGAGGTATTTTAAATCCATCAATCTCTTCATTGGAGTTGTCTTGGGCTATATTTCACCTAAAGCTTTCCCTAATGCTATTTATGGTGCTTATTAATGACCCAAGTTCTTCATTTGTCCTCTCGGTGAAATAAGTTTCCCGTCTCCTTGTTGTTATCAATCCAATCAATTGTTTTCGTTAGTGGCAGATTTTCACCTCATAATTTTGAGATGTTTTCATAAGCCCACTACAAGCTTATTCTTATCGTTGTTGTTTTCAAACAACTCCGTTCAATTCTTCTTTGCAAGGATGCTTTCCAAGCTCATTTGTGGCAGAAGTTGTCATTTTCTTCTCCGTCCCTTTATCCCAACGGTCTAACTTCTATTCCTTTTTTTTTACGGAGGCATTGTGATGTTGTGCTCTTGACCCATCATCTTCTTTTGTCAAGATCATGTTCTTTTCTTGCTTATCCATTTAACCGAGTGTCATGTTTTCATTCGAGTTCTCTCATCTTATCAAGTTTTCCTTCTTCTTTTAGTCGGAGTGCTGCCCAAATTTTATCAATCTTATTCCTTGTCTATCTAGTTTTAACCGAGTGCTTTCAATATCTATTTTATCACTTAACCTCTTGGTTCTCGTCGTATCCTTATTCCTCTTTTCTAACAGAGTGTTTTCAACTTTCTTCATCTTCATTGTTTTCTTTCTTTCATTTTGTTCAACCTCTCAAGGTTCTTTGGTTTCACTCTCGTTTGTCGGAGAAGCAACTTTGTTTTACCTCTTCCTCTTCCGTTTTTCTCCGGTGCCATCCTAGATCTCGGGGCGAGATCCTCTCGTAGTGGTGGAGTGTTGTGGCGCCCAAGACCGGAGCTTGATTGCCTTCGGGGGTTTCCAGTTTTGTCGTGTGATTTGTTTTGTTTGTGCATTGCTCATGTCATCTCGCATTGCATCATCTCATCATGCCATTTAATTTTAAAAACTCAACTAAATAAATTGTATGGATTTTTGATCCATTTAAATCGAGGAATTCACATGGTGTTTTCTCTTTATAACATATCCTCCTAATATTTATGGAGCTATTATAAAATATCCCATTAATTTGGAATCATCATAACACACTTGCAAAAATCCCAATGCCTTTCATTATTTCTACTCTTGGCCTCTAACTTTGTCACTTGTCCTTTCATCATTTTTCCGGAGCTCTACCAAAACTCTCAACATTTTTGGAAACTCCTAGAACCTACCCTAGTTCAAACCTTTTGAATTAAATTCAAAGAAATTTGAATTTATTCTTTCAATCTTGGTCTTTCCTAATTTTCTCGGACCTAACTTTTTTTTTGAGTCCGGGAAATTTATTCGTGAGTCCAACTTTGCTCCCTAAACCCCCCTCTTCATTTATTTTTCTTCTCTTGTTTTCTGTTAACGAATATAGAAGAGAGAGGGAGAGCCCAGCCGGCCCCTGGCTTTTCCCTCCTCCACCAGGCCGGCCTCTATGGCCCAAGGCCTCCCTGGCCCATCTGCAGCCTAAGCAGGCCCAGCCGGCCCACCACTCCTCTAACCCTAGCCCGCAGGTCCCTCTCCCTCCAGCGCCTCCCTGCCCGATCCCCTCTCCTCCTCCCGATCCCATCTCCCATCGCTCTCCCCTCGCCCCTTCCTCGTCAACCCTCCTCTGCGCCCCTTCTCGCCTCGACCTCGCGCCCTCGCCTCCCCATGGCGCCTGCCCGCCAACTCCGGCGCCTCAGCCGGATCCGCCAACGCCTCAACCCACCTCTCCGTCCCACACCTCCTCCACTGCGGCCTCCTCCTCGCCGCCTCCGCTCCACCTCCTGCCCGTGCTGCGCCTCCTCCGTCGTCCTCCCTCGCTGGGCTGGCGCCGCCTCAACCTCCGCGCAGCCAACCCGGGGCAAGGCCTCGACCCGGATCTCGCCGCCTGGACCCGTTCCTTGCCTGGTGCCCGTCTGCGCTCCGCCGCCAGAAGCTCTCCATCGCGCCCGCCCGGCAAACCCCTGCGTCTACCTCGCCGGTCTTCTCCTCCTCTTCTCCTGTCCTCGTCGTCCACGAAGCGCCGCCCGTCGCCGGAATGGGTCCCCGCCTCGTCCTCCACCGGATCTGATGGATCTGGCCTACCTCGACCTCCCTGCGCCAAGCTTCGCCACCAGCCAGGATCCGGCGTCCCGAGGCCGACCCGTCCACCCCAGCAGTCCCCTGCTGCCGTACCAGGAACGCCAAGACTGCCATGTTGCTGCCCCGTGTGAGACCGTCAAGTACCGCGACAGACCGCGAGCTCCACGGATTCGCCGAGATCGCAAGTACCACGACGACCGAAGCATAGTACCTCTACGTTTGCCTTGTACATCTACCGTCACCGAAGACCCGTTTGTGGATTTCGTCAAGTTCAACGGTGAACCCCGAAGCCCTCGGATTCGTCAAGTCCGTAGCTGCAAGTACCACTCCGAACCATGTACGACGACCGTCGCCGAAAACCCGTGAAACGTGTACATGAACGACTACTTCCGATGACGAGATGTACCACTACCCTCGAACGTGAACAACGACTTCCCCCTACGCCGTGTACGACTACTTCCCTCGACGATCAACGCGAGAACGACTACTTCCTCTACTTCCCTCGACGACCCGTGAACATCTACTTCCCTCTACGAAACGCTTTCCGTCCCGATTGCTCGCTTCGAAGGTATAACCCGTGATGACCGACCGTGATCGAATCATCCTTGCGATGCCCCTCTTTTGCCATGCCACCGTTCCGTGGGAACCCGGTAACCGGGAACACCCCACCATCTTGCATGACTCGCTTCCGTCACGTTTTCCTTTGTACCGGTATCTTCATGAGTACCGGAACCGATATGTTGCCGTGGCACCATTTTCGGATTCGTTGCCGTGGCACCCCTTTCTTCCACCACGGTGACATAATGCTTCATATCATGCTCATGATAACGTTTTCATAATATTGCATAAAACTTGCACTTGTCATCCGCATCATGATAACAACAAATAAAATGTTTAATATTGTTGTTTGCATTTAATTTGCTAATATGCCATGCTAAAATGATTTATTTCATAACTAAATAACCGTAACTCGGATTTAAATAAATTATATATGTAAATGGGGTGGAAAAATGCCTAGTTTAACATGGTAACGTTACTTTGCATGTTTAACAACTCTAAAATATGCTTTAGGTCAGATCTGTACCGAATCCATAATATGCATATGAGGATTTTTCCGGAATTGTTGTTGTTGTTTCCGGCCTCATTTAAACTTGCCTAGATAGTTAGTTTCATATGCTTCATCCTCTTGCCATGTTTAACAACATTTAATATTGTTGGTTCCCTAACCGAGAGTGAACTAAATAATTGATATGGTGTTTTGTCAATATGCAACTCGTTGCATATTGAGCTCCACTAATTTGTAGTGTTGTTTGTGCATATTGCCATGCCATGCCTCTTTAAACCGGACATGCATCATACTTGATTGTGCATCATGCCATGTTTATGTGATGGTTGTTTACTATGTTGTTTGCTTCTTTCCGTTTGCTTCTCTCGTTAGCTTCGTTCCGTTCGGAGTTGTGAGGATTCATTCGACTTCATCCGTTTGTCTTCTTCATGGACTCGTTCTTCTTCCTTGCGGGATTTCGGCAAGATGACCATACCCTCGAAATCACTTCTATCTTTGCTTGCTAGATGCTCGCTCTTTTGCTATGCCTATGCTACGATGCCTACCACTTGCTATATCATGCCACCCACATTGCCATGTCAAACCTCTAACCATCCTCTCCTAGCAAACCGTTGTTTGGCTATGTTACCGCTTTGCTCAGCCCTCTTATAGCGTTGTTAGTTGCGGTGAAGATGAAGTTTGTTCCTTGTTGGAACATGGAGATGTTGTTCCTTGTTGGAACATGTTTACTTGTTGGGATATCACAATATATCTTATTTAATTAATGCATCTATATACTTGGTAAAGGGTGGAAGGCTCGGCCTTATGCCTGTGTTTTGTTCCACTCTTGCCGCCCTAGTTTCCGTCATATCGGTATTATGTTCCCGGATTTTGCGTCCCTAACGCGGTCGCGTGATTTATGGGACCCCTTGACGATTCGCTTTGAATAAGACTTTTCCGGCAAGGCCCAACATTGGTTTTACTATTTGCCACACCACCACCTATATTTCCCTTGGGAGTAATTAACCCAAGGGTCATCTTTATTAGCCCCGGACGGTGCTTCTCTAAGTGCTGGCCCGAACCGAGTAGATCATGGGGCCCCTCGTGGCAACTCGAGGTTTGGTTTTACTCAGTAGGATGTCTCATCCGGTGTTGCCTCGAGAACGAGATATGTGCAGCTCCTATCGGGATTGTCGGCAAGATCGGCGGGCGGCTTTGGGTCTTGTTTTATTGCTGTGAAATGTCTTGTAGCCGGATTCGAGACTGATCGGGCTTCCGGGAGAAGGTCTATTCTTCGTTGATCGCGAGAGCTTATCATGGGCTAAGTTGGGACACCCTGCAGGTTTGAACTTTCAAAGCCGTGCCCGGTTATGTGGCAGATGGGAATTTGTTAATGTCGGTTGTAGAAAACCCGGTTGATCTCAATTAAAATACACCAACCGTGTGTGTAACCGTGAGTGTCTCTTTTCGGGGTTGATCGAAAGGAGAACACGGTTTCGGGTTATGCCTCGCGTAAGTAGGAGTTCGGATCACTTCTTGATCATAGTTGTTCGACCGTGCTTTGTTTCTCTTCTCGCTCTCTTTTGCGTATGTTAGCCACCATATATGCTAGTCGCTTGCTGCAGCTCCACCTCACTACCCTGTCCTACCTTTAAGCTTAAATAGTCTTGATCTCGCGGGTGTGAGATTGCTGAGTCCCCGTGACTCACAGATACTTCCAAAAACCAGTTTGCAGGTGCCGATGAACCGTGCAGGCGATGGACCCGAGCTCAAGGAGGAGCTCGATGAAGATCTTGTGCTTTGTGTTGTTTCGTTTCAGTTGATCAGTAGTGGAGCCCAGTTGGGACGATCGGGGATCTGTGTAGCCTTTGGGGTAGTCTTCTTTTATTTTGGTTCCGTAGTCGGACCTTGATTGTATCGGTTTGATGTAATGTTTTACTCATGTATTGTGTGAAGTGGCGATTGTAAGCCAACTATGTTTCTCTTTCCCTTATGTATTACATGGGTTGTGTGAAGATTACCTCACTTGCGACATTGCTTTCAATGCGGTTATGCCTCTAAGTCGTGCTTCGACACGTGGGAGATATAACCGAATCGAGGGCGTTACAATAGTCGTCCAATATGTCGATCTTTACGTCTCGACCATTTCGAGACTCCTCGTCATGTCCCCGATCTCATCCGGGACTCCGAACTCCTTCGGTACATCAAAACTCATAAACTCATAATATAATCGCATCGAAACCTTAAGCGTGCGGACCCTACGGGTTCGAGAACTATGTAGACATGACCTAGAACTATTCTTGGTCAATAACCAATAGCGGAACCTGGATGCTCATATTGGCTCCTACATATTCTACGAAGATCTTTATCGGTCAAACCGCATAACAACATACGTTGTTCCCTTTGTCATCGGTATGTTACTTGCCCGAGATTTGATCGTCGGTATCCAATACCTAGTCCAATCTCGTTACTGGCAAGTCTCTTTACTCGTTAAATAATGCATCATTCCGTAACTAACTCATTAGCTACATTGCTTGCAAGGCTTATAGTGATGTGCATTACCGAGAGGGCCCAGAGATACCTCTCCGACAATCGGAGGACAAAACCTAATCTCAAATACGCCAACCCAACATGTACCTTTGGAGACACCTGTAGTACTCCTTTATAATCACCCGATTCGTTGTGACGTTTGGTAGCACCAAAGTGTTCCTCCGTAAACGGAGTTGCATAATCTCATAGTTACAGGAACATATATAAGTCATGAAGAAAGTAATAGCAATGTACTAAACGATCAAGTGCTAGGCTAACGGAGTGGGTCAAGTCAATCACATCATTCTCCTAATGATGTGATCCCATTAGTCAAATAACAACACATGTCTATGGTTAGGAAACATAACCATCTTTGATTAATGAGCTAGTCAAGTAGAGGCATACTAGTGACTATATGTTTGTCTATGTATTCACACATGTATCATGTTTCCGGTTAATACAATTCTAGCATGAATAATAAACATTTATCATGATATGAGGAAATAAATAATAACTTTATTATTGCCTCTAGGGCATATTTCCTTCATTTGGTACATACAATCATTATACATAAAATTCTTTTACCTTGGGGGCTCTTAAATTAGTATGAGTTGTTTTTCTTCTTGGTCGTTGCAAATTCTTTTTTCTATCACTCCTTTCTCGATGCAAGTGTGTGGTCAATAGCCGGATAGCCTTGCTTCTCTCTAAATCCGCTCGAGTGCAGTTTGCTAAACTAGCCTCGGAGAAGCACGCCGTCTTCGGGATAGGGAGGTTGAGGCCATAGGCTGACCCGCTTGGAGTCTTGAGATAGGATGTGTCATGTTAAAGCACGACAGAAGCACCTTTTTTTTTTAAAGTCCAATTTTCGGATTGGCACCGAACACTTGATCTAGTTCGGACATTAAACTTTTGAATAAGTTTTTTGGCTTTTCGAGCCTATGGCACTTTTAAACTATTTGTGCGTTTCCAGCATTAGTCTCGTAGTGCAACGCCGGACACCTTTAGGGATTTGGCAAAAACATTCTCGGACATTGCTATACATGCATCGGTTTGGTTGTGTCTTGATCAATAGTTGGGTTGCGGCTCTGTGCTTGCCTCCTACGTTCCGCTTTGTTCGGCTAGGTGTGCCAAGGAGAACCATCGCGATTGTGCTTCCAGCTCGCATGGTCAAGCACCTCGATGGAGAAAGCAAAACTGACTGTATAATAGGCGAAACTGGTCAGCGATCCGATGACTATGTTAAATGACGGGCCGTTCATAACATTGGCCGAAGTGTTTACGGCTTGACCTCGGATGTCGCCGAAAACTAACCGGGGGCTCATAGCTAGCTTCCCCAGTTTAAAGCTCCTATGACTAAGCGAAAGTTATAAAGCCCGCATATCTGATTGCCTTGTTTCCGCTAACACAACCGCCTTCGGGCACCGAGACGTCGGCTAAGGGCTGTTTTGTTAGTGCGGAAACATCCTGTGTAGTATCTACCAAGCGGAAGAAGCCGACGATGGGCCACTTTCAACTGATAAACGGTCGCAATGGAGTCAGAATAATGATGTAAAGTTGTAACACCCCGGAAGTAACTTTCCATATTTGTAACTCCAACTCTTGCCATTTTCGGCTTTGTGATATGATATTCCCTCTGTGGTTGGGTTTTTCGCCTTTTTGCATTTTGTCCATGTCATGCATTTTTATCATGTCATCATGTGCATCGCATTTGCATACGTGTTCGTCTCATGATTCCGAGCATTTTCCCGTTGTCCGTTTTGCAATCCGACACTCCTATCTCCCCGGCGGCCCTTTTACGTTTTTCCGTGTGCGGTACTAAACCTTCTCGGAATGGACCGAGGTTTGTCTAGTGGCCTTGGTATACCACCGTAGACCACCGGTCAAGTTTGGATCATTTGGAGCTCGTTTGGTACTCCAGCGGTTAACCGCACTCTCAAAAAAGCCTCTTTTAAGTTGCAGCCCAACACCCTTCAAAACAGCCCAAAAACCCATCTAAGTCACTTCCATGCTCTCCGTCGTTCGATCACGATCGTGTGGGCGAAAACTACACCTCATTTGGACTCTCCTAGCTCCCTCTATGCCTATTTAAACACCACCCCCATTCCAATCCGGGTCTTCTTCCCCCGAAAATCCTAAAACTCCTCCCTCATACCCGTCGGACCGTCCGCCGCCACGGACGGCCGCCGCCGCCAGCGTCAGCGCCGATCAGCGCCCGCCACGTGTCGTTCGCCGCCCTCACGCCGCCCGTGGCCCATGGGCCCAGGGAGGCCAGCGAGCCCGCCGCCAGCTCCCCGCCTCCGGGCCGAGGCGCCTGAGCTCCCGCACTGCCGCCACCTCGCCTCCGCACCCACCGACCCGCCGCCATCTCGCCCGGCCGCGCCGGCGCTCGCCGCCTCGCCTCCTCCTCGCCCGCCATGGCCACCGGCCCGGCCGCCTCTCGCCGTCGCCGGCACCGCCCGCCCGCCAGCTGCCCTCACCTCCTCCGGCCCGGCCCGCCTCTTCTCCCTCTCGGCGAGAACCACCGCCGCCCGCCGCCCTCGATCCGGATCGGCGGATCCCGATCTACCGAGCTGTTGACTTTCTTCCCCTCAATTCTTCTAAGTATTTCATCCAATGATTATTTCGTGGCATTTTCAACGTAGCATATCTTTGCATCTGTAGCTCCATTTTATGCGTATAATATATAAAATGTTCGCCTCGAAGAGTAGATCATTTCATCTCATTGCATCATTTTCATTTGAGCTCATCTTTTGCCCGAAATGCTGTTGGAAGAGGGCTATGTGATGTTAGTTTCGCTTCTTATGTAACTTGCACTTTTGTTATTTTGCTATGATTGATGTGTGCACCCTATGAATTGGAGTCCTACATGTGTTTTGTAATATGCCATGCCATCTTTCCAGGGGTGTATGCCATGTATTTTTGTGATCTATGTGGTGACTAGCACAAGCATGCAAAGTAGGTGTCTGATGTTGCTGTTTTCAGCCCTGTTTAGCTGATATTTTGATGCCAAGTTAACTTGATGCTACCGAGAGATCTATGCATATTTTGAGATACTTCAGTAAGTATGTTTTGTTAAACATGTCTTTCTCTATCCATCCATGCCCTTGTTTGCAATTATGGAGTGCCTTAGCTTGAGTCAATCGAGCTCTACTTTTGCTATCAAATGTTTCCTGGCAGATTGTTTACATGTTATTCAATTTTGCCAAGGTTGTTGTGGTTGATCCGTATATGCTATGTTATTGTTCTTGCCATGTATGTCTTCTATGCAATGTCTTCTTGAGGTATGTATGCTTAGTCTATCATATAAGGCTCTGTAGTGAGTGCATTGAGCTTGTAAACATGCCTACTTGTTATCAGTTTCGACATGCCATGTTGCTGAATCTGTTAACGAAACTTTCGATATTGACATGGGTGTTACTATATTTTATGATCCTTTTTGGCTTATTGTCAGTAAGGGAATTTTGTTCTATGCTTTGAGTAGATTCATGCCATGCCTTGTTTTGCTATTATAAGTTCCTGTAGCATGTAGTTTTGTTGCTCTGAACATTGCTACCTGATGCTGTTTTTGCCATGTCCAGCCTGATATTTTGTGCACTTTTGCCATGCTTGTTTGAACCTGTTATGATGTGAACTAGCCGTAGCTCAGTGCTCATCTTTTGTCAAGCATCTTGCGTAGATCACTGCCATATACTTTGTCGATACGTTTGGGTGCAGTAGCTTAATTTCTTGTTGCTTGCTAAGTGGCATCATCTTTGTTAATGGCGATTTGTGCCATTCTTGTTTTGCTTGTCATTTGCAAACCGTGCATCCGATTCGGTGATCTTTATATCGATTTCAACGAAATCATCTCATCTTTCAGTGGCATACTTGGTTTTCCAAGTTGATGCCTGGTTCATCATTTTCCTTCCGAGCGCACATACGCATTGCATATCACATCCCGCATATCATGTCATGTTTTGCATCATGTTGCATGTGCATTGCGCCTGATTTATTGTGGTTCCTTTGTTTGTGTTCTTGTTTTGGGTAGAGCCGAGGCGAGTACGTGAGCGAGGAACCTGTTGAGAACGCTTACGAGGATCAAGCTTTCGACAACTCGAGAACATTGCGAGCAAGATGACCATACCCTCGAAATCACTTCTATCTTTGCTATGCTAGTTGCTCGCTCTTTTGCTATGCCTATGCTGCGATGCCTACCACTTGCTATATCATGCCACCCATATTGCCATGTCAGCCCTAACCATCCTTTCCTAGCAAACCGTTGATTGGCTATGTTACCGCTTTGCTCAGCCCTCTTATAGCGTTGCTAGTTGCGGTGAAGTTGAAGTTTGTTCCTTGTTGGAACATGGAGATGTTGTTCCTTTTGGAACATGTTTACTTGTTGGGGATATCACTCTATATATCTACTATAATTAATGCATCTATATACTTGGTAAAGGGTGGAAGGCTCGGCCTTATGCAGGTGTTTTGTTCCACTCTTGCCACCCTAGTTTCCGTCATACCGGTGTTATGTTCCTTGATTTCGTTCCTTACAAGGTTGGGTGATTTATGGGACCCCTTGACAGTTCGCTTTGAATAAGACTCGTCCAGCAAGGCCCAACTTTGGTTTTACCATTTGC
>CM038682.1:554931250-555080632 GCA_021605205.1 Aegilops longissima
GTTTGTGCGTGTGCTGTGTGTTTGTGCACACGTTTGTGTGTGAGAGGGAAAGAGTGTATGTGGAGTAGAGAGACCACTGATGATGTAAACCTAGTATAAGGGAAGGGGAATGGTGTGACATGTGTAGTAGCGAGATAGCAGGCGTGGGCATGGGGGATCAGACTATTTGGAAGAGACATCGAGTGTGTGTGTGGGAGAGGGTGTGAGAGAGAGAGAGAGAGAGAGAGCTAGAGCGAGAGAGAGAGAGAGAGAGAGAGAGAGAGAGAGAGAGAGAGAGGAGAGAGAGGGGGCGAGAGGGTCGTTTGTGTCCATAAATGGCGTATAGATAGGGAGACAATGTTGATGTTGTCCAAATTGGCCTATGAACGGAGACGCAAGGGAAGCGAGTCATCATGTGTGTGATAGGGACTTCATGAGAGATCTAGAATAGATGGTGTAGAGAACAATGTGCTAAATTGAGAACGATTATACATTAGGGAGCTATGCAAAGAGTCACGACATATATGTATACTGAGGGAAGGAGCTGGGCGGGTCCGCATGTGGGAGAGATAGAAGAGGAGAGTGGTGCACAAGGAGACAAAGTGTGCTTGTTTGCAGTGGGGGTGGTGTGTGAGGTGAGTGCGAGAACCACATAACTAGGGAGATATACGTTTGGGGCTTACGTTTTGTGTGTATGGGAAATATACACTCTACATAGTGCGTGTGCTTGGGTAAGAGAGATAGCGGGAGACCTAGAGAGTGAGGGAAGAGATGTGTGCATGCCCGAGAGACAAAGTGATAGAGACCTATGTTGGGGTCCGGACTTTACAAGAGAGGGGTGTTAATGTGCTCGTGTGTTGGTGTTTGGGGAGAGAACGACTTCTCTATGTGTGTGTGTGTGTGGTGGTGGGGGGGGTTGACTTCAGATAAATAGCGAGGTGTCTATATTTGAGGGACTTTAGCGTAATTGAGATATTGTGCACTCATGGTTGATCAATTTGTTTCACAGTTTGTACTATGAGATAACGATACTTTTGAACATGCGTGATATACCTTGATGTACCAGAATTACAAACCTAAGATTGGAATTTTGGAATTCGACTCCATCATTAGCTTTTGTAATTCATTTAAATGGAGGTACATTTTTTAAGCCGGGATTTCGTGATTTCAAATTCATATATCAAACCTAGAGATATACACATACGGGCATGTTCAAACTTTATAATCATTCACTTTATTCATACACATACACATTTTTGCTTTTGTCATCATATTTAGGATAAACACATTTGGAATTTCATTTGAATTGGACCGTATGATGGTATTTGCTTGTAGTAGTTCAATGATCCATATTTGAATTGAGTGGACAATCTAAGTTTCGAGTTGGAGACATTGATTTTCAAAACTTACATATTTTGTGTGTGTGCAAAATAAACAAATTGTCGGCCATGATATCATAGTCAGCCGTACGAGAGCAGAATACTTATAATTTTAGGCGCCAAAAGCTTTCAAACTTCCCGCTCACATCGAAATATCACGCGCCCGAAAGTTTAGCCATGCGATATTCCTGTTTTACCCCTGCCACATGAACGGAAAAGGCCTTCTTTGGTAACTCCATTGTTTTCCCCTCTTTGCCCCCAACATTCTTCCCCAGAGCACCTCCCCTTCCCCTCCCCGACCCCCCAACCACGGCAAGCCGCCGAATCTAGTCCTCCGCAGCGGTGGACCTCACACCCGCCGGATCTACCTTCCGCACCTTGGAACCCCTAACCGCCAACTCACCACTTCACCGGAGCCGCTTCAGCGATCGGGCTTGTCCACCGCCGAGATCTCCTTGACCGCCATCATGGTCCACCGCACCGGATCTGCTTAATCGCGCCTCGCCCACCACAGCGTAGGCCCTTCATCGACTCCTCGTCCGCCCCTTCGCTGGCCCTTCATACAAGCCCTCGTCCATGGCAACAGATCCGCCTCACCGAAAGCATCGCATAACGCGCGCCCTTGAAGCCTTCGCCCATCGTGATCGGACCCGCTCCATGGACGCCATATTCAACTCCACCGCCCTGCTTTACCGATGCCGCAGCCTCATCAGGTTATTTCGATTTGTACTCCTTCAGTTTTTCTCTTTATCGTGCAACTGTTCACTTACCACAGATGGGCTTTCTTGTATGTCGACAGGCGCCGCAACCGTAGCACCAGAGTCGCTTCAGCGACAGCGACAGCCGGCCCAAACTCAACCGCAACACGAGCACCATCGACGATCCTTAGCTATCAAGTATGACAACGATACCCATACGCCGCCGAGAATCAGGTACTATTATCCAACGGCTGGTGCCTACGTTCACTTTCCTAGCATAAGCACCACACCTTTGAATTTCTTCAGGGCATCATTTAGTTTATCATGAGACGCGTTATTCTGCTTGCACCTGTAGGGCCATACTTACAAAGTGAACATGTTACATGTGCTAAATTACATACCAAAGGCACATATAGTTAATATGCTTTAGTTTTGTTCTGGTGCCACCTGTTGGTTCCATCAGACTTCTTAATGTTCTCTATGCTTAATTACACATCAGCAAACTAGCATGTGGTTCCGCTGCTTTTTGTTCGTTTTACCCTACATTTTCTGATGCTAGCTATTACATCACTGCTCCGAGCCTCTATTCATTACTTGTTTGTGTGTT
Source organism: Aegilops longissima (assembly GCA_021605205.1). Classification (NCBI taxonomy): domain Eukaryota; kingdom Viridiplantae; phylum Streptophyta; class Magnoliopsida; order Poales; family Poaceae; genus Aegilops; species Aegilops longissima. Next base: position 554,933,914 of record CM038682.1, read on the forward strand.
CTTGATCTTCCCAAGTTGCATGACTAATTTGATGCTTCTATTAATTATGGAGCTGCCAACCCCATCAAGCAAAATATTTGTTCTTTTGGGGCTGGCACCTCGAACAAGCATAAAAATAGAGGGAAGCAGATATATTGTCGTGTATGCACACACCCTTCTTTCATTAGTTTAGATGAACCATTGATGATCAATTCGGACCAGTGCATGCAATTAATATTAATTTTACCTAAATAGATGGTGTAGAATAAACTAAAACAACTAGATTTGCAACCACGGGATGCTGACGATATCTTCAAAGAACATTGCAACAGCAGCTAGGCTTCACAGCAACATATGGTAAGCCAATGTGTTTTAGTACATGTGAAATGTAATGCGAGTGGGCTGCTTTCTTGGCTTGTGCCCTCAACGTGTGATCCTACCGAATTACAAATAGTTCAGTTGTGCGCTTTGTTGTATTGCTTGATTCAATGCTTGTTTGTTGTTACGCTATACCGAGTTGGTTAATATGTCGCTAAGTGCTCGCTGTACTATCATAAAGAAATGCATGCCTATTTCATTTGAGTCCTTAACTTTTCCTCTCAACTTCATCACAAGACTGTCTTCGTAGTTTATATGAGGCCACACTGTTAAGTGCTTTCTCAGATTATTTCAACTACTTAGATGCCTTGGCAACTTAAATATAGCGGTTGTACACTCCCTTTCAACTAGGGATGTCAACTGGGTCCCGTTTAATCCCGATTAAAGTCGACTAGTGGTATGATAGTTCAAAAGAGTTTTTGTTTTTGAGGAAAATGAACTAGGAGGTAGCAAAACTAACTAGATGGGATGGCGGATGTCGTTTATTAGCCACTTACATCCCTAGTTTCATCTTACCATTTTAATTTCTTTTCGCTGATGCTGCTTGAACCATTTAAATATAGTTTTCCATGCTCGCAATAATTAGTCCGTCGTTTACCATGTAAGCTTACTGCCTGGATCATACGATAACTATCTCTTACTTATGTCCAGTGAAACCTTTCAGGATGCCGTTCACACTAGGACACAATGTACAACCCCGAATCTATTTGTGGAAGCGAGTGCCATCCATGTTACCAGATGGTAGCAGTTCAGAGGCAACACCGCGGAGAGCGATCGAGCACGAGATATTATAGTGCTTGAGGCTCTACTAGAGGCGTAAAGAGATGGTGTGGCTGCCATGAATGAGGTAATCTTTATCTTGAGGCTGGAAATTACGGAATTAGTGGCACACATTATGCAAGCAACCCAAGAATTGGAGGAAGTAAGAATGTTGCATTTGAAGACGGAGGAGGTCCTGCTGTTTTTCGCTATCCAAGCCCAAGGTAATCCCGGTTCTTCTTTAGATACCAGTTGAAATTGTCATTAGATTATTGTACTTGCATGTTGTGTCATGTCTCTGAATGGATTATGTTGCAAGACCCCCTATGTTGTCCATGTGTTGTAATGATCCGAATTTTTTAGGCGAGGTAATCCTCAGTACTTGTATGATTGACATAAGGTGAACTGTTTTTCGTGTGAGCATATTGTATTCGATGAAATAACTGTTTGAATCAGAGTGTATCCTACCTACTGAATTCGAAGATCATGACATTTCTAAATCATAATCATATATAAAGGTGGAATAAATCTTTGTTGTGGTTTTAAAGAAATAAATAACAAAACGTATAATTATCTGTGGATATTTGTAATCGAATACAAATTGGATTTGAATTTAGTTTTCCAGGTCCCAGGGCAAACGTGAATGCTAATTCTCCCAAGTTTTGAACAAAGCGGCTAAACACCCACTATAATTTGTGGGCTGCCCGAAGCAAGTGTTTGCGAGATGGAAATTACTGTCTACCGCTGACACTTGACATCCTTATCGACCGGATTTACACTCATTGATAGGGGTAGACTAGTAACTTCAATCGACGTGACACGACGGCCTCCGAGCCCATTCAAACACGGTGGGCGCCAAACGTATGCAAAACACATTTGATTCAAGCTCATCCGAAAGACATGTGTCTCATCCTCCATTTCCCCATTCATACAAGGTGGGCGGGAAAACAAACTCTCCTCGTCCAAATCGATGTAGGCTAATATTTTAAATAGGGCAGATGTGTAACTTCCATCGACGTGACACAACCGCCCTACTTGTCAGCCCCGTTCATACACCATGGGCGCCAACCGTATGCAAAACACCCTCTCCTCGCCTCAAATAGTTACCGCAAATATTTGGGAGATGCGAGATTACCGCCCTATCCCCAACCGACGCGATGTCCAAAATTTTAAACGGGGATAAGTTCGAACTTTCCCCATTTCGTAGAAGGCCCCAAAGTTTGAGATCCCCCCTTCCCTCCATTTCCCAATTCATACACCGTCGGTGGCACGACAACCTCCGCACTGCGGCCAGCCTCCTCCGTCCGCCACTCCATCCTCCACCTTGCCGGAGCCGCTACCCCTACCCCGTCGTTTACTGCAAGAGATGGACGTCTATCATCCACGGTGTTGGACCAGGATCCTTTCATCGCCTCCTCTCGCTTTATCGGCGCTGTCGTCCACCTTGTCGTTGCCGCTCCTACGACCGCCTCGTCCACGGCAATAGGATATATCCCCCGACCCGGCCGTCTGCCGTCTAAAGACTTCTTACCCGCCGCCAACAGCCATCGCAGCCGCAGCACCCTCAACGTATCAGCATAGGCCTACACGATGGTGCTAGAGAGGTGGTACTCTTCCATATGTGCTTAAGTTATTGATCTCACCCGGAAAATAGATTGTAATTTGTTTACTGTACTTTTCTTGTCCGTACCAAATCGTAGTGGCTAGTTGAAAGCAAACATTGGTTGCGAAGTAGCTTTGTCCGGTTTGCACCTTCAGATCCGCCATGGCACGGGCACTATACTCGTAAAGCTTATGGTTTTCCCCCCTTTATATTCACTACCATCATCGTAGGTGCTTCGTGTCGTGCTAGCACTGCTCCTCAAGACCTGAACCCAAAGCTTATGTGTTGAAATACGAATCTGATATGATGCTCATATCACTAAAACAGAGAACATTTAATTGGTCACCTAATGTTCCTATATTCGCTTCAAAAGCATGTGCTCCACCCATTGGTCCAGCTAGTTCCACTTTCCTGATTTTTCTCTTGATGCTTAGGGTTTTCCCTTTATCTACTCTACTATGATCTGTAGGTGCTTTCGTCATACTAGCATTACTCCACCCTTCAAGCTAAACAACACAACACTCGAATTCAAAGCTTAGTTGTTCAAATATGATTGTGTTATGATACTGATATTAGTTAACCGACACATTTAATTGGTTAACTAAAGGTCCCACTTGAGTTTCCAAATGCATGTCGCGACATATAGAGAGACAGCATAATTGCATTTCTTTGTCACTTGTTGATCGTACTTTCTTGTCCATACCAAATCTTAGTTGTTATTTCAAAGCAAACATCAGTTGCTAACTACCCTTTACGCGGTTTGCAGCTTCAGATCTGCCATCTAACTTCCACGGTCAACACTGTACTCATCATGCTTATGTTTTCCCCATTTTATGATGACCACAATCAGCTACGTGGTTTGTGTCGTAATAGCACTACTCCACCCATCGAGCTAAACAAGCTTAGTTGTACAAATTCATATATGATATTATTGCTGATATTAGTAAAACTGAGAGATGTTTAATTGGTGAGCTAAATGTTCCTACTTTAGTTTCTAAATGCATGTGAGCCACATATGGAGAGACCGGAAAGAATAGTATTTCTCTGTGCGCTCTGGTTCATCATGGGTGGCCAACCGACATTGTATTGAAAGACTTGTAATATCTTCAATCTGCTTGCTCTTCTGCTCTTCTTTAAGATGATACTCTTCTCTTACGATTCGATGGTCGGTCGAGTTGTTCTCCCTTAGTATATTTTGAATCTGTCAGGTCAGGTCGACTTGTTCTTCTTTACTATATGTTGAAGCTATCATCTGCGAAGTGTCATCACTTCTAGAGCTCTCATATTTTGAGTAGTAGGCCACATTATATTAATGCACACAACAAATTACAGCATGCATAGCATCTTTTAAAAGAATTGCAGAGATAGCACAAAGGGGTTTACAGGGAGGCAGTATTGGATTAGAATCACTTATGCATTACAAAGAAAATCTCACTTGTTTTTATGTTTTCATGCATGTCAGATATTGAACATTATCAAAATGAATATGAGAATGGGTGCATGAGAGGAATATTGCGGAACGATCCACTGGCTAACAAACTTGGCATGGTGGAGGATGGCCTATCTTATTCACCCATCAAGGTGCTTGCTCTAACTTTGCAAAGTTGTATTGGTCGCGCATATTTTGCATCTGACCTCTTGCATTACTTCTATTGTTACACCATCTGCTTAGTTTAAGCATCATATATGATTATATGCCATACCTATCCATTTTCTGTACCTATTACATGTGTCGACACACTATGTTTTTCCAGTCAAATGTTGTTCTTTCGTAATAGATGTCCAAAAGGAAGAGGGTGAGTGCAGATCCTCAAGGAGTACAAACTAGGTATTTGGAAAAGGTAGTGATACTGTTAAATTAGATAGATCAGCAGCCACAGAAAACACAGCCCAACTGTACCACACTTTACACCTACTCCAAAGGGCCAAACCCCTATTAGAACTGCTGGGAGCCCAGCTGTGTCAGTCTTGTCTATGATATCAATTCAAAATTTGAACTCCTAAATTTCTGCTTGTGCCTTACCTTCTCTCTTGTATGAAAACTAATTTCAGATGAATCTCCTTGCTCAAAGGATCATAGGATCTCAAAAAAATAATGGGATCTGCATTGCGCTTGTCAGTACCTCTCTCCCTTTTGCCTTGTAACGTTGTACTTAATTAATTGCTATTTGATTATGTATCATCAGTCTGCACCTGAGCTCCATTATCCTTTGTTTCTTCCAATATTATTTGATCTATATTTACTCTTTGCAAAATGTAGAATAATGGCAACGTTTGTAAAGAATTTTCTTTGGGGAATTTATTGAATTATCCTTCCATCAACATGGAGAAGGGCTTTGTCCAGCCCGTGTTAACATGTAATTTAAGTTCATCCTTCTCAAGCCTTCAAACCTTGTTCTAGTATAGATTTGGATAGGCATCATTTCCTCCACTGCTGTTTGCTTTACTGTTTACATCTGATTGGATGTTTGCAACAACTACTAGTTTCAAATTGTAGTCGTAAAAACATGTTCCTTATGCAGAACAGATCCATTTATTTGCTTATATAATTGTGAAACCTATTATGTGTCTCCTTGTTTCTCTTTCAGAGTCGTATCTCTTACTCCAGGCAGAACTTTAGGGAAGATAGTGAGCCAAACCATCTTGAGGACAACGAGATGACCCCAAGGTCCTGTCTTGATGAAGACGGTGAGTTGAAGCTACTCACCAGCAGGTGTGAGACAACCTCTGTGCAGTCGCTGCCTCAATCAGTTCGACTTCTTCAGTCTCAACTTAAAGCGGAAAGGCTTGCTTCAGCTCAGCTCCGACTTGAAGTCAGAGATGCAATGAAGATGTCAGAGGACTGCCGTGCGCACCATCATGCCTTAAATCTAGTGTTGATGCATCTATCGTTGACACAACTGAGGTCTACTTAGCTTCTTCAGCTGCTTGCGGGGCCCGAGCTTGCCAGGCCAAGTGCCTTCTGAAGTGCTCTCAGTTTTGTATATTCTTTTGTCGGCGCGTTTATTTGCACTGGTGGCGAACTTTGATGCCCAATGGATGTAATATGTGATAGCCGTGATAGCCTAGCGTAAGTTGCTTGCTTATTTATTTCCTTGTTGTCTTGTTTATTTGTTTGCTTGTAGTAATTGCAGTTCTTTTTCCGCGGTTTGCTAGTGGCTACAATAACCTATTTTTTAAAACTAGGCTACAATAACCATGGGCTAATATTTACTGTAGTGACACTGGGCCTCCTACGGGCCGTAGAAATAGTGGGCTTTCTACGGGCCGTAGAAACAATGGGCCTTCTACGGGCCGTAGAAACAATGGGCCTTCTACGGGCAATAGAAACAATGGGCCTTCTATGGGCCGTATCATCAATGGGCCTTATACGGGCAGTATGATAACATGGGCCAATAACAGGCCGCATTATGGCCGTAAACGGGCTAGAGTTGGAATCGTCTGTTCATGGGCCGACCATAACGGGCCATCGTTAATAGGTCGTATTTCATGATGCTATGAAAATGGCCCAACGTATTAACGGACCACAAACGGGCCAACTGTAACCACGGGCTGAATTTGGCCCACAAGCAGAAAATGACAGTAACGGGTCATAAGTAAACGAATGCTGGAAATGAGCCCAAGAATAAATGGGCTCCGAGAAGGCCGAAAGATAACATGGGCTGGAAATGGCCCAACGGAATAACGGGCCGTTAATGGGTATAAAGTGATACACTGTTCATTACGGGCCAGTTTCACCACGGGCCATTAATGGGTGTAAAGTGATACACCGTTCATTACGGGCCAGTTTCACCACGGGCCATTAATAGGCCAAGAGTTACATAGGGCCTCATATGGGCCGAAAGACGTCATGGGCCATACATGGGCCAGAAGTGAAAACGGGCTGGAATCATATTGGGTTGCCAGATGACGCTACTGGGCCTAATTCGGATAGGGCGTAAAGGGCCTTGGGTTAGCAGGCTGTAAATGGGCTATATGCGAACATGCCGTTAACAGGCTTTCCATGGGCCGGCCCACAACCTTTTGACCAAGTCAAACGGGCCGGCCTTTTCGCAGGAATGGGCCTCTGTTGGGCCGTGCACGGTCGACGTATCATAGGCGCCTACATCCAATGAGTGGATGACATCTGTCCCAACGATGAGCCAACACGCAGTTTCTCCAGCCAATGATGATTTTACACGTGGAAAATCCCCATTGGTCGGGCTGTTAACGGGTTATCGGATCCAAAACCCGACCCTATAGCTTAACGGCGTTCCGTTACGGTGGATGCCACGTGTCGGACACCCTTGACGAAATCACTTCGGACGCGGATTTATCGTCATGGAAGTGGACACTTCGTGATGATAATTTTGGTAATGTCATGGAACACTTCTACGACAAAGATAGGTATGACTATCTTGATTCTGTCATAAAATCGTCATGGATGTACATGCATGACAAAAAATGCGACCTACTGTGACAAACACGGATCATCACGGAAGTGTATTTTTTTTGTAGTGGAGATACCTTCCCGACTGACAGGAGTCGTATAGAAATACGATTAGCAAGGAGTTGCTTACCGGATAGGCATGTTGTCTAGCAGTGACGCTAAACCTCACTAGTCGCATGTGCTAGTCGAATCCTGAATCACTGAGAGTTTGCGGAGGAATGCTAACTTCGGTGGGAGTATTTCTGTTTAGGCTTGAATTACTCTACATAAACACATTGCTTAGTGATTGCATATTTTCTGTTGTAGATCAATGGCACCACCTGCTCAACCAAACTTTGCATTGAAAACAATTCTGGAAAAGGATAAACTGAATGGAACAAACTTTACCACCTGGTATAGAAATTTGAGAATTGTTCTCAAGCATGATAAAAAGGAACATGTTCTAGAGGATCCACTTCCAGAGGAACCTGCCGATAATGCTCATGCCACAACTAAGAATGCCTACCAGAAACTCGTTGATGAATCAACGGAGATCAGCTGTCTGATGCTAGCTTGTATGGATTCCGATTTGCAACAACATTTCGAGAATGTTGAGGCTTACGATATGATCGAGAGTCTCAAGAACATGTTTCAGACATAAGCTAGGACCGAAAGGTTCAACATCTGGCGATCCTTGATGGATTGCAAGCTGAAGGAAGGTGATCCACTGAGCCCACATGTGATCAAGATGATCGGATATGTGCAAGCTTTGGATCGGTTGGGCTTCCCGCTCTTGGATGAGCTGGCTACTGATGTTGTTCTGGGTTCTCTTCTGCCCAGCTATGGGACATTCATCTCGAACTATCATATGCATGGCTTGGATAAGAAGCTCACTGAATTGCATGGGATGCTCAAGGTGGCAGAGCAAGATATTAAGAAAGGCACGCATCAAGTGTTGATGGTGCAGAAATCGGCTAAGTTCAAGAAGAGTTGGTCCAAGAAAAAGGCTAAGGCAAAGGGCACGGAGACGGTAACCTCCGCCGCCAAGCGTCAAGTATGGACAGACTCAAGACCGCTTGCTATCACCGCAAGGAGACCGGTCATTGAAGAGGAATCAGAGCAAGTGGTTTGCAGAGCATGGCAAGAAGGCCGGAAATGCTTCTTCAGGCAAAGGTACACTTGTTGCATATGTTATAGACATTTACCTCGCTGACATACCTAGTAGCTCTTGGGTATTTGATACCGGATCGGTTATTCATATTTGCAACTCGATGCAGGCGCTGGAACTAGGCCTGTGGTACAAGGGGAGATTGACATCAAGGTCGGCAACAAAGCAAGAGTTGTTGCGTTGGAGGTCGGCACAATGCAGCTCCAGCTTCCTTCCGGATTCATTATGGAATTGAATAATTGTTATTACATTCCTGCACTTAGTCGGAACATTATTTCTACCTCATGTTTGATGAGTCAAGGTTATGAATTCAATTTAAAGGACAATGGTTGTTTGATATTTTTGAATGGTATGTTCCACGGCTATGCACCCATTATTGATGGGCTATTTATATTGAATCTAGAACAGGAACCGGTCTATAACGTGAATGTCAAGAGGCATAAGCCTAATGAGATAAATCCGACATACTTCTGGCATTGCCGGCTTGGACACATTAGTCTGAAATGCATGAAGAAGCTCCACGATAATGGGCTCCTAACTTCGTCCGACTTTGAGTCGTTCGAGACATGCGAATCATGCTTGCTCGGCAAGATGACTAAATCTCCTTTTGCAAAGAGTTGCGAGAGGGCGTCTGAGCTATTGGAACTTATACGTAGTGATGTGTGTGGTCCAATGAGCACAACTGCCAGAGGTGGCTATCAGTACTTCGTGACTTTTACCGACGACTTGAGTAGATATGGATATATCTATTTGATGAGGCACAAGTCGGAGACTTTTGAAAAGTTCAAAGAGTTTCAGAACGAGGTTGAGAATCAGCTCGGCAAGACTATAAAGCTTCTGTGATCTGATCGTGGAGGTGAGTACATGAGCAAGGAGTTTGATGATCATCTGAAAAGTCGAGGTATAGTACCTCAGCTCACACCTCCAGGTACGCCACAGAGAAACGGCGTGTCGGAACAGAGAAATAGGACCTTGTTGGACATGGTCCGGTCTATGATGAGCAAATCGGATTTACCCTTGTCATTCTGGGGATACGCTCTAGAAACTGCAGCTTTCACACTTAATAGAGTACCATCAAAATCCGTGGATAAGACACCGCATGAGATGTGGACCGGCAAGAGTCCCAGTTGGTCTTTTCTAAAGATTTGGGGTAGTGAAGCATTTGTCAAGCGACTTATGTCAGACAAGCTTACACCCAAGTCGGATAAATGCATATTCGTGGATATCCGAGGGAAACCCGGGATATAGCTTCTACAACCGGAAGAGAACAAAGTGTTTGTTGCTCGAACGGGTTTTCCTTGAGAAAGAGTTTCTCACGGAAGGCGGTGGGAGGACGGTCCGACTCAAGAAATTCGAGGACCACTTGGGGACAGCTCGGTGGTGAAGAGATCATCTTCGAGTCGGTCGGGGAACCCGAGTGGAAGCGGCACCGAACCACGGAGGTCGAAAGATTGCGCAGTGCGTGATGTATTGTTGCTAGAAAGCGATGAGCCGCCCACGATGCGGAAGCGATGGTGAGCCCAGATTCGAGGCATGGCTGGAGGCCATGAATTCGAAGTTAAAGTCCATGGATGAGAATCAAGTCAGGACTTGGTTGATCCGCCACCGGGCGAATCGCCATTGGTTGCAAATGGGTCTTTAAGAAGAAAACCGATGTGGATGGAAATGTTCAGATCCACAAAGCTCGGCTTGTCGCTAAAGGTTATGGACAAGTTCAAGGAATTGACTACGATGAGACTTACACGCCGGTAGCGATGCTGAAGTCGGTGAGGATCATACTAGCTATAGCTGCATATTTTTATTACGAGATATGGCAGATGGATGTCAAGACGGCTTTCCTTCACGGAAATTTAACCGAGGACGTGTATATGATACATCCCGAGGTTTTTGTCGATCCGACTAGCACTAGTAAGGTATGCAAGCTCAAGAGATCCATTTATGGGTTGAGATAAGCATCTCGGAGTTGGAACATTTGTTTGGATGAGGTCATCACTGGTCTCGGTTTCATCAAAAGCGAAGAGGACTCTTGTTTATACAGGAAGTTAAGTGGGAGCTCGATAGTGTTTTTGATCTTGTATGTGGATGACATATTGTTGATTGGAAACAATGTTTCGATGCTAAAATCAGTCAAGGAATCATTGAATGGCAAGTTTTTGATGAAAGACCTTGGTGAGGCAGTCTATATTTTAGGCATTAAGATCTATAGAGATAGATCGAGGAGGCTGCTCGGCTTAAGCCAGAGCACGTACATAGATAAAGTGTTGAAATGGTTCAACATGAGTGAGGCGAAGAAAGGGTTCTTGCCACTCTCACATGGTATAAGGCTAAGCGAGACTCAGAGTCCTTCGACATCTGATGAGCAAAGCAGGATGAGTAGGATTCTGTATGCATTTGCAATCGGATCCATCATGTATGCCATTATATGTACAAGGCCTGATGTTGCTTTTGCAGTAAGCCTAACAAGTAGATACTGTGCCAACCTGTGAGTCACCGGGCAGCGGTAAAGACTATTTTGAAGTACCAAAAGGACTAAAGAGATGTTCCTAGTTTATGGAGGTGAGGAAGAGCTCGTCGTAAGGGGTTACGCCGATGCTAGTGTCCAAACAGCATGAGATAATTGTCGATCACAGTCCGGATTCGTACGCCCCTGAACAGAGGAGCAAAGGTAATCGGATGAGTTCCAAGCAGGATACGGTGGCTGATTCTACCACGAAGTTTAATGCATTGTGGCTTGTGAAGCTCCAAAGGAAGGTGTTTGATCCGCATTTTCGGATGATCTTGGTATTTTCCTAGCCTCGTGAAACCATTGACCTTATCGTGATAATTCTGGTGCCATCGCACAAGCCAAGGAGTCGAGGAATCACCACAAGGTCAAACAGATAGACCAGAAATATCACCTGATACGAAAGATCGTAAAGAATGGTGATGTAGAGTTATGCAAGATTCACACTGATGCAAATGTTGCAGATCCGCTGACTAAGGCGCTTCCACAACCCAAGCATGAGGGGCACGTTAGAGCTATGGGCATTCAATGTCTATTTGATTGACTCTAGTGCAAGTGGGAGACTGTTGGAGATATGCCCTAGAGGCAATCATGTATGATGATATTTCCTATGTGTTTATGAATAAAGATAGTCCTTGGACATTATCAATGATGTGTATTAGCAAGTACGTGACTTGTTTGTGGGACTATGCATTGTATGATGACTGTCCTAAAAGGTCCCTAGTCGAAAGGGCTGTGTGGACGCGTAGCCGACTAGACTGGCATATGACACAGTCGATGGCTTGGTCTCACTAGCCATGGAGCATTGGATGCTAACTGGATAATATGGACTTGGAAAGGTCTGGTCGGATTCGATGTAGTCGTATCCGAGTCAAGATAAGGCCGAGTGGGACAAGGCCCAACTATGAGACGCAGCGATATGTCATCTGTGAGTCTCTAGTACAACATACATTCTATGTCCTAAGACCTGACTGACGCATGTACTCGGGATGGTGGCAGACTTAATTTGGGCTGACCAAACACTACTCCGTGACTGGGTAGTTAAAAGGTAGGTTTCGGGTTTGTCCAGTCCCATGCTGCGAGACATGGTCGAGTAAGATAGGATTTGCCCCTCCGATTAGGAGAGATATACTCTGGGCCCCTCGTGTGATCCGACCAGGATAAGCATGGCCATGCAACAAGGATTATGAGAAAATCCGGATAGTAGTCGGCATCACTAGAACGAGAAAGAGGTTAGGCTAGCACAAGGATGACAGTCTCGCCTTGAGCCCGACAACATATATCGTGCGGCAAAGGGAACAGAAGTGTGACATGTTGTACAGGTTCGCCTAACCAGCTTCATAGTCTGCTTGGTGGTCGGCACGCCTTGCTAGAGGCCGCTACCAACCGTGCAGGTCGGAGGTGATCCGAACTGTGACAAAGCCGACTTGAACCTAAGGGGTCGCGCGCTTAAGGGAAGGAACCTACAAGGTCGGTTCATAGGACACTGGTCGGATGTGATCCGAACTGGATTAGGAATGTGACCAAGTAGACTTTGGGCTTTAGGGTCCGTGCGAGGCCCAAGTGTTGAGCCTGCGACGGACGCCTATATAAAGTGGAGGTACGGCACACTCATGTGGTTGATCGCTTCGGCGCAGCGACTATGGTTTGCATGTGTTGCGAATAGACACCTCCACTCGCTGCCAACTGTGTGATCGAACCTAGCAGTCCGCCGCACGGTGTTCCTCCTACATGCGTGGATACCCTTAGAGGCAGTGCACTTGCGCCGCTCCAGCGAACTTGTACGTGAGATTGGACGACCGGCTGTTCGAGGGAGATCGGACGAGGAGGAGACGATCCACGCGGACGCGCTGCCCCAATTGTTCTTCCGCTGCACGACACTGCGTGTCTAGTGGTAACGAACTATGATCCATCTCCCGTAGCATGTTCCTGTTGTTCTGCGTGTAGGATTTTTTTATTTTGCAGTCGACACACCCTACCGTAGAACCCAATAGCATGTTACTCATAAGTTATTTTTTGCATTAAATTTTTGTATTGACAATGTATGTGTTGGTCACGTGCACACATATGTAGTTGACATTCACATTTTTGTTAGAAATGTCATTCTTTTAACTGCAATTCATTTTTTCCCTTTAGTTATAGATGTTTTTGGAGGAACTTTTATCATTATCTATACCCCTATTTAGTGTGCGAATAACTTTGAAAGATGGTCGTTTGATGAAGCTAATCCGACAGTGCAGAGATGGCAAATCCGAGCACTACTAGCCATTGGATATCATCAACATTTCACCAGATTCTGCCACATGTACAATTTAGAAGACTCCATGGTCGAACTTAAGCGTAATGCACAACCTCAAAACACAAGCACTTCTCCTTTGTTATAGAATCTTCCATATCGTAATTGCCCAAACTTTTTTCCGAAATGAATTGCCATTATTTGTTTTTTTACTTTATGCTTTACAATGCACAACCCCATGAATCTTAACATTTTATAAAACTAATTGATTTTGAATGAGATGAACTATAAGAACTAAACGAACATCTACATCATGCATATATGACTCAAAGCTTTACATGCTATAGTGTCTATTTATTCATAATTTGGTTTCCAAATCTCATGCATTCAATGCATGTGTACCTTACTAGTTTTGAGTAGAGTAGCAAATTTCACGCGGCCGCGGGTATATCAAAATGCAGGGCACATGCATCATTGCCTTTCGGTCGAACCTACGTCCACAATTTTTTGTACGTATATCTCCACTGGTCCCCGAACCCAAAATGTTGCCTCGTTCCCATAAAACCAAGTGGCCCACACATATTAAGGCGTCGACTCGAACTCAATCCCTCTCCCATTTACTATGACGTGGCCCCGCACGCCGTAGTACACCTACAAACCCTACCCGCCACATGCATCATCGGTTTTCTTCAAGAGGATGAGGGAGAAGCGGATTTGTAGTGGAGGCTCCTACCCTAGGGTGCCCTAGGTAGCTGCCGCACACATCATTGGTTTTCTCTTTTCTTCATGCTCTTGTGCCCTAGAGTGAAATGATGGTTGCTTTGTCCGTCCAGCTTAATGCGGGAAAGGTTGGGCTTTGTGATTTGACCCCTCGTCGCTCATTTACTACTACAGCGGCGCTATGACCGGGGTGCCTCCAAGTCCAACCGCTGCTCCGAACTGTAATTTGGTGCATCGCAAGTGGAACAAGATGGTGGATGAGCCAGATGTCAGCCAAAGGGGTCCTGTTAAGTGTGTCGCCATTTGGTGTGCGGACTGACCCTGCTTGAGTTGCTACGCCAACACGACAGTAGCAACCTACCACTTGGTTTTGCTCCTTGGTGAATCCCGACTATATTGATCTAAAAAGATACGTACTGTAACCCTCTCCGTCTCGGTTTATAGGGCGTGCACATAGTTCTAGGTCATCCATTTGACTAACTAAATATGAGTTACTATGTCACAAAAAGTATATCTTTGGATTCTTAAGCGGATGTAGTTTCTAAACATATACTATTCATCACATATATAGCCAGTTAAATTCTCAACCTAGAACGACGTGCATGCCCTGTAAACCGATACGGAGGAAATAGTAAAAATGAGGTGATTTTACCAAGCGATGGGCGGGGGAGCATGGCCTTTCATGCGGTCCGACGTGTCATGATGTACCAAGGCGATGCGCGTGTCCCTCTTGAGGCAGAACAATGGCAGAAGCAGTCCTACGTGGTTTCCTTCAAGGAGATGATGGCGAAGCGAAGTGTGAAATAATGGTTGCTTCTTTCGTCTGGGAAGGTGCGGCATTGTGATTTGACGTCTCATTGCCAATAACTACTACTGGGGCGGTACGACTGGGGTGCGTCCCCCTTGCTATTCTGCACTGTTATTTGGTGCATGACACGTCGACCCGGTTGCTATATGTCCCACATGTCAGCGAGAGGAAGTACAGAATTCATGAAAGCGAGCGTCGACGGAGGAGTACAAGACACGGCTTGGTTTTTGTTGCTTCGCGCGATCCATCGGTACAAACCCGGACTAAAAATAGGTGAGGGCGGGTCTTTCCTCGCGCGGCAGGCAGGGGAGTTTGGCATAGTCTGTTCGAGGCAAGGAGGCAGGAAGGGAAACAAGCAAATAAAGGTTGAGCGACTTAGTTATGGGAAAATCTGATTTTACGGAGTACGTACCCACTATGGAGGTAGTACTACTTACTACTCCCTCCTTTCCGGTTTATAGGGCTCATCTAAAAAAATTTGTTTTTCCGTTTTATAAGTCTTAATACTACTAGTAGTAGTAGTAGTACCATGACATGTTGGATTCTGAGGTGCGTTAAATCACCCGATGCAAGCAGTATCAAGAGAAAACTCACCAATGCAGGTAGAAGTTCATGGAAATTTAGTGGTCATGCATGCATTCGTTCTAATTAATGTCTCGGTAAACATAACTTCTTGAGAAAAACGAGCACACTAATTACTTGTGCAAACTACGAAATTAATTCCACCATTCACCATCTACCTTGGTTGGAGAGATTTCGAAATTGAGCCATAAACTGGAAAGGAGGGAGCAGTAACTTTTGTCTCGATTACTATTTGTGGCCTTGTATAGATGCAAAATGTATTTTTTTTATAGTGGCCTTGTATAAGTAAATGCAGGGAGTACTAAAGGACTTATATTCCAAACAATATGATAATCTCTCTAAAAAAGGTAGGGACGAGGAGTAAACGGAGGGAGTAGTAAAATTTTCTCCTCGTCCCGCAAGCCACCGCGCACGTGGGCGAGGGAGCGGGCGTAAGGCGTACTAGTAAGCAAGCTTTACCTCATCCTGTGAGCCACCGCGCCCGTGGGCGGGGGAGACAGCGTACTAAGCAAGCTTCTCCTTGTTCTGCGAGTTGACGGGACACATCAAAAGTACTCCAGTGTATAGAGCCTTGCCTCTAAGGTAGGCCCCACATAGTTTGCCTCTTTTTTTAACATAACGCGTCAAGTCGCAATTTGTTTGATCATCCGTGGTAGACAATCCTCCATCAAGTGGACAACCAGTACACGTGTCAAATTACCACATGGGCTGCCTTTTTGTACAGAAATGAGCTCCACTGTGTACCCGCGCGGGTGTGGTTGGGAAAGAGACGGGAGTACGTGCGTCGTGCGTGCACCTCTTCTGTGTACCCGCGTTGCCCCTCGTCCAAGTCGAGGCCCCCGCCTATTTATACCCCCTCGACCCGCTTTCCCCTCGCCTCGCCCGACCTCTCCCTCTCGCCACAAGACGTCACGGAGCAACCGAGCCACCGCCGCCATTAGCTTCTTCCCGAACGCCCCGGCCATCCCCGAGCCCACCTAACCCCACCCCCGAGCTCCCCTCGTCGCGCCGCGCTCGCCGGACCTCTCCGCCGACATCCCCGACCACCGGAGTCGCCGGAGCCGTCACCGCCGTCACCGCCGTCGCCGTCGCCGCCTCGGTAAGTCGCCGGAGCCCTCGCCGCCGTTAGATCTAGGTCGGACGGCTTATATTAGATCCCCCCGAAGGGGTATGTTATTTAAAATAAACCGGGATTTATTCCGGTTAGATCGGTTTAGTTAGGGTTTAGTTGAACCGGCCGACTTGGTTTAAAACCACGTGCGTAGTTTAGTTATTTAACGCCGAAGCGCTAGATAGGCCCATTAGCCCGTTTTTCTTTTATTTTCGTTTTCTGTTTTAACAGAATAGTTTCAGATTTGAAAATTCATATCTTTTAATCTACTTAATATTTTTAAGTGATTATTTTTTGTTGGTTTGTAAATTTCTTATATTTTCTGAAGAAAATATATTTAGTCATGTTAAAATTATTTAAAATTGATTTATTTTAGATTTTGACAGAGTAGTAAATCTGCTATAAAAGGAGTTAGGAATATTATTTTTAATGATTCTTTTTGTCACAACTTTGTTTTGACATTGCCTAACCGTAGGAATTTATTTGGGCGTTTTAGGATTAATAAAAATATAGTTTTAATCAGAACTATGTTATTCTTAATTATTTAACTAGCTATTGTTTCCTATTGTTTTAATTAGCAAATAAATTTATTTTTCCTATGAGATAGATTATTCTAGTTTAGTTTCTGTAACTTTAGAGCATGAACTTTTATTTATAATAAATAAAACTTTTATTTTATTTTTCCTACTAGAATTTGCTTTAGGCCTAATAGGAGTTTTATAATAGATTTTAAGGTGATTCTTTTTGCTCCTAGTTGCTTGATGAATTCTTTTCTGTTAGGTAGCATAAACCCATGCTTAGGTTATGTTAACAAAAATTTTGTTATGTAAAACTATTTTTAGTTGTTGCTTGAAGTAGGAAAACATTGAGTTGAATTTCTTCGAGTTTTCCTTTGGGTTTTGATTCGTTTGTTTGGTGTGTTATGTTACTATGTTGTTATGTTAAGTGATCATATGCTATATGCTTATTATGATTGTTGTTTGCCTCGGTAGAATTTCCGGAGTGCGAAGCTTGCTACCACGAGTCCCTAGCTTACGAAGATCGTCAGCAAGGCAAGTCATTGATCATGTTTCTTTACAATACCTATGCTTTTGTTGCATTAGAGTTATACCTCCCCACCATGCATGCAGTAGGTGAAATTTTGAAGTTATGTTCTTGAGTAGTATCATGAGGTAGGATGAACCAATTCCCCTTGTTACCATGACCCGGGACGAAGTAGTTTATTTTGCTATGCTCAGAGACGGGTTGGTTGAGTGAATTCATAAGGGAGATGTGAGAGTCAAGATGATGACAACCCCATGAACTTCAAGCTCAAGATGGACTTCGAAATTCACTACTGGGTGGAGGACGGTTGACGGGCACCCTGGAGAACCCAGTGGTTGGCCGGGATGCATGGAGAAGTGCCATGACATCTTGCGGAAAGCTTCACCCAGCCACGAAGAGACGGATGTATACCCCATTGACCGAAGCTTACTGCAGCCGCAAGCCATTATGGGCTCTGGCTTGGTCAACCCTAGTTGTGACTCTGGCCGGACGGTGCTACGAGATGTAGAAGAACGGTAGGATTGGATGGGTACCGGTAGTGGCCAGAGGAACTCTTCGGAAGACCCTGTTTCGTTCGTCCCGTCTTCAAACACCATGAAGTGCCAAGACTTAAAAGGAGGGAACGATCCTTGCCGGTAAAGTGCGCAAACCTCTGCAGAGTTAAAGATCTAATTGATTAGCCGTGTCCCCGGTTACGGACAATTTGAGCCTCTGGAACTTGGAAGTATTCGGAAATCTCAACATTGAAATTAATAAATTAATTGAGGGGGTTATGACTTAATAATTTGGGAATGAGACATTGGTTGGCGGAACCATTTCAATAACTACCAACAATTTTGTAGTATTTACAAGCAAGTCCACTGTAGTAGGGAAAAATTGGCTTTTCGCAAAATGATGAAACTTAGAGCCCCACAGCCAAATTGCATATAGTATTAGTAATTTTATTATTGTTCTCTCTTCATGACTTGCCAAAGATATTCAAAATGCTGACCTACACGGCTGCAACGCCTTATGTTGCAGAGGAGTATTCGATCAGGATTGAGGCTACGATCCGCTTGGCGATTGCCCTTTGGAGTCGGATGGACTCGCTTATTCTTCTACGCCCGCAGCTTTACTTAGTTTATTTTCATGAGTTGGCCTTGGCCAATTTATTCTATTGTAATAAAGACTCGATATGAGAACCGTAATAAATTCAGGTGTGATTGAACTTTGATTATTTCATCAATGTACCGTGAGTGCCAAGATGATCTTGGGATGGCATGCATACGTAGACTTGACTGATTTTGGGTCGGGTCGCTACAGAGATGGTATCAGAGCACACGCTGACCGTAGGACGTAACCCCTAGGATCGGAAAGCCATAGGAAGAGACTATGTATTTTATGTCCTTATCATTCCGTAATTCTCCCCTGTTCATTTCTCACTTCTCTCCGATTTTCAACATTCTAGATGGCCGCCGAGTTCACCCCAGTTTTGCTACCGGAGTTTTGCCAGCCAGATGAGACGATGCCCTTCGGCAGGAAGCTTGTCCAGATCGTGAAGAAGCTGAAGATTGCTCTGCCCTCGATCACCGGAAGCCTACTAATGCGCTCCGACGGATACCCTTCTGACATTGAGGTGCACATTCCAGGAGAACCTTCGGAGGACATCTGTAACCTATTGACTTTGAGTTTACCGATTTCAATTGGAACCTTGGAAGAGACATGGCGATTTATCGCACTCGGACATCTCCGAGAAGAGTACAGGGCGAGCTCGATCCATCGACTCGCCATGGTTTCTCGCAGAGCAAGGAATGGAGATATCATCCGATCGTGAGGACAACTCCATTCTCTCAGATGTCCAAGACTTGGAGTGTCTCCTCAGAAACGGGAGATCCGACATCATCAGAACTCAAGGTACACAGGAGGCTGTTGTTCCGTGAACTGGAACTAGAGGAGAAGGCAGACGCAGACTTCCTTGACCATGAGGAAGAAATCGCGGATTTCATGGAGAGAGTCGACGACCTGAAGATGAAGGTTGCCGCATTAGAGGAAAAGATGGACTTGGGAGAGGACCTTTTTCCGAGTGGAGATGACGGACCTCTCGTGAGCAATGATCAGGACTATGAAGGGAGTTCCACTGGAGAAAGCCGCAAGAGGAGGCGCCACAACAGAGGACGCCACACCGGAGGATATCACACCAGAGGACGCAAGGATAATTGATGAAGACATTTAGCCGACCACCATGTTATTTTACTTTTTTCGTCGATCAGTTAGGCCGTTATTTTTCGATTAGTCGTGAGATATTTTGTAATCGAGTTTGAACCATGTTTGAGTGGAATGAATAAATGATTGGTGTGATTATGATTGTGCATTCATATGGGTAGTGATATTTTCTCATTAGACCATTGTTCTATTCTAATTTTCTCATCCACTCCAAAACACCAGATGCCTCCGAGACGTGACCCGTCTCAACTTCTCGCGGAGCTCACCCACTGATCCAGCAGCAGAATGCCCTCATGCAGATGCTCATTCGTAACGAACAACAACAACAACAACAATCCACCGCCACCACCCCTATTGACAACTTGACTCGATTCCTAAGGCTAAACCGCCAGTGTTCTCTAGCAGCACCGAGCCGATTGTGGCCGGCGATTGGCTCCGCAAGGTCGGAAGAGAGTTAGTCACCGTTGGATGCATCGATGCAGAGAAGGTGCGCTTTGTCGCGACATCAACTTGATGGACCTGCAGCTTCTTGGTGGGAGAACTACACCGCCACTTATCCCATCGGCACCATCACGGGATCAGTTCCCATGAGCTTTCCGCACCGCCATGTTTCATTTGGAGCCATGAGTCTGAAGAAGCGTGAGTTCCGCAACTTACGCCAGGGGAACCGTACTGTGGGGCAGTACGTGGATGAGTTCAGCAAGTTAGCTCGCTATGCCCCGGATGATGTGGCCACAGATGCCGCAAAGCAGGAGAAGTTTATCGAGGGACTCAATGACGAGCTGGGTATGCAGCTTATGGTGGCTACCTTCACCAACTACCAGGAGCTGGTAGACAAGGCCACCATACTTGAAGGCAAGCAGCAGCAGATTGATAGCCGCAAGCGGAAGTACATCCAGGGGAAATACAACTCTGGAGCTCAGCAGAAGCCCCGATATGCCCCATACTCAGGAGGGCATACCCATCACAACCATGGAGGGCATAACCATGGAGGCAATGGGAACAACCGCAACCAGGACAACAAGTCATGCAATGGAAACGGCAATGGAAACGGCAATGGCAACCAGCATCGTCCTGCCCCGGCTCCGAAGGATCTGAGTCACATCACCTGTTTCAAGTGCCAGAAAACAGGGCACTATGCCACCGACTGCCCGGAGGCCAAGCAGAGGAATGGAAACGGCAATGGAAGCTCAGCGAAGAAGCCCAACCCTTTCCTCGTGCTCGGGTGAACCACATTGACGTGGAGGACGTCTATGATCAGCCAGACACTGTGGTTGGTAAGTTTTTATTGAATTCACGTTCATTATTGGTACTCTTTGATTCTAGTGCAACGATTCATTCATATCAAGGGTAGTTGTGGAAAAGTACGGGTTGCCCACTAAAACCCTTAGAAGCCCCTTCGCGTCGGTTCCGCAGGAGGAGAAATGATGGCGGCTTAGGCTGTCATGCAACCTCAACATCGGAAAGCATAAATTTCCGCAGACCTCATAGTATTGGAAACCCAGACCTTGGATGTAATCCTAGGCATGGATTGGTTGACGAAGTTTGAAGGAAACATAGACTGTGCCCTCAAGAAGTCGATTCCGCTCACCACCCGGAGCGTAAGAGGATCAAGTATGTATCCGAGCATAGCCGATGAAGAATCAGTGAATTCCCTCACGGAGTTGTTCAGAGGAAGTGCAGTAGTGCAAGATTTTCCCGATGTGTTCCCGGAGGAATTACCAGGAATGCCACCGGACAGAGACATTGAATTTCTGATTGAGTTATTGCCCGGCACTGCCCCAATCACTACAACAATACCCCACCTATAGCAACGCATTTTTCCGTATCTATAAGTCCATATATGCGTTGTAACTGTCTTTACCAACGGTTTGGGATGCGTAGCCTTATCCAGTGTTGCTAGAGCATAATGCAACGCTTATACTGCCGTTAGTAAAGGGGCCGTTGCAAGAGTACAACACATAAAACCGACCTTTACAACACTTTTATATGTTGGTGCTTAATGTACAAAAATCCAAATCTCATTTCCGCAACTAGGAATTTTCAACGCTTTATGTGTCGTTACATATATAATGTAAATAATATTTCCAACAATTAAATTAATGCTCAACATAACAGTGATAATTATGTATATGAAGTGTGGAAAAAATAAAAGAATATACTCATTAGAGAAAGAAATCATATATTGATAAAGCTGTTGGATTACAATGGTTGATATTACGGAAACATCATCGAGATGTGATGAATAACCTAAATATTTCCTTGACAACAAAACTTAAATAGAAAGCATCCTTCAAAGATCCCTACAACTTAACTAAACTTAACCGGGAACATCATCGACAGAACATCATCCCTACAACTTTAACTAAAACCGATAGCATCCACCATCATCATCAAGAACCGGAACATCATCATCATCATGAACCGGAACATCATCATCATTGCAATATACTTGCCACGCACCATTATAATCATCCATATATCTTTTGAATCTACACAGAAAATAACAAAATGAACTGTTAATACACAATGCATTGACATGATGAATGTAGTGATAGAGGCAGCAGGATATCGTGCGGTACAAAGGTTGAAGGCCATGCATTCTTTTTTTCTGCATTATCGAGAGTATTGCAGCTTTTTGCACTCCGTACCACATCTTCAGTTTTCACAAGTGCCATATCGACATGCACTACCAAGAATTCATTTGTAATTTTAGCATCATCAAGCTTAAATTTAGGATCACAACTTACAACTATAGCAAGAGCTATGTCCCTATTATGATTGTGAAAAGATACCGGCATGAGTGTTAGTTGTCATTGATGATTAATCAAGACGCCAAAATATATGACACAGCCTGCAGAAAAACATGGCTTAATAAAATTATATGGAGAGTAGCCTAAGTGCTGATGTGCATTCAAGGGCAATGTGAGTGACAGTACCACTTCTTTTCTCTTCTCCATTTAGTTAGCAAACTGAACCAAAACGGTTTTAGTCATCTGAAACTGAACCAAAACATTTAGCTCTAGTTGGTTTCACCATCCAACAGAAACAAACAAACCTAAAAGGTGCTCACCACGCTTTGGAACAAAACTACAGCCCCAAATCCTTTCAAACGAATTTACATAGTCATCACCAGCCTAGAGATCCATTGCTAATTTCAGAACCTACAGTCAAACTGTTTTGTGTGAACTAACAGAATTATTTATTGCTAAATAAATCCACTGAAACCTACAGCCCCAAATGCTATAAATTTGCATGGACAGTAGCATAGAACCTAGCACGGCACAATGGTCGTGGACACAATGAGCAGTACCACGGTAGGGAGAGGGAGAGAGTATACCTTCCATGGCATCGTCCATGACTTGCTCCAAGAACTCGACTTGCTCCATGGAGTCGCCGTACATCGAGTTGGTGCGTGTAGCTTCAAAACCAAGGGAAAAAGGTTACAGGTGTCTCATGCATCTCTAGAACAATGCGAAAGAAGTAAAGCTTCATCAATATGCATTCGTACTTAATAAAAGAAGAGCAACCTATATTCCTCCTGTTCTATGTGTACTAGTTACTACCTTGGCAACTTCACATCTGGCTCAATGAATTTATCCCCGAGCTAGTTAGACTAGTCATTAACACGTGTGTCTGCATATGCTAGACAGTTTTAGTTTACCATATATAACTGGAACATATTTATGTGAGAAAAAAATATTAGAACCATAAATTTTAAAAGAAGCATACTTTTGACTAACTAAGAAATATTACATGTGATAGTGTTTTGGCTTCCATGTGGCTAAAGTAAACTTAATTTAGTAAAGGCATTTGTACATACTATTTATCATTTCTATAAATAAAGTTTTCAAATTATAATTTGTATGAAAAAGTCAGGAATCCAAGGCTAGAAAATATACAGAGGATATTGGTGAATGTTCTGATTTCCTTTAATTACATAGCAGGAGTCTAAGTCTTGTGTGCTCCTAATATTAGCTATCTGAAACCCCAAATGCATCCCATGCTTCAAATGATTTCGTTAAAAAAGGAAACCACAGTTTCTAGTTAACAAACAAAACTAAAGCTAATGTACATGAATATCTGTCTTGTATATATGCAAAGGCGTCATTAAGAAATGTTTTCTGAAATAAACACGTACATCATTCAAATCTTCTACATAAGATACACATCAAATGATCATGTTAAGCCACCTATAAACATCAAAGTGAAATGCTGACTGGAGGCAGCAGTGCAGCACTACTGTTTGGAACTTTGATTATGTGGTGCTGCTGGAGGTGATCAGAGCTGTAGACCACCCCAACTGGACGCTTTCACTCCCTGCAACACAATCGAGTCAAGAGGAGTACTCATCAATACACGCGTACAAACATATTTTTTCTAGATAAAGCAATAGTGATCAAGTCAATTGCATAGTTCTTTCTTCTCTTATGACCTTAAAGGATGGAGAATAGAAAATGAATCGCCACACGGCGAGTTCCTTCACTCAACAGCCTTGGCGCCAAAGACGCTTGCGGCCGCCTAATCTGCTTGAAACTACCGTCGCTACACCTCCGCCGCCACATGGACTATCGTTAGATTTATTTAGTAATTAGCCTAAAAGAACATATGTTGGATTTTTCCATTGTAAAAACCTGAACAGTAGAATATTAAAAATTGGAAAAGAAAAGGATTGGGGCCTTGGGGAGATACTGTAATTAGACTCCGACCTGATTCCTAACCATATACCTGGTGTTTTCTGTACAAATTACCTCAAACACACTGGTTGCTGCTCCAAGACGTAGATGGGCTTCAGAATAGCTTACTAGAAAGACAATCGTTCCCTACAATGTCGTTGCCCTAGAAAGAATATGCAACTCGGGGTTAATTTGAAGCCACTACTGGTCCCGATGTGCTCTGAACCAGAAAGCAGACGGGAGGAGTGGACCAACTCACCCGAAGCCAGAGGAGCAGGAGGAAGCTCCATGGCTGCTTTGTCCCGAGCAGCTGCAAGGATGTCCACTGGCGGTTCCTCCCTGCACATGTACAGAAGAAGAGAAGAGCAGGTTAGAGAAAGGGGGAGAGAGAGAGAGGATGAAACCAGGGGAGAGGATGCACTCACCGGACTGGAGGTGGACGACGGCCACCGGAGCCGACGCCCAAACCCTAAGAGCCATGGGGAGGGTCATGGTGGGCTTTGGTGACCGCGAGCGCCGGATCTAACCGGATGAGAGGGCGCCGCGGTGCGAGGGGGCCTCAGGCTGTGCTTCACGGTGGCGGGGTTCGCCCGACGTCGCCTGAGTCAACCGCCGCAGGTGGCGCAGAAGGAGCCGCGTGAAGAGAGGGAGATGGGACGCGAGAGGGATGAGTGGGTGGGGATTGGGCGGATCCGGCAGCCACTGGAGCTGTGAGGTGGGAGGAGCGGAGGGGGAGGGCCGGCGGCGAGGTGGGTCGGAGGAGGGATACGAGGCGATTGATGGCGGCGATTTGGGAGAGATGAGGGGAATCCAGGACTCTGTTTCTCGTGCGTCTCTCTCTCCTTTTCTCTATTTTTTTTTCATAATATGTACCATGAAAGGGTCATGGGCTGAAACTGTACAACGCATATGCTCCAACCCTTATTTACGTATCTACTATGAATTTTGCAACATATAGTCAAACCGTTGTATAATTTTTGTTGCTTTATAAGGGGTATCCTTGTAGTGAATATCCAAGAGACCTTATCGGATGCCACCGAACGATTTGAAAGAGATCAAGAATCAAATTAATGAGTTATTGGAGAAGGGATATATTCGGCCAAGCTCATCACCTTGGGGAGCCCCAGTTCTTTTAGTAGAGAAGAAGGATGGAACCACGAGAATGGTTAGGATTATCGTTCGCTGAACGACGTGACCATCAAGAACAAGTACCTCTGTCGATGATTAATGATCTATTTGATCAGCTAGTTGGAGCCAAGGTATTCTCCAAGATCGATCTTCGATCAGGGTATCATCAGTTGAAGATCCGTGAAAAGGATATACCCAAAACAGCATTCACTACCAGGTATGGTTTATATGAGTATACCGTCATGTCATTTGTATTGACTAATGCCCCTGCATACTTCATGAATTTGATGAACAAGGTATTTATGGAATATCTGGACAAGTTTGTCGTGGTGTTCATCGATGATATACTGATATTCTCCAAGAGCGAGGAAGAGCATAAGGAACATTTGCGTCTAGTTCTGGAGAAACTTCGAGAACATCAGTTGTATGCCAAGTTCAGCAAGTGTGAATTTTGGCTGAAGGAAGTTGGATTCCTCGGACATGTTATTTCAGGAGAAGGAATAGCAGTTGATCCCGCCAAGGTTGAATCAGTCACCGATTGGCGATCGCCCACCTCACCAAGGAGATCCATGATTTTCTCGGACTCGCAGGATATTATAGGAGGTTTATTGAAAATTTCTCGAAGATTGCCAAGCCCATGACTGAGCTGTTGAAGAAGGAAGCCAAGTACATTTGGACCGAGGATTGTGAAGCCGTTTCAGGAATTGAAGAACGATTGGTTACAGCCCAAAGGCTGATTTTGCGGACATACACAAGGATTACGGTATATTGTGACACTTCTCGTCAGGGACTCGGAGGAGTACTCATGCAGGAAGGAAAAGTTGTAGCTTATACCTCCAGACAGCTACGACCTCACGAGATGAATTATGCCACCCATGATTTGGAGTTAGCAGCCGTAGTGCATGCACTCAAGACCTGGAGACATTTCCTTATCGGAAAACGTTGTGATGTTTACACAGATCATAAGAGCTTGAAGTATATTTTCACGCAGAAAGAGTTGAACCTCAGGCAGAGGAGATGACTAGAGTTAATCAAGGACTATGACATGAGATTGCATTATCACCCAGGGAAAGCCAATGTTGTAGCAGATGCTTTGAGCCGTAAGAGTTATGTGAATACTCTTATAGCCGAGGATTACCCCAGGAGTTAGTCGATGACCTCAGAGATCTCCGACTGGAGATAGTTCCGAGAGGATATGTTGCAACTCTGGAAGTTCAGTCCACTTTGGCCGAAAGAATTCGTGAAGCCCAGAAGTCGGACAAGGAAATTGATGAGATAAAGAAAAAGATGAATGAAGGAAAAGCTAAAGGGTTTCGTAAGGACGAATACGGAGCTATATGGTTCGAGGACCGTATTTATGTACCTAATGATCCCGAACTCAGGAAGCTAATTCTTCAAGAGGCTCATGATTCACCGTACTCGATTCACCCGGTAACACCAAGATGTATCTGGATTTGAAGGAAAGTTTCGTGGATGGTATGAAGAAGGATATTACCGAGCACGAGTAAAGATGCGATGTTTGCCAACGAGTAAAGGCAGAACATCGAAGCCAGCAGGTTACTTCAACCTTTGCCGATTCCCGATTGGAAATGGGAAAACTTGGAATGGATTTTATCACAGGATTACCCAGACCTGCTCAGGTTATGATTCCATCTGGGTAGTGGTTGACCGTTTGACCAAGGTAGCTCATTTCATTCCCGTGAAGACTAGCTATACCAGTACTAAGTTAGCCAAGATATACATGACCAGGATCGATGTCCGCATGGAGTTCCGAGGAGTATCGTGTCGATAGAGGAACACAATTTACCTCAAAGTTTTGGAATCAGTTGCATGAAACTTTGCGTGACGAGGCTGGAGTTCAAGACAGCTTTTCATCCATGCAGATGGATGGATGACCGAGAGAGTCAATCAGATCCTCGGAGGACATGTTGAGAGCTTGTGTGCTAGACTATGGGTCTAGCTGGGATGATAATTTGCCATACGCAGAGTTCTCATACAACAACAGTTATCGCACCACCAAGATGGCCCCTTCAAGCTCTATACGGAAGGAGGTGCAGAACACCTTTGCTGTGGGATGGTGTAGGAGACCGAACACTTTTCGGTTCCGACCTTATCAGAGATTCCGAAGAGAAAGTCAAGCTGATTCGAGATAGACTCAAGATAGCTCAGTCGAGGCACAAGAGTTATGCCGATAGTAAACGCAAGGAAGTAACTTACGAAGCGGGAGACCGAGCATATCTTCGTGTGTCCCCACTTCGTGGAATCAAGAGGTTCGGTGTTAAAGGAAAGTTAGCACCCCGATTCATTGGTCCCTACAAAATCCTCGAACGTCGTGGAGAAGTTGCTTACAAGTTGGAATTGCCGGAAGGATTATCCGGAGTTCATGATGTCTTCCATGTTTCTCAGCTGAAGAAGTGTCATGCCGACATGGCTGATATTCCGTTGAGAGACACAAAGGCCCCTAGAGGCCATACAGCTCGACAAAGTGATCGACTTATAAGGAGAAACCCGTCCGAATTCTCGAGACTGCGAACAGAGTCACCCGCAGCAAGATCATCAAGTTTTGCAAGGTTTGTGGAGTCATCACTCAAGAGGAAGCCACCGGGAGCGAGAAGAAGACCTCCTTCGAGACCACCCGCACCTATTTGTTAGCCAACCCGAATCTCGAGGGCGAGATTCATCTTAAGGTGGGTAGGTTTGTAACATCCCAAATTTCCTATTTGGAATATTTTACAATTATAGCTAAGCATCTATGCATTCTGTTTGAATTTGAGTGGCATTTGAAGTTTCAGAAGTTTTGGAGTTGTTGGAATTTGAATTCAAATTTTGGCAATGGAAATTATTTCAAAATTATGCCTGATAAATACTTGAGAAAAAGTATGAGAGGAGTAAACATGACACTCCAAAAATATCAGAGGAAAAACATTGCCAAAAGTTTTGAATTCAAATTTGAGTTTTATTTGGAATTTTAGAAAATGATTTTTTTAAGTTTGGATTTTGCCCTCGAAAATGTTCAAATGATAGGAATATTCCCTGATCATTTTGATATATATATGTCCTATATAAAATATTTATATTTATATAATTTTTTTCTCTCTAATTATTAAAAAATTAGAAAAAAAAGAAAACCTCAGCGCCAGCCGAGCCATTGCCCAGCCCAGCCGAGGCAACCAGCAGCGCCAGCGCAGCCAGCCTGCCCAGCAGCCGCCCGAGCCGCCCACCAAGACCGACCGACCGAGCCACCGCGCCGAAACCCTTCGGACCAGTCGCCCGCCTCCCCTCTCCCTCACTCACCGACGGGTGGACCCCACCCTTCTTCCTCTCAAGACGCCACCCGCCCGCGCCACCGCTCGCCGGATGCCGCAGGATCCGGGATCCTCCGAGATCCCCTCGCCGCGTTGCCCCTCGTCCAAGTCGAGGCCCCGCCTATTTATACCCCCCCCCCCCTCGACCCCATTTTCCCCCTCGCCCCCTCGCCCGACCTCTCCCTCTCGCCGCGCACGCTCGCCAGAGCAACCGAGCCGCCGCCGCCGCCATTAGCTTCGTCCCGAACGCCCCGGCCATCCCCGAGCCCACCTAACCCCACCCCCGAGCTCCCCTCGTCGCGCCGCGCTCGCCGGACCTCTCCGCCGACATCCCCGACCACCGGAGTCGCCGGAGCCGTCACCGCCGTCACCGCCGTCGCCGTCGCCGCCTCGGTAAGTCGCCGGAGCCCTCGCCGCCGTTAGATCTAGGTCGGACGGCTTAGATTAGATCCCCCGGAAGGGGTATGTTATTTAAAATAAACCGGGATTTATTCCGGTTAGATCGGTTTAGTTAGGGTTTAGTTGAACCGGCCGACTTGGTTTAAAACCACGTGCGTAGTTTAGTTATTTAACGCCGAAGCGCTAGATAGGCCCATTAGCCCGTTTTTCTTTTATTTTCGTTTTCTGTTTTAACAGAATAGTTTCAGATTTGAAAAATTCATATCTTTTAATCTACTTAATATTTTTAAGTGATTCTTTTTTTGTTGGTTTGCAAATTTCTTATATTTTCTGTAGAAAATATATTTAGTCATGTTAAAATTATTTAAAATTGCTTTATTTTAGATTTTGACAGAGTAGTAAATCTGCTATAAAAGGAGTTAGGAATATTATTTTTAATGATTCTTTTGTCACAACTTTGTTTTGACATTGCCTAACCGTAGGAATTTATTTGGGTGTTTTAGGATTAATAAAATATAGTTTTAATCAGAACTATGTTATTCTTAATTATTTAACTAGCTATTGTTTCCTATTGTTTTAATTAGCAAATAAATTTATTTTTCCTATGAGATAGATTATTCTAGTTTAGTTTCTGTAACTTTAGAGCATGAACTTTTATTTATAATAAATAAAACTTTTATTTTATTTTTCCTACTAGAATTTGCTTTAGGCCTAATAGGAGTTTTATAATAGATTTTAAGGTGATTCTTTTTGCTCCTAGTTGCTTGATGAATTCTTTTCTGTTAGGTAGCATAAACCCATGCTTAGGTTATGTTAACAAAAATTTTGTTATGTAAAACTATTTTTAGTTGTTGCTTGAAGTAGGAAAACATTGAGTTGAATTTCTTCGAGTTTTCCTTTGGGTTTTGATTCGTTTGTTTGGTGTGTTATGTTACTATGTTGTTATGTTAAGTGATCATATGCTATATGCTTATTATGATTGTTGTTTGCCTCGGTAGAATTTCCGAGTCTGAAGCTTGCTACCACGAGTCCCTAGCTTACTAAGATCGTCAAGAAGGCAAGTCATTGATCATGTTTCTTTACAATACCTATGCTTTTGTTGCATTAGAGTTATACCTCCCCACCATGCATGCAGTAGGTGAAATTTTGAAGTTATGTTCTTGAGTAGTATCATGAGGTAGGATGAACCAATTCCCCTTGTTACCATGACCCGGGACGAAGTAGTTTATTTTGCTATGCTCGTAGACGGGTTGGTTGAGTGAATTCATAAGGGAGATGTGAGAGTCAAGATGATGACAACCCCATGAACTTCAAGCTCAAGATGGACTTCGAAATTCACTACTGGGTGGAGGACGGTTGACGGGCACCCTGGAGAACCCAGTGGTTGGCCGGGATGCATGGAGAAGTGCCATGACATCTTGCGGAAAGCTTCACCCAGCCACGAAGAGACGGATGTATACCCCATTGGCGGAAGCTACCTGCAGCCGCAAGCCATTATGGGCTCGCTTGGTCAACCCTAGTTGTGACTCTAGCCGGACGGTGCTACGAGATGTAGAAGAACGGTAGGATTGGATGGGTACGGCAAAGTGGCGGAGGAACTCTTGGAAGACCCTGTTTTGTCAGTCCGCCTTCAAACACCATGAAGTGCGAAGACTTAAAAGGAGGGAACGATTCTTGCGGGTAAAGTCGCAAACCTCTGCAGAGTTAAAGATCTAATCGATTAGCCGTGTCCCGTTACGGACAATTTGAGCCTCTCGAACTTGGAAGTATTCGAAATCTCAACATTGAAATTAATAAATTAATTGAGGGGTTATGACTTAATAATTTGGGAATGAGACATTGGTTGGCGGAACCATCTCAATAACTACCAACAATTTTGTAGTATTTACAAGCAAGTCCATTGTAGTAGGGAAAATTGGCTTTTCGCAAAATGATGAAACTTAGAGCCCCACAGCCAAATTGCATATAGTATTAGTAATTTTATTATTGTTCTCTCTTCATGACTTGCCAAGATATTCAAAATGCTGACCTACACGGCTGCAACGCCTTATGTTGCAGAGGAGTATTCGATCAGCATTGAGGCTACGATCCGCGCTTGGCGATTGCCCTTTGGAGTCGGATGGACTCGCTATTCTTCTACGCTTCCGCAGCTTTACTTAGTTTATTTCTCATGAGTTGGCCTTCGGCCGAATTTATTCTATTGTAATAAAGACTCGATATGAGAACCGTGTAATAAATTCAGGTGTGATTGAACTTTGATTATTTCATCAATGTACTGTGAGTGCCAGCATGATCTTGGGATGGTACAGACACAGAGACTTGACCGATTTTGGGTCGGGTCGCTACATGCTTGTTTTGCCTTCCTATGCTAGTTGATTATTGTTCCCATAAGTTGTTTGCTCACAAAATCCCTATGCATAGGAAGTGGGCTAGACTTAAATGTGCTAGTCATATTCTTCATGATGCTCTCTTTATGTTCAAATTCTTATCTTTTATTTGAGCATAATTGAAATCATCATGCCTAGCTAGGGGCGTTAAACGATAGCGCTTGTTGGGAGGCAACCCAATTTTATTTTAGTTTCTTGCTTTTTGGTTCTGTTTAGGAATAAATAATCCATCTAGCTTCTGTTTAGATGAGGTTTTGTGTTTTAATTAGTGTTTGGGCCAAGTAGAACCTTTGGGAAGACTTGGGTGAAGTCTTTATGATCATGCTGTAAAAAACAGAAACTTTAGCGCTCACGAGATTAGCTAGAACTTTTTACTGGAGAGTGCTATTTAGTTGATTATTTTTGCAGATTATTACTAGAAAAGTTCCTCAGGTCCACCAATTTATTTTATAATTTTTGGAGTTACATAAGTTTGCGTTAGTTACAGATTACTACAGACTGTTCTGTTTTTGACAGATTCTGTTTTTCGTGTGTTGTTTGCTTATTTTGATGAATTTATGGCTAGTAAAATAGTTTATAAACCATATAGAAGTTGGAATACAGTAGGTTTAACACCAATATAAATAAAGAATGAGTTCATTACAGTACATTGATGTGGTGTTTTGTTTTCTTTCGCTAACGGATCTTACGAGTTTTCTGTTAAGTTTTGTGTTGTGAAGTTTTCAAGTTTTGGGTAAAGATTCGATAGACTATGGAATAAGGAGTGGCAAGAGCCTACGCTTGGGGATGCCCAAGGCACCCCAAGGTAATATTCAAGGATAACCAAGCGTCTAAGCTTGGGGATGCCCCGGAAGGCATCCCCTCTTTCGTCTTCGTTCATCGGTAACTTTACTTGGAGCTATATTTTTATTCACCACATGATATGTGTTTTGCTTGGAGCGTCATTTTATTTTGTTAGTATTTTCTTGCTGTTATTTAGAATAATATTTTGCATCTTTATTTTCAATAAAAAAGTCAAGGATAGCCTTTGCCATGCTTATTTTGCTACTATACATGTTGTTGTTTGAAAACAGAAAGTTTACCGCTGTTGCAAAAATTCCCTAGAAAAGTCAGAGAGTGGTATAATGTTGAATATTTTTGCATATTGAGCTCTGATAAATTTATTACAGTGGGAATTTTAGTTCATAATTTTTGGAGTTATGGAAGTATGATGAATCTTGCATTCTTTACAGACTATACTGTTTTGGCAGATTGCTGTTATGGTTGCATTGTTTGCATATGTTTGCCTGTTTAATGATTCTATTTGAGGATGGGAGTATTAAATATGCAGAGGCATTTAGTATGCAATGTTGAATAATTTTTGTGATTTGTTACAGTAGAAAATGATAAGGTTTTGCATTGGTTTATACTAACCTATCTCATGAGTTCTTGTTGAGTTTGGTGTGGATGAAGCTTTTGATAAAAAGAGAAACCATGATATGAGAGGAATTAAGGAGACACAAAAGTTCAATATTGGGGATGCCCAAGGCACCCCAAGATAATATTTTAAGAAGTCTCAAGCATCTAAGCTTGGGGATGCCCCGGTAGGCATCCCACCTTTCTTCTTCAACAACTATCGGTTAGTATCGGTTCAGCCTAAGTTTTTGCTTCTTCACATGAGTTGTGCTATCCTTGCATTGTAATTTTATTTTGTTTTACTTGCTGTTTGAATACATTACCAAGATCTGAAATTCCTTAATGTTAGAGAGTCTTCACATAGTTACATAATTATTCGACTACTCATTGATCTTCACTTATATCTTTTGGAGTAGTTTGTTGTTTGCTCTAGTGCTTCACGTATACCTTTTAGAGCACAATGGTGGTTTTATTTTGAAGAAATAGATGAACTCTCATGCTTCACTTATATTATTTTTAGAGTCTTAAATAGCATGGTAATTTGTTTAAATAATCATAATATGCTAAGCATAAAATATTTGTAAGAATTCTTATGAGTGTGTTGAATACTAAGAAAAGTTTGATGCTTGATAATTGTTTTGAGATATGAAGATGGTGATATTAGAGTCACGCTAGTTGAGTAGTTGTGAGTTTGAGAAATACTTGTGTTAAGGTTTGTGATTCCCGTAGCATGCACGTATGGTGAACCGTTATGTGATGAAGTCGGAGCATGATTTATTTATTGATTGTCTTCCTTATGAGTGGCGGTCGGGGACGAGCGATGGTCTTTTCCTACCAATCTATCCCCCTAGGAGCATGCGCGTAACACTTTTCTTTGATAACTTGTAGATTTTTGCAATAAGTATATGAGTTCTTTATGACTAATGTTGAGTCCATGGATTATATGCACTTTTCCTTCCTTCCACCATTGCTAGCCTCTCTAATACCGCGCACCTTTCGCCGGTATCATACACCCACCATATACCTTCCTCAAAATAGCCACCATACCTACCTATCATGGCATTTCCATAGCCATTCCGAGATATAATGCCATGCAACTTTCCACCGTTCCATTATTATGACACGCTCCGTCATTGTCATATTGCTAGCATGATCATGTAGTTGACATCGTATTTGTGGCAAAGCCACCATTCATAATTCTTTCATACATGTCACTCTTGATTCATTGCATATCCCGGTACACCGCCGGAGGCATTCATATAAAGTCATATTTTGTTCTAAATATCGAGTTATAATTGTTGAGTTGTAAGTAAATAAAAGTGTGATGATCATCATTTTTAGAGCATTGTCCCTGTGAGGAAAGGATGATGGAGACTATGATTCCCCCACAAGTCGGGATGAGACTCCGGACGAAAAAATAAAAAAAAAGAAAAAAAAGAGGCCAAAAAAAGAGAAAAGGCCCAAATAAATTTAAAAACAAAAAAATGAGAGAAAAAGAGAGAAGGGACAATGCTACTATCCTTTTACCACACTTGTGCTTCAAAGTAGCACCATGATCTTCATGATAGAAAGTCTCCTATGTTGTCACTTTCATATACTAGTGGGAATTTTACATTATAGAACTTGGCTTGTATATTCCAATGATGGGCTTCCTCAAAATGCCCTAGGTCTTCGTGAGCAAGCGAGTTGGATGCACACCCACTTAGTTTCTTTTGTTGAGCTTTCATATGCTTATAGCTCCAGTGCATCCGTTGCATGGCAATCCCTACTCACTCACATTTATATCTATTGATGGGCATCTCCATAGCCCGTTGATACGCCTAGTTGATGTGAGAATATCTTCTCCTTTTGTCTTCTCCACAACCACCATTCTATTCCACCTATAAGTGCTATGTCCATGGCTCACGCTCATGTATTGCGTGAAGATTGAAAAAGTTTTGAGAATGTCAAAAGTATGAAACAATTGCTTGGCTTGTCATCGGGGTTGTGCATGATTTAAATACTTTGTGTGGTGAAGATAGAGCATAGCCATACTATATGATTTTGTAGGGATAGCTTGCTTTGGCCATGTTATTTTGAGAAGACATGATTGCTTTGCTAGTATGCTTGAAGTATTATTATTTTTATGTCAATATGAACTTTTGTCTTGAATCTTTCGGATCTGAATATTCATATCACAAGTAAGAAGAATTACATTGAAATTATGCCAACTAGCATTCCACATCAAAAATTATCTTTTTTATCATTTACCTACCGAGGACGAGCAGGAATTAAGCTTGGGGATGCTTGATACATCTCCAACGTATCTATAATTTTGATTGCTCCATGCTATATTATCTACTGTTTTGGGCAATATTGGGCTTTATTATCCACTTTTATATTATTTTTGGGACTAACCTATTAACCGGAGGCCCAGCCTGATTTGTTGTTTTATGCCTATTTCAGGTGTTTCGAGGAAAAGGAATATCAAACGGAGTCGAAACGGAACGAAATCAACTGGAGAAGTTATTTTTGGAAGGAAACCCACCGGATAGACTTGGACTCTACGTCAAGAGATACGGGAGGTGCTCACGAGGGTGGGGGGCGCGCCCACCCCCCTAGGGCGCGCCCCCTGCCTCGTGGGGCCCCCGCAGCTCCACCGACGTACCCCCTGCACCCATATATACCTACGTATAGTAAAACTTCCAGAACAGAAATTAGATTGGGAGTTCCGCCGCCGCAAAACCTCCAGAGCCACCAAAAACCAATTGGGACCCTGTTCCGGCACCCTGCTGGAGGGGGGGAACCCTCACCGGTGGCCATCTTCATCATCCCGGCGCTCTCCATGACGAGGAGGGAGTAGTTCACCCTCGGGACTGAGGGTATGTACCAGTAGCTATGTGTTTGATCTCTCTCTCTCTCTCTCTCTCTCTCGTGTTCCCTCTATGGCACGATCTTGATGTATCCCGAGCTTTGCTATTGTAGTTGGTTCTTATGATGTTTCTCCCCCTCTACTCTCTTGTGATGAATTGAGTTTCCCCTTTGAAGTTATCTTATCGGATTGAGTCTTTTATGAGAACAATTGATGTATGTCTTGACGTGTTTATCTGTGGTGACAATGGGATATCACGTGCCACTTGATGTATGTTTTGGTGACCAACTTGCGGGTTCCACCCATGAACCTATGCATAGGGGTTGGCACACGTTTTCTTGACTCTCCGGTAGAAACTTTGGGGCACTCTTTGAAGTACTTTTATGTTGGTTGGATGAATCTGAGATTGTGTGATGCATATCGTATAATCATGCCCACGGATACTTGAGGTGACAATGGAGTATCTAGGTGACATTAGGGTTTTGGTTGATTTGTGTCTTAAGGTGTTATTCTAGTACGAACTCTTTAATAGATCGATCCGAAAGAATAACTTTGAGGTGGTTTCGTACCCTGCCATAATCTCTACGTTTGTTCTCCGCTATTAGTGGCTTTGGAGTGACTATTTGTTGCATGTTGAGGGATTGTTATATGATCTATTTATGTTATTATTGTTGAGAGAACTTGCACTAGCGAAAGTATGAACCCTAGGCCTTGTTTCCTAGCATTGCAATACCGTTTACGCTCACTTTTACCACTTGTTACCTTGCTGTTTTTATATTTTCAGATTACAAATACCTTTGTCTACCATCCATATTGCACTTGTATCACCATCTCTTCGCCGAACTAGTGCACCTATACAATTTACCATTGTATGGGTGTGTTGGGGACACAAGAGACTCTTTGTTATTTGATTGCAGGGTTGCTTGAGAGAGACCATCTTCATCCTACGCCTCCCACGGATTGATAAACCTTAGGTCATCCACTTGAGGGAAATTTGCTACTGTCCTACAAACCTGTGCACTTGCAGGCCCAACAACGTCTACAAGAAGAAGGTTGCGTAGTAGACATCAACGACATCGCGTCGTTCCTCCACTGACGTGTGGGCCCTTTGGGTACATGGCCTGCATGTCAGTGACCCAACGCAGGCAGTGCATGGTAGAGGAACTTTTGGTGGGCCAGGACGGTCAGAAGCGGGCGTTTCACAAACCGATGATTGTTCATTAAGTGTGACATCATCTATTTCATGTAGATAAGCCTACTATATAATGTAAGAGAATTTTAAAATTTTCATATATACGTTGATAGCCCGTTCGATATTGTGATTCATAAAAACCGCAGCAAACATCAATGTTCTGCTTATCATAGATAAGATTGATTAATAATCGTAACAATCCATGTCCTTAACAAAGGGTGTGTGCACGTATAGGTTGATCATGTGTCTTGCGTCGTGTGCTGTGTGCATGCAGGCGTGCGAGTGTTGCGTGCGTGCATGTGTACTTTCAGTGTTGCATGCAAGTGTGCGTACGTGCGTGTGTTCGTGAGTGCATGTGTACGTGTCAGTGTTGCATGCCTGCATCGTGCTTGTGTTCGTTATGTGTACGTGTCAGTGTTGCACGCCTGCATGTGTGCGTGTGTTCGTGCAAGTGTTGCGTACGTGCATGTGTACGTGTGGGGTGAGGCTACACGTCAGTCGACTGACTTTTTCATCTCTGGTCAGTAGATTTTCCAGCCGTCGGATACGAAATCAAGGGCCTGCAGTTTATCTTCAACCTCCACCCCCTAAGCCGCCAGCCACCACCAGCCGAACCGCCGGCCCCCACTGCCCGCGGCTGGCCCGCGCTGCCACGCCGCCCCGCCTGCCCCGAAACCACTCCCTACCGCCGGTTTGCCGCCGCCCCGGCCATCCCTCTAGCCCCAGCGCCACCGCCCAATCACCGCGCCCCAACCAGAGGTCTCACGACTTCGAATCCCCACCGACCACTAATTTATTACCATTTATGTCCTTCATATATGCGCTGACAGGTGGGCCCTATGGTAATGTGCGCTGCTGAATGTGGACAGTTTGACTGGTCAATTGATCGTGTCATCAACAAATTACGGAGCTGTATGGTGAGCCAGTGACCATATGATCACCCTAAAATGTATTTTATTAGCACAGTACAGACTCAAACTACCATTTCTTTCTTTCATATACGTGCTGACAGGTGGGCCCCACGGTTACGCGCCCGATGGTGCAACACTAGTTGCGCCACATGGAACGTTAATTGGTCAATTATATTGATTGTGTCATCAACAAAATACGGAGTTGAACGGGTAATCCAGTGACCGTATAATCACGACATGTATTTTTTCAACACGGTACATACGCAAGGGCTCATATATACGCGCAAGCACTCACCGCTATAAGCGCACACACGTAGACCCTGCCCCTATGAGCACCTTCGAGAGAGTGAGCCACCATATGATCTTGAGATTTTACGAAGTCGCCATAGGTGCCTCGTAGTCGAGTGGAACGTCTCCTCCCACTGAACGCACATCGCCAGAAAATACTGAAATTAACCCAGGATAAATGCGAGCACCAGGACTTTAACCCTGGTGGGCTCGAGAAACCACTGTCCTCCTAACCATCCAACCACAGGTTGGTTAGCACCACAAAATGTATGTGGTGACCGTGATGAGCTTATTCTGAAGTCCAGTGACCATTTCGTGCTTTCGCTTCAAATACAATGACCGTAAGCGTCGTCAACAAAATACGGAGCACACATCAAATACAATGTCTGTCAGTGTCATCAACAAAAAACGGAGACCTATCGTGAGCTAGATACCGTATGATCACCACGAGAATGTATACGGTGGCCGTAATGAGCATATTCGGAAGTCCAGTGACCGTATAGTGCTTTCTCTTGAAATACAATGACCGTCACGCGTGAATGTGTCATGGTCATGCATACTTTTAGAGGGCCAAGAGATAGTTTGTGTGCGTACTTGAAAGTGGTGTAGAAAGAGGGGGTGTCCGGTGGAGACAAGGAGAGATATGCCATTCGTTTCTCTTTCCTGTGACTAATATTTAGGAGAAAATATAAACATTCACAATGCAGAACAAATATTTTTGGATGCACCATGCAATTAACTTTCATGTATAACATTGTACTATTGTATATGCTTATTTTCTTAGTGACCGATTGCGTGTGTGGTGTGGTGGGCACATCATTTCTAGTTGGGGAGGGCACATCATTTCTAGTTGTGGTGGGTCAACATGAGGACTCATGGGTCAGTTCCATCCTGCGCCACATAGGTTGGACCAAGATGCATTATACGAAGACCCATGTGGAGGACTCGGCGCACAACACGAAGCTACCAGAGTCATGGAGGACTCTACCCCACTGGTGATAAGACGACTATATATTATTTGTAACCCTAGGCCCCGAGTATGTTATGGAAGCCTGGGGGCTAGTTCGTCGATAGTATACACATACTCACAATGCCTGCTATTCACGTGTACTTTTCACACACCCCTGTCACTAATATAGAGTACCAAGAGTAGGCTTTTTCCTCAACTGCAAGGGTCTGAAATAGGGTAAAACTTTGCCTCGTATTACCATCCAGCCTAACAGTCAGGGATATCCTACCGAATGATCTGATGGAATCATATCTGCCAACTACTAAGAGAGAGGTGTGTCTGCGGGGGGTGTGGGGGGCAATGTGTGCGAGAGAGGCCTAAAGATAATGTGCGTGTGGGAGACAAGCAGGCACATATATGTGCGTATACAGGGCTAGTAGAGACCGTGCATGTGTATATATGCATGTGAGAGAAATAGTGTTTTCCAACTAAGATTAGTGAAAAGAGTGGTACATAGTAGTCAAAGAGAGAGAGAGAGAGAGAGAGAGAGAGAGAGAGAGAGCAGAGCGTGAGACACCCCGGGAGAGATTGTGAGCATGTGTGAAAGAGAAATGACGATGCATATAAAGTTTGTGCACTTATGTGTTAGATAGAGAGATATATAACGCGTTTGTGACAACGAGCCAAGGCATAGTGCATCTATGTGTAAAAGGCGGTTCTACGCATTAAATTAAATATAAATGGCATTATTATTTTTGGATGAGATCATGAATTTTGCAATTTGCATATGAACGAAAATTGGTCTATCAGACACCCATACTCTATTGAATTCTAGCATGTGCATGTGTTTATTTCATATTATCGATCCATAGAGTGAGAGCGGTTTGAAATACAGGCAATGCATTGCTTTTGCAATTCATATATAAACATTGATTAGTGCACTCCATGTTGTTAGTGTGAAGCACTTTATATATTTTTCACTTACATGGATACATTCCAA
This sequence comes from Aegilops longissima, assembly GCA_021605205.1. NCBI lineage: Eukaryota > Viridiplantae > Streptophyta > Magnoliopsida > Poales > Poaceae > Aegilops > Aegilops longissima. The sequence continues at coordinate 554,973,896 of CM038682.1, forward strand.
ATTGCTAGCTACGAAATAGAATACATGTTGAATTCAACATAAAGGGGGTTTCGAAGATTCGAATTCATAGGAAGTGCATTCATCTATTTGAACCTGAGATAATGGCATTTGTAAATCAGATCTAAAAGGGGGCATCAATCTTTGTTGTGCGTTTGAACATGCTATATATTCATACGCATGTCTAACTATTTTTTTGCAACCAAGGAGATTATATCTGGAACCATGCATGAACTGAGGTAAGTTGCATATTTTTTAATATATACTCGTGTACAATATATATTCAAATGTACCCCTCCATTACAAAATAATCGTAGCTTTAGGATTTTCAAGAGAAAAGATTTGTGAAGTTTGACAAATCTTGAAAGTTCAATTCAAGAGAACCGAAAACGTTAATGCTTCTGCTCCCAAATATTGAACGAAGTGCCAAATAAGCCTCTGGTCACCCGAAACCGCGCAAGACTAATGTTTGGTGGTAGGAAAGGAAATTGTTGTCCTGACTCTGACCCATGTAGCCTATCGGCCCGATGTCCAAAGGTCTAAATCGGGGTAGGTTTGTAACTTCACCAAGACGCCAGTCTCAACCGCCTCCGAGAAGCATTCATACGCCATGGGCGCCTAAACACCCATGCGCTCGGCCAAAATCTATCCCGCCCACCATTTGGGACACCTGAGATTACTGTCCTACCCCCAACCCGCAATATGTCAGAAATTTTAGATGGGGGGAATTTGTATCATTCCCCAAATTTCAAACAAGCGCGTCCCAAACCGAAACATTGTTCCCCCTCCCTCCATTTCCCCATTCATACTCCGTGGGCGCCAAAACGCCCTCTCCACCAGCCGCGAAACCCCAGCCTCATCCATCCTCCACCCCATAACGCCCAATCCACTGACGCCCTCCTCCATCACGCCGGAGCCGGTACCCCGATGTCGTCGTCCAACGCAACCGCAACCACAATGCCCTCAAGGACTTAGCAGCTGAAGCCGAGGCAGAGCTGCCTCTACGACACCGACACCGACGTGCGCCGTACCAGAACTACTTCGACCACGTTGTCCTGTGCCTCACCGCTACCGCTCCACTGTCGCAACCGTCCAGCGCACTGGAGTTGTTCCCGTTACGCCGTCATTTGCCGCCTCGGATCTGGTTCCCCGCTGCCGACAGATGGCCACCGCACCACACTCAACAACTTGGCCATGGGTTCGTCCAAGGCTCCGCCGTCCTCCACAACTTCTTGTTTCCAGTGAACGACAAGAAGATTGTTGGAAAAACAGAAGAAGGACACAACACTGTCAGCAGAGAGAGGTACTCCTCTTCCCTTAATCATGCAAATCTTACGTCTCTGCTCACACCGTATTCATCCCACGAAAGAAACTAGTTGAGCGCTTCTTACTGCATCTTCTTCGTGATACTAAATGCACAAGATTTCCTCCCATTTACTATTTCACCTTTCCTAGAGGTTAGTAGCCCGCCTGGATTTCAATTCAGGGTTAGTTGAATCACAATTAAAAGAAGCAGCACCCGCTTAGGCGCGCGGAGCACCTAGTCCGCCTGTTCGCCGGGGAAGCGGTGCATAAATGTCTATCATAGGGTTGTGGGGCATAGGAGCTGCTTGCGCCTGATCTGGAGGTCGGCGGGGCTTGAAGGGATGGTCGGGGCGGTGCCAAGCACGGCGGTGCGATGAGGTTGAGGGGAGGGCGGAAGCAGGGGACTGGGCCGGTGGTCGCTAGCGTTTCGAGGAAGATCGTAACACTGACTGGGTGGAGGTAGATGAAGGCGATCTACCCATTCTTTGTACATCGGACGGTGCAGAAAAAATGGACTCACCTATTTGTTTTCAGTCGACTATTATTTTCATAGAATCCTGTAGTAATTTCGTGTGCCATGCATGTTGTAGAGCTATCATATGTCTCCCTTCATTTATTTCTCACGAACCTGCTATCTACTACCTTTACATTGTACTACTTGTGCACACACTTCACCCATACTCACACTATTGTTTTTTATGCATGGGTATTTCAGACTCTGACGCAGTGTTGATGAATACCAAAAAAGAAAAGACAAGAGTCACTCCAGTGTAAGTCGAAGATAAGCACTAAGCGTTTCAGCGCTCTAAACATTGCAGTGTCAGCAGATGGAGACAGTAAACGTAGCTCTGCAGTTGATGATCTCAATTGCCACCCACAACCATCCCAGGTGCTTGCTTTAACTTCGCGCTGTCAAATGTGGTTGCATGTAGCATATGGTGTCTAGCTTGTATTGGTTCCAATTTGGTTAAATTGCATCTGCTTACTTTACACATTATACCTTTGATAATGACATGCCTTCCTGTTTTTGATACTGTAACATCCCAGATTTTCAATTTGGAATGTCATACATAGGTCATCATATGCATATCATATTTTAATTGCATTTTGGTTTGATCCTAGAAATTCTAAGCAAATCAAGGACCCACGGAGCGAGTTGGGGATTTCGTATATTTTCATATTTTAATTTTCTCAAATTTTGAAAAGAGGATCATTTTGGTTTAAGTGTTTTTCTCTCTGAATATTTCCAATATTAAAATAAAAGAGAGGGGATAAAATGACTTCTCCAAAATAAAAGAAATATTGTAGGGAAAATGTTAAAATCAAATAAATATTTTATTTGTATTTTTATTGCTATTTTGTTTGAATTAGAACAATATGCGTTTTTCAAAATTGCATTAGTAGCCCAAATAAATGTTCACTTTGTCTGCAATATTATTAGAGGACCGTGAAAATTTATTTCGGGATTTTTGGACTCCGTTTAGTATTTCATTTATTTATTTTACTCCACCTATTTAAAAAATGCAACCGACCTACGGGCCGTGCCCGAGCCGGACTCTCCCGACCGGCCTTTTTAAGGCGAGCCAGAGGCCCCGTCAGCCCAAAGCAGCCTCGCCCCGCCCTAACCCTAGCGCCGCCGGAGCCGCCGCCACCGCGACCCGCCGCCGTCGCCCGCCGACATCGCCGGATCCTCGCCGGAGTTAGCCGCCGCCGCCGTCGTTTTTTTCGTTTTTAGGTAAAAATCGTTCGTTTTTTAAACCCTAGATTGGTTTATTTTATTAGATCGGTTTTTCTGCGGTTAGTTTATTTTGCGAACGTTTGTTCGTTAGCTCGTTTTAACGAACGAATTTGTTTGTTTGCCTCTGTTAACGGACGTTCGTCCAATAATTTTTTCTTTTTCTGTTTTATTTTCGCCAGGGAGCTATCCGCAATTATTTTTATTACAGATTAACCCCTGATCTTCAAACCCTCGCAACTTTTTAATCGTTAGTCGGAATCCAGTGAAACCAACGCCAAAATCTTCGTCTCGAGCCCCTCTTTCCATTTAGTCAACTTGAATAGGATTTTGACAAATTAAAATTTGGTTTCAACTAGATTTGATTTCGATCTTCTTTTGAGCGTAGTTTGAGTTTCGTAGCTCCGATTTGAGTGATTCTTTTTGCAAATCGAAGCTCTTCAGTTGAACTTTCAGATTGGATCTTCTTATTTGAGTTTTACACATGCATCTATGCATGAGTACTTATGTATGCTATTGTTTGTTTGCGATAGAATTCCCGGAGTGCGAAGCGTGCTACTACGAGTCTCTAGGGTTTGCAGATCATCAGCAAGGCAAGTAACACTTTGATCATATCCCTTTGTATCCAGTTTTTATGCATTAGTTCCAATCCTCAAACATTGCATGGTTAGGATCTGATATAACATGTGGGTTTGTGAAGTAGATGACGAGGTAGAACCTATTCCCTTTTAATATCAAACCTTTGGGAGTTACTTCTACGTTATGCTCCCGTGTGCAGCCACAAGCTATTATGGGCTCTAACATAGTTGAGTAGGTTGCATGACCTCTTTCAATGGTGGGCTAGCAGATGTAGGGGAATGTAGGTGTAACTGTCCATCCAGAGTAAAGAGTTAATGTTTATGAAAGATTGTGTCTTAGTCATCCGTTTCTCAAACATCATGTAGTGCGAGAAATCCAACGGAGGAGATCGAGTCTTGTGGGGAAAAGTGCGCAAACCTCTGCAGAGTGTACAAACTAATCATGGTTAGCCGTGTCCCCGGTTATGGACATCTTGAGTATCTGGTTCTTGGATTATCATGTTGATTTCATCACTCTAAATTAATTTGTTGGGTTAATTGATATTCTTTAATTGGGATTGAGTTGGACGAACCTTATCAATGTTTAACAACCACCATGATAGTTAAATAAATTATATTCCTTTGTTGTAGGAAAAATTTTGCTTTATGCAAAAACATTAACCATAGAGCTTTTCCACCAGCCATATATGCATGTAGTGATAGCATTTATTCTGTTCATTGCTCTTTTGTGTTACATTGCCAGCATATTCCATGTGCTGACCCGTTTCAGGCTGCAACATATCATGTTGCAGACTTTTCAGACGAAGAGTAAGGTGCGCTAGGTCGTTGTCGTTCACTCAGCTATGCCGTTGGAGTTGATGGACTCACTTTACCTTCCAAGCCTTCCATTGTTATCTTATTTAGATGGCCTTAAGCCATATTATTGTAATAAGTTCTCTTTTGAGACATTCAAAGTAATAAGTGTGTGATTGAAACTCTGTTATAAATCCTCAAGTACTGTGCATGTCAGCGTTACCGATCCAGCGATGACACTGATGCACAGAGACTTGGTCGTTTGAGGTCTGGTCGCTACAAGATGGTATCAGAGCACACGTTGATTGTAGGACACAACCACTAAGTTAAACCATAGTTCACTCTTCTCTACTCATTTCTGACTCCTCTCCCTTTTCCACTCTATAGGATGGCGGACTCAAGCAACAAGTTTACACAACCGGATGAAGACGCACCTTTTGGGCGACACTTCAAGGAAGTCACTAGGTACCTGAACATCGGAATACCAAGGTTCACCGGGACCTACGTCACCACTTTACCAGAAGAGGAGCGTTCGATGATTCGAGTTCAAGTTCCAGGAAGGACATTCATGCCAGTTACTGAACCCATAGAGTTTTTCGTAGATGCACCAACCTGGAGTCTAGGAAAGAGCATGGCAGCCCACATCGCCATGGGACACATCGGAGAAGTTTATCACAAGGATCTTAAGGACACTATCTACCAGATATGTGGGCACCGAGATGAGCAATGGGAGATGATCAGCACCAGGAGGGACTGGTCCATTGCAGCTTTCATCCAGGAGTTAAACCAGCACATTCATCGCCAGGAGAACCAGATGTGCACAAGCATGATAGATCTGAAGAAGGCGATGACCAGGATTATGGAGCTAGAAGAGGAAATCAAGTCTACATGCGACGGATATGAGGAGGAAATGACGATACTAGTGGAGAAGAATGACGACCTGACGAGGAAGCTAGGAGTATTCATGGGAGACCCCGCGCCAGGAGGAGATGACGACCATTCCAAGGACATTCGTTCGGAGGACTAAATCATCATCGACGACACCGATTCTGCCCCCGACGATAGCGACGATGATTACATTGATGAAGCTGGAGCGGATATCATGGAGTCTTCCACCGATCAAAACTTCTAGTAGACCACCAGATTATTAATAGTATACCCCATGTTTATAGTAATAGTCCGAGCACTTTTGTAACGGTAGTTAGATCGATTGTACGCCCTTGTTTGAATTGATTGGTGTGATATGAATGTGTTTATCTCATGAGCATATGGGTAGTGTTTTCCCTTTAGACCTCATCCTATTCTGTTTTCTCACCTTTTCTAAACCCATCAGATGCCTCTGAGACGTGACAATGGATTTGCTTTCCTACCGGAGCTCACTCAGTTCATCCAGTAGCAGAACACCTTGATGCAGCTACTAGTTCAGAATCAGAACCAAGGCAAAAACAACAACACCCCACCACCACCACCTGTTGATCACTTAGCCCGTTTCCTAAGGCTGAATCTGCCGGTGTTCTCTAGTAGCACCGAGCCGATTGTTGCAAATGATTGGCTCCGCAAGATTGGAAGGGAACTGACCACTGCAGGATGCACAGCTGCGGAGAGAGTGTGTTTTGCCGCACATCAGCTTGATGGACCCGCAGCATCATGGTGGGAGAATTTCACAACCACTTACCCCGTTGACACTGTTACATGGGATCAGTTTCAGCAGGAGCTATGAACATGAAGAAGCGCGAGTTTTGCAACTTGCGCCAAGGAGGACGTACAGTGGGCAAGTATGTGGATGAGTTTAGTAAGTTAGCACGCTATGCCCCTGATGACGTAGCTACAGATAGCTAAACAGGAGAAGTTCTTGGAAGGACTGAATGATGAGTTGAGCATGTAGTTGATGGTGGCAACATTCAACAACTACCAGGAGTTGGTAGATAGAGCTCTTATGATTGAAGGGAAGCAGCAGCAGATAGAGAGCCGCAAGAGGAAGTATGGACAAGGGAAGTACAATTCAGGAGCTCAGCAGAGACCTCGTTTTACCCCGAACTCGGGAGGACACATCCACCATAACCATGGAGGCCATAATTCCAATGGAGGAAGTTCTCATAATCATAGTGGCCCCAAGAATGGGAATGGGAATGGAGGAAGCAACAGCCAGAACCGTTCCAACCCGGCAACGCCCGCCAAGAAGGATCTAAGTCACATTACTTGTTTCAAGTGCGGGAAGAATGGACACTACGCCACAGAATGTTCTGAAGCAAAGAATGGAAATGGCAATGGAAGCTCTGGGAAGAAGCCCAACCCTTTCAACAGGGGACAAGTGAACCACGTTAGCATGGAGGAGGTTGAAGAGCAGCCAGATGCAGTTATAGGTAAGTTCTTGGTTAAGTCATTTACTGCAATCATTCTTTTTGATACTGGTGCATCGCATTCATACATATCAAGGGGATTTGTGGATAAGTATAAGTTGCCCACCAAAGTTCTTAGGACACCTATGTTAGTAAGCTCATCAGGAGCGGAGCATATGGCAAGCCAAGGATGTTTTCAGATGCCATTGACCATAGGTAGGCATGTTTTCCCCTCGGATTTGATAATTTTGGAGTCGTAAGGGTTGGATGTGATATTAGGAATGGATTGGTTATTGATGTATGGGGGAAACATTGATTGCGCCAGTAAGTCAATTGTGCTCACCACCCTAGAAGGAAGAAGGGTCAAGTATGTATCCCGACATGTGCCGAAGAGGACTCAAGTGAATTACTTATCATGAGTTGTACAGGAGGAAGTACCAGTGGTGAAGGCTTACCCTGACGTATTTTCGGAGGAGTTGCTAGGCATGCCACCGGATCGAGACATTGAGTTTTTGATTGAGCTTTTGCCAGGCACCTGGCCAATATCAAAGAGATCGTATCAGATGCCCGCAAAGGATTTGGAGGAAATTAAGAAGCAGATTAAGGAGTTACTGGATAAAGGTTACATTCGACCAATTTCAACACCTTGGGGAGCCCTAGTGCTTCTAGTGGAGAAGAAGGATGGATCATTAAGGATGGTTGTTGATTATCGTGCGTTGAATGAAGTGACGATCAAGAACAAGTACCCGCTATCGATGATCAATGATTTGTTTGACCAGCTGCAAGGGGCTAAAGTATTTTCCAAAATCGACCTGCGATCAGGATACCATCAGCTGAAGATTCGAGAGCAGGATATACCTAAGACAACTTTTACCACAAGGTACGGGCTATACGAGTATACCGTTATGTCATTTGGTCTGACTAACGCGTCTGCCTATTTCATGAACATTATGAACAAAGTGTTTATGGAGTTTTTGGATAAGTTCGTCGTGGTGTTCATTGATGCTATATTGGTCTACTCGAAGAACGAAGAGGAGCATAAGGAACATTTGTGTTTGGTCCTTGAGAAGCTCAGAGAACACCAGTTATATGCCAAGTTCAGCAAATGTGAGTTTTGGTTAAAGGAAGTTGGATTTCTCGGACATGTTATATCCGGAGAAGGAATAGCAGTAGACCCCACCAAGGTTGTTTCTATGACTAAATGGGTGGCACCCACATCAGTTGGAGAGATCAGGAGTTTTCTCGGACTCGCAGGTTATTATCGGAGGTTCATTGAGAATTTCTCCAGGATTGCAAAGCCCATGACAGAGTTGTTGAAGAAGGACACCAAGTTTAAATGGATTGAGGAGTGTGAAGCCAGTTTTCAGGAGTTGAAGAAACGTTTGGTTACAGCCCCAGTGTTGATTCTTCCAGACCAACAAAAGGATTATCAAGTGTATTGTGACGCTTCTCGTCGAGGACTTGGAGCAGTGCTTATGCAGGAGGGAAGAGTTGTTTCATATGCCTCACGACAGCTTAAACCCCATGAGCAAAATTATGCTACACATGATTTGGAGTTAGCAGCTGTAGTGCATGCGTTGAAGACATGGAGACATTTTCTCATCGAAAACCATTGTGAGGTATACACGGATCATAAGAGTTTGAAATATATCTTCACGTAGAAGGGATTGAATCTCAGGCAAAGGAGATGGTTGGAGCTCATTAAGGATTATGATATGAAATTGCACTATCATCCCGGAAAAGCTAATGTAGTAGCCGATGTGATGAGTCGCAGGAGTTATGTTAATACGCTCATGACTGGAGGATTACCCAAGGAGTTAGCAGAAGATCTTCGCGAGCTATGTTTGGAAATAGTTCCGAGAGGTTATGTAGCAGCATTGGAAATTCAGTCCACTTTGATGGGTAAGATTAAATAAGCTCAGAAGACTGACAAGGAGATTGCCGAGATAAAGGAAAGGATGCGTAAAGGAAATGCTAAAGGATTTCGTGAGGATGAGCACGATACTTTATGGTTTGAGGATCACGTATATGTGCCTAATGACCCCGAGATCAGGAAGTTGATTCTGTAGGAGGCCATGATTCGCCGTATTTGATTCACCCAGGAAATACTAAGATGTATCTGGATTTGAAGGAAAGTTTCTGGTGGACAGGAATGAAGAAGGATATTGCCGAGTATGTAGCAGTATGCGATGTATGTCAGAGAGTTAAGGCAGAGCATCAGAAGCCAGTTGGATTGCTACGGCCATTCCTGATACCCGAATGGAAGTGGGACAAGCTTGGCATGGATTTTATCACTAGATTTCCCAGGACTCGTTCGGGCTATGACTCTATATGGGTTGTAGTCGATTGATTGACGAAAGTAGCTCATTTCATCCTAGTAAAGACCACCTATATACATGAACAGGATCGTATGTCTGCATGGAGTTCCGAGGACCATTGTATCAGATAGAGGAACCCAGTTTACCTCAAAGTTCTGGAATCAGTTGCTTGAGACTTTGGGTACTAGGCTAGAGTTCAGTACAACCTTTCATCCACAGACAGATGGACAGACCGAGAGAGTCAATCAGATTCTGGAGGACATCTTGAGAGCTTGTGCGCTAGATTATGGATCTAGTTGGGACGAAAATTTGCCGTATGCAGAGTTCTCTTATAACAACAGTTATCAAGCCAGTTTGAAGATGGCCCCTTTCGAAGCTTTGTATGGAAGGAGGTGCAGGACCCCGTTATTGTGGGATGAAGTTGGAGACCGTCAGTTTTTTGGACCAGATTTGATTAAAGAGTCTGAAGAGAAGGTTAGGTTAATTCGCGACCGACTCAAGGTAGCCCAGTCCAGGCAGAAGAGTTATGCGGATTCTGAACGCAAGGAGACAGTTTACGAAGTCGGATACCGAGTATACCTTCGTGTGTCACCACTTCGAGGAGTTAAGCATTTTGGAGTTAAGGAAAAGCTAGCACCATGTTTTGTGGGACCATACAAAGTTTTGGAGCGTATGGGAGAAGTTGCTTACAAGCTGGAATTGCCAGAAGGATTGTCAGGAGTTTACGATGTATTTCACGTTTCCCAGTTAAGGAAGTGCCACGCAGAGATGGCCGATATTCCTCTGAGAGATACAATGCCACTAGAAGCGATTCAGCTGGATAGTAATTTGACCTACAAGGAGAAACCAGTGAAGATTCTCGGGTTTGCTAGTTGAGTCACACGCAGCAAGGTTATCAAGTTTTGCAAAGTTCAGTGGAGCCACCATACCGTCAACATAAACGGAGCATCTGTACGGATTCTCCTTGTACTGCTAGTGCATTACAAGGTCCAAGTCTCTGCTCCCCTACTCCACCATCCAAGGTTCTTGCTCTAACTTGGCAGTGTAATATCTGGTTGCATGTTGCATATGGTGTCTAGCTTGTATTGCTCCTAATTAGTGTAAATTGCATCTGCTTAGCTCACACATGATACGTGTGAATATGACACGCTTTCCTATCTTTTGTACATACTATATCTGTCTATGACACCATGTTCTTACATGAAACTACTCTTCTTGTGTATCCTGCATCAGTCACTTATGATGGGACACCTTTAAATTGGCAGTGTGATATTGGTTTGCGTCTTGAATATGATTTATAGCATGTAGTGCTTCTAGTTTGATGAACACCACCTACGACGAGACAGTTTTAACTTGGTAGAGTGATATTGATTGCACTTTCCATATGGTGTCTAGCTTGCAGTGCTTCTAATTTGTTGAAGTGCCTTCTACTTAGTTACCACATCACAGGTGTGAATATGTCAAGCCATCCAGTTTTTCGTACATATTCCATCCACGTATCATGACTTTACCTTTCATCAGAGTAGTGTTCATCAGTATCATGCACGAATGAGTTCTGAAGAGCGAATTATATTCCTTTTTCTTGTCGGTTTGACCTCACAATGCAAAATCAATAAAGCGGAAGGAAATTGGTAAGGAATTGGATGATGGTGGTCCTTTCGAGCAACTAAAATGGAGGGTCTCTACAGATTCTACTCCGCCATCCTCCCAACAAGATTCACAAGACAACGCAAGGCTAGACAATCAACGTAGTTGTGTAGATGATGAGCACATCTCCCCTACTCCACCATCACAGGTGCTTGCTCTAACTTGGCACTATTATATGTGGTTGCATGTTGCATATGATGTCTAGCTTGTATTGCTTCTAACTTTGTTGAATTGCATCTGCTTACATTACACATAATGCATGTGAATATGACACGTATTCCTGTTTCTAGAACATACGTGTACATGATGAGCACATCTCCCCTACTCCACCATCACAAGTTCTTGCTCTAACTTGGAACTGTTATATGTGGTTGCGTGTTTCGTATGATGTCTAGTTTGTATTGCTTCTAATTATGTTGAATTGCATCTGCGTAGCTTACAACTTATACCTGCAACGATCACTTACCAATAAGACACATTTAACTTGGAACTGTGATGTAGGTTGCATCTTGCATTTTCTCCTAGCTTGTACTGCTTCTAATTTCTTGAAATGGCACTTACGACGAGACACTTTTTACCTGATAGAGTGATATTGGTTGCATGTTCATATGGTGCCTAGCTTTCATTTCTTCTAATTTTGTTGAAATGCCTCCTGCTTACTATTTTTTCATACATATTCCATCCTCCTATCGTACGTGTGAATATGCAATGCTGTCTTTTTTTGTATATATTCCATCCTCCTATCCTCTGCTTGCCTTACATTAAAGTAGTGTTCGTCTATATCATGGATCAACCAGTTATGCAGAGCTAATTTTATTCATCTTCTTTTGGTTTTGACTTCATAAGGCAATATCAGAAAATAGGAAGGAAAAGAGTAAGTTAGGGGATCACTACAAAAAAAGACACATCCGTGACATTTTGGGCCGAACGAAATTTTTTCTGTCATACTTATGACACTTCTATGACGATAATTGTGACAAAACCCGGTATCATCATAGATGTGGTGGGCTCTTACTTCTATGACAAAAAATCATGACAGAAAATGAGCTTTTCATCCTGGGCGGGCCGGAGACGCAGCTGCATGACATTATTTGGGCCGTCCATGACGGAAAAACCGTGGTAGAAGTGAGGGCGAGGAAAATTTAGGGGAGTTCCCGGTTACGGTGGGTGGTCGGGGGCCAAGCGATGTGCGTTTCTCTCGTACACGTACGCGCGTGTGTGCGAGGCGTTGGGCTCTAACTGAACCCAAGCGAGGCGTCGCCTAACTGAACCCGAGCGACCGCACTGCAGGCTACGCATTACTGAACCCGAGCGATCGAGCGATTCCTTTGCTACTGCTGCTAACTGAAGTCGATCGATGCTGCCTCTGGATGAACAGTGAGCGTTGCAGGGGGTTTGGATGAACAGTGAGCGTCGCGCAGGGGGGGGGGGGTGGTTGGATGAACAGTGAGCTATGGGGTGGATGAACAGGGCCCCGTGGCATTGCCTCTGCATGAACAGGATCCCGATCGATCGAGCCGGTTGGGGCTGGATGAACAGGACACCGTGGAGGGCTAGATGAACAGGGCGACCCGTGGAGGTGCGGATGAGCGATAGATGGTGGAGGGTGGATGAGCGGTAGCCCGTGGAGGGTGGTTCAACAGAGCCCGTGGAGAGGGGTGGTTGAACAGTAGCCGGTGGAGTACCACGCGGTGGAGGCTGGATGAACAGGAGCCCGCGGATGAACAGTTGCAGGTGGAGGATGGAGGAGGTCGACGGTGGATGAACAGTAGCCCGTGGAGGCTAGAGGAGGTCGACGGTGGAGATGAAAAATATCCCGTGGAGTCCCGTTTTGCGGTACGCCACACCCCTCCCGATGAACAGGACCCCCGTTTCGACCGTAGCGCTCCAACACAAGTCCGTTTCCTCCGTTTCGTGGTACGCCAGACCCCTCTCGATGAACAGGATCCCGTTTCGAACGTGGACGGTCGAACACAAGGCCGTTTCCTCCGTTCTGCGGTACGCCAGGCCTCGTTTCCATCGCCTGTTCCGTCCAAGCCCTCCCGATGAACACGACGATGCATTCCGTTCCGACCCAGCGGTTGGCTCCCCATGAACACGACGACGACGTTGTTTCTCTGTTCCGACCCAGCCATGTACACGAGCCCTGGCCGTACACATATATGCGCGAGTAGGCGTTCGAGACCCCGCCCGTATGTACATACGTGCCCGTATTTTCTTTCTTGCACACTGGTCGCTGTACTTACGTGTACATGCTACGTGCGCGCCTCTACTACGACACATGCGCGCCTCTACATTCACCAGTATGTATGTACACGTTCGCGACCAGAATGACAATGCTACATACGCTTTGACCAGGTGGGTCCCGACTGTCAGGCACTTCCTTGCGTGCGAAGATGTAGCTGGTGGGTCCCAGCAGTCAGGGGGGCGAATCGTTTTTTTTATTTTTTGCCCGGACGCACTTCCTTGCGTGCGAAGATGTAGCTGGTGGGTCCCAACAGTCAGGGGGTGAATTGTTTTTCACACATACTTCATTGCATGCGAAGATGTAGCTGGTGGGTCCCAGCAGTCAGGGGGGAACTTTTTTTTGCGAAATAAGGTGGCCCGTGCGGTGGGTCCCTACTGTCAGGTGGAGGAATAATTATTTTGCACGTAATAAGGAGGCACTTCCTTGCGGCTGTCGTGGACCCAGCTGTCAGCCTTTCCACGTACAGTACTCTTTCGATGGAAGTCGATCGTTGACCACCTTGACAACGCCGCGCCGAGAGCACCACGGCGGTGGACAACGGCGAGGCCTAGGAAGGGGACGACGCGGAGCCGGGGAAGACGCAGCAGTGGATGCCCACGCGAAGAGGAGTATGAGGGTTCACTGGTTCGACTGCGGTGTGAGGCTGTCGTCGCTGCAGAATAACAGGGGGTGTGGGTGAGTAGAGGGATGGCCTGGCCAGCGGTGGGAGTAGTAGGGCGGTGAGGCCTCCATGACATCCACAGCCGACCACGGAGGCAGGATCATGCGGCACGACCGGCTGGTTTGGGTAATTTGGAGCACGAAGACCAGAGGTTCAAGAAGCACTACGGCCATTGGATGGACATCGTACGGTCACTGGAGCTAGAATCATTCATATTGACTAAGTTGACAAAGCCCTCCGTCCCCGTCAACTTAGTAGGCCCACAAGTCAGCCTCCCACCAAGGAGCCCCAGCTAGCAGGGGGAGTATTCATTTTTTTATGTGTAATAAGGAGGCACTTCCGGTGGGTCCGAAGTGACAATGGGAACGTTTTTCGCGAAATCTGAGAGGCCCTTCCGGTGGGTCCCAGCTATCAGGTGGAGGAATCATTATTTTGCGCGTAATAAGGAGGCATTTCCCTGTGTGGGCCCCTACTGTCAGCCTCTTCCGATGGCTGTTGTTTGTTGACCATGTTGACCTCGCCGCGCCGAGAGCACAAACGCGATGGACGAGGGCGAGGCCCAGGAAGAGAACCACCCGGAGCCAGCGAAGCCCCCGCAGCGGATGCCCATGCTGAGGGGAGTACGAGCGCTGACTGGTCGGCTGCGGGGTGAGGCTAATGCCGCCGGAAAATAACAGGATGTGTGGGTGGTTAGAGGGATAGCCTGGCGGCAGCACAGCCAGCCACGGAAGGAGGGAGCAGGCAGTCCCGCCAGCGCTGGTTTGGGAGGCTGAGGCAGGAAGATCATAGATTGAAGAAGCACGGCGGCCATTGGATGGACATCCAACAGTCACTGTTGTGTGTTGACTAAGTTGACAAAGCCTTGCGTATGCGTCAAAAAAAATTAAGACAGCGTCATCGTCAAACTAGTAGGCCCAGAAGTCAACCCCCAAATCTGTGGAAAACAGCATACAGCCCATTAGCCATTATTTTCAATAATTTACAACCCATTTGCTAATTGTTAAGGATATTTGAAGCCCATATTCTTTTTATTAGCATTACAGACCATATATTTTGGGCACTGCTAAAAAATTCAATGAAATTTTGCATATTTCGGTGGGGTCCGAACTCTTTTAATCACGAAATTTTGAGTCACGTTAAAAATAATTTTCAAAAAAATATATCAAAATAAAATTCAAAAAATAATTCTCCGCAAAAAAATGAATGAAATTCAGAATCTTAACTAGCAAGATGCTCGTTTGTTGCACGGAACATGAAGATGCATTTGTATGAGTAGTTTATCTTGTGGGAGAAAAGATAATATTTTAATGTAATTTCCAGTTGGCTTTGGTTTTTATAAGAGTAGAGAGTAGAGAAATCCTAAAAACAAGATATTTTAATGCAATTGCTGGTTGTCTTTGGTTTAAAAATTTACAGCCCATTTCTTACAACTTATAGCCCATTTTCTGGGGAAGCCCATTTCTTACTACTTACATCCCTCCTCGTCTTGAAAGATTTGCAGCCCAGCAGGGCTGAGAAAAGCAAGTAGGCCTCGGTTTTGGTATTTTCTAAAAAAAAGAACTGGGCTAGCCAATTTCAGAAAGAAAAAATATATCAACTGGGCTCGTCATGTGCTTAATAAAAGCGTAAGCGTGGGCTAGGCAGACCCTGACCCCTTGCAATGCAGCAATTGAGCTCCGTCTCTGAAACTAAAAAACAACTAGGTGAGCTGTTGGGTCCCTGGTGTTATCCGCTTGTTGTGTAATTTTCTCATTTATTGACTACATTGACAATGGCGTGGGACCTAGTTGTCAAACAATTAGCAGGAAGTATTTTTTGGCTTGTAATAACGAGGCGCCTGCTTGCAAAATGTAATGACCCTGGTGGGTCCCTACTGTTAGCCTCTCCACGTACAGTCATCTCCTGATTCCTCTTGGTTGTTGACCATGTTGACAACGCCAGACGGCGGCGGGCACAACGAGTGAACCAAGGCAGAGAACGACGGCGAGGCCTCGGACGGGAACGAACAGCAGCCGTGGAAGATGCGGCAGTGTAGTGGCAGGTGGAGGGGAGTACGAGGGCAACAACATGCAACTCAAGCATACAAATGGTACAAAAAGCCCAAGGATTAATTTTTCATCAAATTTTTAGACAAAACCTAGATTGAACATGATAGTAACATCTAACCCAACCACTCTTTTTTGCAGTCACAAACAAATGGATCGGTCTGATCCATAAAATCAACATCCTGTGCAAAAAAAATTATTTCAGGATGACTACAACTTGTTGTAAATAGAAGCCGAGCACGTTTAGAAGCCCATCTGTCCACCTGAAACTTCTTTTTTTGCTGTTCAACATGTCCATCCATGAGAAATCTCTTGCGGTAAAAATTAAGCCTCATGGACAATATTAACCTCGCATTCAACAGGAAGAATGTGACGAAGCTTTTGTTTGCCTGGTTGGATGCATATCGTTCCATGTTATTGTCCTCAAACGAATGTCATGAGAACTGAGAAAATCCTTGTGCTTATTACGCCGCCGATTGGTTATATGTTTTTCTCCATGTGGTTCTGCCTAAGTAGACATGAAGATTGAAAACAGTTAAGGTATGAAAAAAGAGTATGTTGAAAGAACGACAGCTGAACAGTTAATTCTTGTACAATATATACGGGCTTTCAATGTGCATGAAATCATCACCTCTATGTATAAATTCTCCAGAGATCAAAAGCATCGCAGCAAGCCAATAATTATGTCCAGATCAAAACTATACATTCTGATATATATGATCTTGACAGAATCCAGCAGCATTGATAGGCTATCAATGGACGAACTCTTCATTGAGCATATAACATAATATTAGTACCCAAAGTGTACTCCAAGATGATATAAAACTTATGCGCACAAATGAAAAATGCAGCATATGATTACAAATGTGTAGATGATAATATACGGTACCTGAAAAAGTGAGGAGCCAAACACCAACTCCTTGTGATTATTAAACGGGTCACGAATTACACCCAAGGTCTCCATTTTGGGCGTAGAGACGACAGTTATTTGTGAAGGTGTATAACAATTATCAAGGAGCAATCTTTCAAGTGAAGGGGCATCTTCGATGATGAGCTGATGTCCTTCAAAACAAATTCCAATGCTTTTAAGGTGAGGTGACTTTATTTGGAGACAACTGATACGAATTTATATTCCCAAAACAATCAGCAAGTGCTCCAGGGCAGGGCAACTGCAGTGGATGATGATGTGCAGTGAGGCCTCCGACAGATAAACCACCACAAGCAAAAGTTTTTTTAGCAGTGGGAGTCGAAGCATTTGTACCAGATTGTCTGGTAGATGGCACCGGGCGAAGGTGGCGGTGTGGAGAGAGGAGGAAAACCGCTAGATGACAATGGTGGTGTGGGCACGAATTCTTGGTGTGTTCGTGGTATGAAACTTTTGTGGTAATGGTACAACTCAAACTACTACAGTTTTCTGAATTCAGAGGATGTCAGCCAAGCGTCCACCTTGCCGGGTATGGATAGCAGGTAGCGTGTCGGGATGCAGAGGCATTGAACGGGGCCCTGCTGGTGAGAAGATCGATGGCTCGAGGAGATCAAATTCAGGAAGGGCGGATGTCGGACGACGATCGAGATTGAGGCGTGATGCGCCATAGAGGGTGCCACCTAGTTGAGAGGACTTGTGTGCGGCAGCAATGCTTGGTGGAGAGAAGCGAGATGATCTCCTCAAGGATGACGTCCGGGAGATCGCTGATGCGGTCCACCGGAGATTCTACCGGTTCCTTAGATCCTGGTGGGGGAAGGGCTCGCTGCTTCTCCCCGCGCTACCAGGTGCGGGATATACAACCGGCGTCACCGCTGGCGGGAGCCTCATCTTCTTGGCGCTGGGGCCAGCCGACTCCATTTTCCTTGTGGGCGTCGCGCCGAGCTCACAGGTTTGAGTAGAGTAGCCAGAGACGAGCCTAGTGGCAGTGCGAGTGGGGAAGAAGGAGCTCTGTGGATTTCTGTAGGAGTGGAAGAAGAGGAGCAGGTGTTTTTCATGCAGTGAGGAAGAAGGTGGCGGGGTTTTACGGACGAGTGAGGAAGATTGGGGGCGGGGAATTGGGGGAGGCAGAAGGGAGAGCGAGTTGTTCGTGTTTATAAGGCCTGCTGCACTAACTACTCGCTTTTTCCCAAGAACCGCTCTCTTCTTTTGTGTTGCTGCATTGGAGCTGGCGCATGGACTTGGCTGATTGGCCATGCATGCAGGATGCATGTGCCCGCCGGCCACTGCATGCGCCTGGTTTGTTACTAGGCCTATTTAATAGGGTGGTTATGGAGTAAATTAAGGAGATTTATTTTCTCTGTGTGCATCCACCAAATTAGAGGATGCGGTAATCTTGGATCTGAACACTCACATTAAACTAAGCTTCAGAAGATACGGTATGCATACTAACATTCAGAAGAACAAAAGTTTAGCATGTCTATGCATCTCAATGATTCACCATACTATAACCAATACAAAGCTATGAGAAGGTGTGGAAATAAAGAAAATCGGTCGATGCTTCTCTGAGCAAAGGCCCTCCCTACGCACGCATTAATTTCCTGGGCATGCTTGTTTCTTCTCAATGTTGCGAGCACTTTGTGCATGTTGGCAACTCCACTGCTAGCTAGCTGCCTCATCTTGCAATTGATGCTGACACATTTGCAGCAAACACATGAGGCAATAGAGATGACTCAACATGAGTCCATATTGTGCAGTTCCCCTGAAATCATATTCATTGTCCTGAATCTGAAAAGATAGGAAAACAGTAGCTATACTTAAACGTGTTGCAAAACAGTAGCACATATCAATAGCTTGGCATGAAAAAACACGATCATTTGGACGAAGGGGATACTGACCTGCCTGAGGAAGATTATATATAATTTCATAAGTCCTTGGTTGATTTCCACCTTCGGATGCACTGCTTCTTTGCTCCTCCACACATGACAGGATCGTTCCACACTGCATTCAGCAAGTCAACGTACGAATAAGCTAATTTCATCTTGCGGTGGTCATTGTACCTAGTTACGAATGTAGGAATACCTGGAGCACCATGAGGTTAGCTGACAGCAGGTAGATGCAGCCATATAAATTTTGTGCGGTGCTACCAAAATTTAGGTTTGTATCCCTTCCCGTTATGAGAATTCTTCTTGAAGTTGGTAAAATGTGACGTCTTGTTCTTTGCATCAAACTTGCCTTTCCCCTGAGATTTGTTCTTGTTATTTTGGGGCTGGTTGGGCTGGAAGTTCTTCTCGTGTACCATGTGGGCACTAGAAGCTCCCTCAGCGACCCGAGCACGTGTGTCTTTTGCTCTCGCCTTCTCCTCAAAATCAAGAGTGCTAATGAGATCCAAAACAGAAATCTCTCTTGTTTTTCAGAGAAGTAGCAAAATCGTTCCACGAAGGTGGAATTTTGGCAATGATAGTCCCAGCAACAAATTTGTCCGGCAACACACACTTAAAGTACTCAAGTTCCTTAGAGAGTGACTGTATCTCCTTAAAAGTCATCAGTCATCTTTTAGTCACAAAATTTCTCCATGACGTACAACTCTTTGCCAGCGCCCGAGGGCCCAAACATGGCCTCGAGCGCAGCCCACATGTCTTTGCTGCTGTCAAACGACATATATGAATCCACAATGGAACCGTCAAGAACACAGCAGGGCGGCTTTGAAGAGGGTATCCATGTTCTAAAAAGCTTCCTACTGTGTAGGATTAAGATCGCCCTTAGGCTTACCCTTAGTGGCGTCATAGCAGTACATGATCTGAAACCAATATACTGCTCTTGTGCGCCACCTTTTATCTTGCATCCCCTTAAAAGTAGGCGGCTTCAAAAGCGCAGCAAAACCACTCGGAGAAAATTGCCTATAATCAGGTTTTTGGATTGTTGAATATATGAGAAATTTAGTATGAGATTTAATCTGAATCAGCGGTAAATAGATCATGACGACAATTGCAAACATTAAAGTAATGATGCGGACTAAACCAGGAGGACAAAATCACATACTGTACAATGGGAGCAGAACCGTTGTGGTTGATGTTGTCACTCATGTCGTTGATGAAGAGGTTACCGAGGTCAGGGAAGAAGGCTGCCGTTGAGGAAGTCATCGCTGGCAGCAGTCACAGGAGTGTGCTCCCCAAAAACCTGATCGCCCCTCTCCTGTACAGGATCATGAAAGGTGGGGTTCGGAGGACTATTGTCCCTTCTCGCGACGCACGCCGAAAGGAGGGCTGGAGAAGAATTGCGTGGTGGCGCTAAGATCTGGAACGGTGCGAAACCATATGATACAGCGGCGGCTAGGGTAGAGCATGTCAGGTCGGTCGTGCGAGTATAATAGTAGGCCTTTGGCCCCCAAACCCCACGTCCAAGTCAATAATAGCCCCACCAAGGATTGTCTCAAAAAATGGAGTAATTAAGGCGTCTGTTAGTCCCTTTAGTATAAATACTATATCATTAATAATGGCCCCACCTTTTGTCTCACAAAGTATGTTGGAGTACAACCGGCTACACGTTTACAATCCGCTTCTCTTCTCTCTCCTTCAACTAAGCACAAATACTATATTTAAATCCTTATAGCCTGCTTATGTCATCTAATTGTAGTACTTGCTCTAAAGTTACTCTCCATTGTGTAGTCTAAAATGCCGGGCGTGCAGCGGGCGGTGCCCTCGGTCGGCGCGCCGCTTCAACGGCGGAAGCAGTGAGAGGTCGCGTCGCCCTGACTTGCCATCAATGTGGAGCGGCGGGCTCAGCTGGCGCCGGGGGGGAAGCGCGCGCGGGAGGGGGGTTGTTGGGCCAAGAAGGTGAGAAAGCCAACTTGGGATCGGTCCGGACGGGGAAATATCATGTGCTCCCATACTCTGCATATGACACTAGTCTATGTTACTACTCCATCCTTTCCGGTTTATAGAGATGTTTAGAGTAACATAGTAATATGTTACAATATAAGTTACTCCTCACTATGACCAGCCTTGGCCTCTCCCAGTGCTCCACCATGTATAGCTGCTAAGCCTGCCACGTGGCATAAAATATGATGTGGCACCAATTAACTAAGCACCTATGCATTGAAGACTTGAGTTACTAAGCCATTTAATGCACTTAGCACCTCATCTAAGCACATCTAAGCACTTACTAGCACCCCCTTGACCATGGACCTTGACGGTGTACGTCACCTTGTGTCTCATAATTTTCCTCGTCATCATCTGAGTCCTAGAAGATCTCACCCACATCATCATTAGCATGCAGCCACCTTGATAAACAACGTGTGCAGAAGGAGTAGAGGCGACTGGGGACGCACCACATCATGGGCACTCCGTACGTGCTCGTGTGCATGCAGCGTGCGTGTTTTTTCATCGGTGCTAGCTCTAAGGCCGAGGCTGCGATCGTCTTCGTCTCCGACTAGTCGTTGAGCAACGACGGCAAAGAGGTGCTGCAAGAGATGCGTAGGCGCCGTTGTGTGCGAGCTTCGCCGTAGCACGAAGAACCATACGTCACCGCAGATGGCGCACGCCTCCATGCAGTCGAGTGTGTGCGCATGCATGTGTTATTCACGTGCATTCTGCGGCCGAGCGTGTGTGCATGCACGTGTTGTGTACGTGCGTTGTGTGCTCCATGCTGTGCGCATATGTGCATGAGTTGGATCAGATGGAGTTAGTGCGTTGGCTTGTGTACATGCGTGGCTGCATGCGTCCTGTACAAGTGTGGCTTGTTGTGTGGTTATCAATATAAACTACTCCCTCCATTCCAAAATATAAGTCTTTCTAGCCATTTCAAATAGACTACAACATACGGATGTATGTAGACATATTTTAGAGTGTAGATTCGCTCATTTTGTTTCGTATGTAGTCCCTTATTGAAATATCTAAAAAGACTTATATTTGGGAATGGAGGGAGTATAAAACCGTTTATAGTGGTTAGCGAATAGTTCATGTTCTTTTATTTCATTATAGGTGGGCAGGCGGCACAAAACAGGGGAAAACGCGCAAGGTTCCTTGCGGATGCTCCACCGCGAGGTTCCTTGTTCCTTCTCGTTCATCGGGAATCTATGCTCTTCAACTCTATTCTTTTACGTGAGCTTTGTTCATCCTTTTCCCAACACGCGAGACATCTAGCATGAAGGTGCACGTGTCATGCAAGAAAATGGAGATAATCAGATAAGCAGTGCGTAAGTGAGTCGTGCACTTCGATGGCACCTACACAATATTTTTTCCCCTCGATGGCATGTGAATAGTGCACGTACTCAACGACGGAGCACGGGATGGTAGCAATGACATGGTCAGCCCTTTTTTGGAGAGAGTACGTACTCAATAACTTTGATGTGTCCCGTCAACTCGTAGAAGACTAGCCATAGTGGTAGTAACTTCAGCAGTAACATCGAGTCCAACTCAGCAAATTTGCTTATGTGGTAGTGAGTTAATGAGGAGAGAGGTAGTTATAGTAACTTAGCTAATTACTGTAACATCACACGTACCAATGCAATATGAGTCTATAACCAAATAAATGAAGCTTTGCATGTTACCACACTTATGTTACTACCCATTATGAAGGTAGTAACATAGTCTAGGAATATGTGTATGTTACTAGTGTATGTTACTCACCATTGTGGCTAGTCGAACGAAGAGAAGCTTGATTAAGCCTTCTCCCTCGCCAACGCATGCGCAGTGGCTCGCAGCACGAGGAGAAACTTTTGCTTACAAGCGGTGGACGTGCAGCAGTTCATTTGGTGTCAGATTGCCAGAAGTACTACTTTAGAACCATCGACTTTCGGAAGAGGCGAAGAGCCAAGCGCAAGTTCACCTACTAACCTTAGGCTAGGCGTAGTGGGAGTAACATAAGTAGGGGTACCTCCTTTTTTATTCTAGAAACAACCACACGCGAATATCGAGGTGCTGGTTACATAGAACAAATTTCACGAGTCCGTGCTCAGCCCTCCTCTATCTCTCTTCTCAGCCAGCCAGTGGACGCCATGGAGCCCATCGTCTGTTTGCTCATATGCAGTCCCACATGTCGGTGAAAATGCAAGAGGGCCCCTTGAACCTGCACATCTTTCACCTCGGCGTCTTGGTGATGAAAAACAAATCAATAAAGATCTTGGTGGCGCTTTTGGAGTTACTCAAGAGTAGTAAGATTCTATTTACAGTTTAACCCAAGATGCACATCACGTGGCTTCAACTACCACTCTATTTTCTTGCATGACATG
Source organism: Aegilops longissima (assembly GCA_021605205.1). NCBI lineage: Eukaryota > Viridiplantae > Streptophyta > Magnoliopsida > Poales > Poaceae > Aegilops > Aegilops longissima. The sequence continues at coordinate 554,996,715 of CM038682.1, forward strand.
ACCTGGATGCTGGATGTCCCATGTGTCGGCAAAAGGAGGAAGGACCCGACCAAATATTTGGTTGTGCTCTCGGATTAGACTAGTTGTGATAACTTAGAAAATTTATTGTGTACTCCCTCCGTTCCAAAATACTTGACTTCCATTTGTCCAAAAATGGATGTACCTATATACTAAAACATGTCTAGATACATCTATATTTTGACATATAGAAGGCATGTATTGTGGAACGGAGGGAGTAGAATGGATGCAAGTTTTGGTATTGGGAAGAAGAGTACATCGATGTATTGATAGAGCGCGATTTAGTAGATGTTCTAGCACTTTTAGCTAGCATAGAGGTTAGAGATGAGACTAGTGCACTTGTTGATACTCCTACTAGAATAGAGGCTAGACATGAGACTAGATGCGAGGAAGCAACGTCTACTTCTTTACACTCGAAGATGAAAAAAAGACGCAAGATCGAGCCTCCGCAGATCAACAATGAATGCATCAAGAAGGCACTAATCCAACTTACAGGAGCAGTTACGGAAGTTGGATATCTTCTAAAATGTATTCTTGTGGTTCTTGTTTTCTTTGGCCTTGCTTTTCTAGTCAAAATTATTGTTGGAGTTCATGCAAAACGGAGGTCCATTTGGGGTCGTGCGTTGGAGTTGGCCTTACAAGTGGGACCGCAGTTGAGGAAACCGACTATCGGCAAACCCCCACCTCGCCCGCCGTGCGATGGCTAAAGTTAGAGAAACGACGAGGTTGAAGAGATTGCTCTAGCACGGACTCCAAGAAATATGGTGTCAGATGGATGTCGTGCTGGTGGCGTGTGCCGTACTCCTGGACGTGAATGCTTGTTCTGGCCCATGCCACCCTACTACTCCTACTACTTATATAGTACTCCTACTAGTAGTATCGAGGATTCGAGGTGCTAGTTACGTACAGCGAACACATTAACATATGGCTACAGTAAAAACACCCGCCCGACGCGCGAAGCATGTGAAGCTAGTACAAATAGTGTACTACTATTGTTGATTGGCCTCATCCGATAACCTGTTGCAATGCATGTACAATTATGTATTCGGAAAATATTTTTTTGTCTCGTCGCACAACTCACTCAGAGAAGTGACTCGAAAGCCATTCATAAATTTAGTAAGTTTATCACAGGCATATCATTTTATTACATACAACAGGTCATCAACCCACATCGACAACGAGGATACATTATAAATACTAAAGTTTTCATCACACAACAAATAACAAGCAATGAAATAAACTTCAACTCAACCAATCCTCGGCGTTGGAAACGCTTGCTTTGAACCACAAGTGATTCTCTGGGACGGGCCATCTATTGTCAATCTCGAGACCAACGTAGGACTGATCATCCAGGCTGAAGCGGCCTACTATATCAGTACCAGGGTAGGGAACCACCCAAATGTCCGAGGTATAAATACAGTTGCTTCTCATAAATGGTACTAGTAACGTTGTGTCAACAGCAGTTGGATCACCTTTCACCATCATCGGATAGTTTTGTTCAAGGAAGAGCGAGTTTTCTCCAAGACTATCAATTCTGTACCAGGGAGAAGGTGTTGGCGCTAGCACACTAGTATCCATCCCGAATACCATGCAGCGAATGTTGGAATAGGTTCGGAGAGTGCGACCATGGGAGACAACACGTTCTCCCTCAGTAGTAACAAACTCAGTGCGCTGTATACAGACAAGTAGAGGTGATCCATCGGAATTAGTTGCCAGGAGCCACTGAGTATATAAGTTCTGCTCGTCCTCATGCTCGTGATCATCACCATCATCATCTCCCCCTTGGTTATAAAGATTTTCAAGTATAGGTGGTGGAATGTTCATAGGACCTTGGAAACACAAGAAGAAGGTTAATTAGTAAAGGGAAACTTGCTAACCCGCATGCATGTGGATGAAATAATTATAATTATGGTGGAAGACAAACGTACCGAAACTACGAGGATCCCATGCAAAAATAGTGCCATGAGTGGTGGAAGCAAGCACAAGACCCTCGTATTGAATTGCATCACAGTACACATCCGTGTATAGAAACTGATTTTTGAGCAATATCCATCGAGTCGAACCACAAACGACGGCAACAAGCTTGTCGAAGATAGAAACAACTTCATAGTTCTTGTAATTCCAAGAGCGGTTGGGAACTCGACAAATTGCTATCTTCCGTAGAAGACAGTCACCATGATCGTATTTGAACGTGCGTACAATACTAGTGTGCTCAACCTCTGGGCAGTCTGCTGAGATTTTTCGAAGTGGAACCCGGTGACGAGTGTACACATTCATAAGTTCCCACTCGTACTTGGACCCAATATAAACAACCCAATCTCCATTTGCGCCTGCCCAATCCTTGCCCTCAAGCGATGGCATCTTAACATCATACGTATCATTATGAAGCAGCATCAACTTGCACAAGGCGAGGCCTCCGTCGTCCCCGCGCCAGTCATCAGGGTCACGGCAAATAAGATAGGGGAGATCAAACCGCTCCTTGACCCTTGGGTTCCTTGTAATGATGTTATTAGTTGAGTCGAGAATGGTCTTGAACGAACCTGCCATGCTAGCCGAGGTGATGAGTCGCACCGATCAATGAGTTCCTCCACCACGTCATCTTTTAGACCGGGGCAAGAATAACGGGGTCGTTTCTGGCCTGTTCCCTCAATGGAGAAGACGATCGAACAATGGCAGAAGGAAGGGTGAAGGCAAATGGAGGAGGGAGGAAGAGCGTGCGACAGCAGTTCCAAATCGACAGGGAAAGGCAAAGAGTCAGTGGACGGTTGCCAGTTTGCCACGGTACACGAAGAGGCACCCCAGCCTACACGTCTGTTCGGAAATACTAGTAGAAAAGGACTCGCCGTCGTCTCACTGATATGTTGGAACGGGACCACATGTCAACGAAACATGGTGTGTAATTTCTCATGCAAAATGCAATCTGGCCGCGTTGGCCCGAGGTGCCGCATTAGTTTTTTTTTGGAAAGTTCGCCGCATTAGTTGTCGACCTTTATTTTTTTAACATACAATCTGAATGGATAGCTCCTGTGGTCATCACACGTGAGCGGATATAGTGATGGTTGATTCGCCCGAGCAACTTATTACTGTGGGAATATGGGAGTACCGGTAGATTCAAGGAAGCAGAGAAATGATGGTTGCTTCGTCCGAGCAACTTATTGTGGCGAAGGTGGGGCTCTGTGATTTGTTGCTCACTAGTCATTACTCTTTGCTGTGCAACGACCGGGTGAATCTTTCCCTGAAGTTGTGTTGTGCACTCAATATTGTTGCATGGCAGGTGGAGCCGGATGAAGGATGTCCAACATGTTGGCGAAATGAAGTTGAATTGTTTCTGGCATTGCTATCAATCCTTCAGGATTTGTTTATATGTACGCATAATGTTAATGAAATTGTACTGTGATGCTATGAAGGTTTCAACTTTGGTTCCCACAGGAAAAAAAAGGTTTCAACTTAGGATGCATGTGTCTTGCCTCGAGATTATCTCGTTACAACATTCCATCAAATACAAATGAAACTACCATGGCTACCATGGATAATGCATCTCAATGGTTCGTAGATCAACGCCAATATTCACATCACAACTGAAGGCAAAGTTGTGAGAAGGTGTACAAATAAAGAAAAAAATATAATTGATCGATGTTGTTCGTAGGCATGGCTCCATTTCCTTGGCACAGTGTTCATTGCTTGGCAGCTAGTTTCACCCAGCTCTATAGCCAAAAAAATTGGTGTATGGAAGACACCACAATCCGATCATTTTGTGCAGCTCCACTAAAATTGAGCGGACCATCCCTGTTTGCAAAGATATCTAGTCAGTGTGATTACAATAATAGTGGAACTAGATGATGAAACATAACACACATAAATAGAAGCCAATCACCTCTACGATCTCTCTTTAGGACTAACTTCTTGTTGGAGAATATTAGGCACGGAGTTGGATGAGGAGGATAGCAAAACCAATCTCCCTTTCTACAGTCCCACGGAAATGTAAAAACATTGCCCGTGTGACATTTTGGCGGAACTGCACAAAACACACTTAAGAAAAAAGTGATTTGTGCAGTTCACCAAAAGGTCGCAATAGCAACGAGGTGAAAATGGATAGCCCTGTTTGCAAAAGGAGGTCGAAAGGAAACAATTGCTACCCAATAACACGAGTTGAAGACACATACGCCGACAACAAAGAAGCATATTCCATGTAATAAGGGAAAGATAGCACATGGTGGTTTATCAAAAATGGTTTGAGGACGAGATTGCATGATGGAAAGTACGCCGGCCGAGATACGATTTAAGCAAACAACTAAATAAGATCCACATGCAGCAACATGGGAAGATGGGTAGTGGAGCAAGGCCGGAGGAAGCTATACCTGAGGGTCGTAGGGATGTTACTAGGAGGGCGCCAGCGGCCGGGATCTGCCCATACTGCGGCAGCGATCAAGTGGCGAAGGCCCTACCACGCCAGAGCTTGGTCAGAGAGAACGACGGGTACCGCAGATCGGGACGTGCTGCCTCAACGCCGTCGAACAGAGAGACAATGCACATCCTCCCTTTCCGCCGGCAGACGGAATGCGGCCGAATCACTGACCAACGCTGAGAGAGAGAGGCCACGGCCGCCTTGTGTGAGATGGTGTGATGAGAGACAAACCCATTTTTCCATTTTCCCCACGGTAATCGTTTTATATTTTGTACGTGCCATTGAGGAATATATAAGTTTATTTAATACTAACGCGTCAAGTCGAACTTTGTTCCGTCTAGGCGTGGTACCCGACCCTCCTTCGAGTAAACAACCGCTACACGCGTCAAATTATCACATGGGCTGCCTTTTCGTACAGAAACAAACTCCACCGTGTACCCGCGCGGGTGTGGCCGGGAACGAGACGTGAGTATGTGCGTCCTGCGTGCACTTCTTCTTTAGGTGCAGGTACGTACGTGGGTGGGTGTGAGAGAGATGGTTTGTGCGAAACAGAGGCAATGTGTTGATAATATCTCAAACATAAAAACGTAACATATGCAATGTGTGTGAAACGGAGTCATGGACGTGAGATATCGATAGAATTGAAAACAGGGATGAAGTGTGTGGCTGCGCGGTCGATAAAGAGTGCCATCGAATTTGTGTTTGCCCATGTCAAAGATATAGGGCGGCTGGCCTACTGGAATTTGAGAGGGGCAGAGGTGCAGTTTTTCTCCCTTGCATGGATACCTACCTACAACGTTCGACTATCGGTGTGTGTGGGGGGGAGGGTGTCACGCCCAATATGCGACCCTATCCAAAAGGAACTCGAAGGTCCCACCAAGGATAGACCCGCATATTGAAATGCTTTTGCAAGGTGGATATCATTACATCAACATTACATAATAGATGGGGATACATACATAAGGCACAAATACCACAAGAATACATCAACATCATATACAAGATCAACATCCGACTACGGATAAAACATAAAGAGAAGCTCAAACGACATCCACCCTGCTAGCCCAGGCTGCCGACCTGGAACCTATCCCCTGATCGAAGAAGCAGAAGAAGAAATCCAAAACAAGCAACATCGCTCTCGCGTCATGATTATCGCAAACCCTGCACCTGCAACTGGTGGTGTAGTAATCTGTGAGCCACGAGGACTCAGCAATCCCATTACCATGGGTATCAAGACTAGCAAAGCTTAATGGGTAAATAAGGGGGTAAAGTGGTGAGGTTGCAGCAGCGGCTAAGCATATATGGTGGCTAACATACGCAAATGAGAGCGAGAAGAGAAACAAAGGAACGGTCGTCAACTAGTAATGATCAAGAAATGATCCTGAACTCCTACCTACGTCAGACATAACCCAGAAACCGTGTTCTCCTCTCGATCAACCCGAAAAGAGACACTCACGATTCACGCACATGGTTGGTGTATTTTAGAAGAGTTTGCTTCAAGTTTACTACAACCGGATATTAACAAATTCCCATCGCCACATAACCGCGGGCACGGCTCTCGAAAGTTTATACCTGCGGGGTGTCCCAACTTAGCCCATGATAAGCTCTCGCGATCAACGAAGGATATTCCTTCTCCCCGGAATACCCGATCAGTCTCGGAATCCGGCTACAAGACATTTCGACAGTAATAAAACAAGACCAGCAAGACCGCCCGATGCACCGACAATCCCGATAGGAGCTGCACATATCTCGTTCTCAGGGCAACACTGGATGAACACTACGTACGGCAACCGACGATACCCCAAGTTGCCTAGGGGCGGCACCGCAAGTGGCTCTGGTTTGGACCAACACTTAGACAAGCATTGGCCCGGGGGGCTGAATAAAGATGACCCTTGGGTTAATTACTCCCAAGGGAAAATAGGTGGTGGTGAGGCAAATGGTAAAACCAAGGTTGGGCCTTGCTGGAGGAGTCTTATTCAAAGCGAACTGTCAAGGGGGTCCCATAAATCACCCGACCGCGTTAGGGACGCAAAATCCGGGAACATAATACCGATATGACGGAAACTAGGGCGGCAAGAGTGGAACAAAACACCAGGCATAAGGCCGAGCCTTCCACCCTTTACCAAGTATATAGATGCATTAATTAAACAATAGATATTGTGATATCCCAACAAGTAAACATGTTCCAACAAGGAACAACATCTCCATGTTCCAACAAGGAACAAACTTCATCTTCACCTGCAACTAGCAACGCTATAAGAGGGGCTGAGCAAAGCGGTAACATAGCCAATCAATGGTTTGCTAGGAGGGGTGTCAAAGGTTAGAGGTTCATGGCAATTTGGGAGGCTTGAGCAGCAAGTGATAGGTAGCGCAGCATAGCGAAAGAACGAAGCAACTAGCATAGCAATGATAGTAGTGATATCCAGGGTAGCGGTCATCTTGCCTGAAATCCCAGAAGGAAGAAGAACGAGTCCATGAAGAAGACGAACGGATGAAGCCGAACCAAGCGTAGACGAACGAATCCTCAGGATCGCAACGAAACAGGAACTAACAAGAAGAAGCACACAACATAGTAAACACACCACACATAGACAAGACATGATGCACAACAAGCATGATGCATGACAAAGCTACATGAAGCTACTCATGGCAAGAGATGATGCAAACAAGAGCAACACATCAAAGCAAGTTTAAATGAGGCCGGAAACAACATAGAACAATTCCGGTAAGCCCTCATATGCAAATTTCGAAATTGGTCCAGATCTGAACAAACCTTATGTTCAAGTTGTTAAACATCAAGTTAAGATGCACCATGATGATCTACACGAAATTCTAGTCAAGTTACATATAAAGTTCATTAGATTCGGAGCTACGGCCTAGAAGATATGAGCAAAACAAGATAAGCATGGCATCGATGCAAAATGCATTCAAACATCAAGCAAACACCTCAAAACAATGGTGCAACATGATAATATGAAACTACATGCAAAATCAAGCAAGTTTCATATAGATCACACTCAAAACGGAGCAACGGTTCAACACATACACCCTATACAAGTCATGACAACAATCTGTCCAAAACAGCAACTAGGCATATTGCAAGCACCAAAACAACAAGCCACAGCATCTCAACGTAATAACAAAAGGCATGGGCATGATGTACAGGTAAAGCATGACAAAACATGAACACTAAGCTATCTCCAGAAATCACTAGAACATGCTCAAACACACATGGCAAGATTGCAAATAATCAGTTTCAGACTTGTCAGGAAATAACATCAGGTTGCAATGTTTAGAGCTATCAACCAACATGCTACAGGAACTTAACAATGCAAACAAAGGCATGGCATGAATCTACTAAATGCATAGATCAAATGTCCCTTACTAACCATGAGCCAAAAAGGCACAGAAAATATGATGGCACCCACGTAAACATGGCAAGTTATATGACAGATTCATACATGGCAGGAACAACAACAAGTAGGCATGTTGGTGAGCTTGAACCACTCACCACAGAGCAATACATGGCATGAAAAGGCAACTCACAGTAAGAAGACATGTTTATGAAGCTAATCATGGCAAGAGAAAGTTCATAGAGTACATGGATCACTAGCAACAATCATGGCAACATTGAACTTAATGTTAACAGGCTGACAACAACATTATTTAGCAACTTTGGAGCAAGATTACAATAAGCTACAGCAGGCTATAAATGCAACCAGGGTCATGGATGGATAGAGCACGATATTTATAACAAAACATCCTTAGTGAACATCTCCAGATTATGCATAGAATGACTTGTAGCAGCAGGTAAACATAGCATCATGATATAGCAGATTCAAACATGCAAAACAGTAACCGCAAGTACCCTACTTAACAAGCTTGATGCACTCATTACAAGAACCACAAAAATACATGGATAGCACCACTGTAAATATGGCATGGCATATATCAAAACTCATGTAGACATCAACCTCATAGGATGCACACATCAATCATGGCAAAAATGACAAATCATCAAGTTATAACAGTTTCAGCAGGTTAACATCATATAGCACTCTTGAAACGAAGATTCAGGCATCAAGATGAACCCAAATGAACATGATGCAATGGAATGAAATGAAGTACTCGTCGAGGCGAACAATTTGACATATTACACGCACGAAACGGAGCAATATGCAGAGAGTTATGGCACGATGAATATGGCATGAAAATGGTAGAAATCTGGGACTTAGTGGATTTTCATACCCTCCGGGAAAAGTCAACGGGACGAGGAGATCCCGGGACGGAGCGGACCGGGGAGGCGGAGGCGTTTGGATCGGGGGAGTGGTGGATCTCATCCCACTCCCAGATCCGGCGACAACGCTGGGCGGCTCGGCGAGCTCCGCTCGGCCGAGCGGAAGAGGAGCGGAGGGCGGCGGCGAGGAGGCGGCGGCCGGCCATGGCGCCTGGCCTTGAGGCGGGACCGGGGAGAGGGGGCGGCGAGGCGGCGCGATCGAGGGAGCGGGCGGCGGGGCAGGCTGCGGCCGTGGCGGCTCCGGTCGCCGAGTCGCTCAGGCGGGCGGGCAGGCGAGGCGAGCGGGCGGGCGAGGCCTTGTGGCCCTTGATGGGCTCAGGGCCGGGCGGCGGAGGGTGGCGGCGGCGCGCCACGTGGCGACCTCCGATTGGCTGGGAGCGGCGGCGGACATGTCCGGCCTGGGCGGACGTGTCCGGCGCGGAGAGGGGGGAGTTTTAGGGTTTCGGGGGGTTTGGACTGCGGAATTTCGGGGGAGGGGCTATGTTTATCGCCGTAGAGGGAGCTAGGAGAGTCCAAATGAGGAGCGGTTTTCGCCCACACGATCGTGATCGAACGACCGAGAGCATGGAGGGGAGTTTGCTGGGTTTTGGGCCACTTTGGAAGGGGTGTTGGGCTGCAAGACAAAAGAGGCCTTTACGGTTCCCTGGTAAACCGTTGGAGTACCAAACGACCTCCGAATGACACGAAACTTGACAAGCGGTCTACCGGTGGTATACCAAGGCTGCTTGGCAAACCTCGGGCCATTCCGAGAAAGTTTAACACCCACTCACAACGAGAGACAAAAGGGGGACGCCGGGGAACATAGGAGTGCCGGATTGCAAAACGGACAACGGGGAAAATGCTCGGATGCATGAGACGAACACGTATGCAAAATGAGATGCACATGACGACATGATATGAAATGCAGATGATGACATGGCAAAGTGCAACACGCAAGCACATGACATGGCAAAGACGGCGAATAACTGGAAGACACCTGGCGCATCAGATCCGGGGCGTTACAGAGGGAAGGGGGCAGAGACCGATCGACTAGTATATGTGTGGGGAAGGAGAGAGACCTAGCTATGTATTGAGGGAGATCGATCGACATCCATGGATATGTGTAGCAGAGGAATAAGGTTGGGACAAAGACAAAGGTAGAGCGTCGGAGGGTCGGTGGTGGAGTGGCATCTCACAAATGGTGGGAGAGGCCTGTTAGACAAATGGAGGGTACGTATGAGTGCAATATCAATAAGAGAAGGTGGGGGATGTCTATCTGTCTATGCACGTGAGTGTGAGAGACGGGTCGGGAGGTATGCAAGGATGATGAGGGGAGAACATATGGTTGTGGTAAGCATACGTAACTACATAGGAAGATCAACCGTCGTGTGTCCGAGAAAGGGAGAGACATAACTAGCGAGGTAAGTGTATTGGTGCTTGGGGAAAACGAATTATAGTCGACCTGGTTATATGTAGGGAGATCAGTTCATATACACGCCTGCATGTGTTAGAAGCAAATAAGGTCCGGAGAGACAGACAGGGGGAGAGGGGTGCGGCTAGGAGGTGGTGCGAGAGGCCTACCATGTCGAGGGGGGAGGAGTGTGCGAGTATGTGGTCAATGAAAAGAGGTGTAGGAGTGTGCACCTGCATGGAACCGTATTGGACATGGGGGGCATGGACGGTGAGAATAGAAGAGGGGAAGTATATATGTGTTTGTTGCAGGCACACTTGGCAAGAGAGGTATATCGACCGGTGTATGCCGGAAAGAAGAAGCTGGGGGCCTACACACACCACGGGTGGATGACCTAAAGAGAAATAATGAACGTGCGTGATGGAGGGGACGCTAAGGGTGGGTGAGAGGGGGGCAGGCGTGTGCATGCATGATAGAAAGTTAGCGCTAGCTAGCTACAAATAGAAGAGGATCGTGAAGGTGTAAAAGACGAACAAAGATCATAATTCATTATAAAAAATGTGGATACGGATACTTGAAGAAGATATCATAATGTAGAACATTGATTATAATTTGGGCTAATGTGTGGCTTTTGCAACTCGGTTATAAATACTTGTCATAATGTAGGGGCGGGGCACTATACTTTGTGTGATAAACACGGTGTACGTATGGAACATGGTTTAGATTATGAATATATAGTAAGTACATCAAATGTACTATTATTTGGAATCAGCATCAAGTGTATTCAAAAAATAGAATTTGAGTTCATGTAGTACACATAGTTCATATCGATCTCTATAGAAATCATGTGGTGTGTTATTACGGTAATACACGAATGATGGTTGAAGTTGGCAACAATCATGATTGTAGATTCTTATTGAAATAGAGAAATGAATTCAAATTTGGTTCGAATTGCAGCGGTAGTATAGACATTTGGAATGCACTAAAATGTTGGTATAAGTAGGTTACATGCATTATACAGCAAGCGAAAAAATTAATTGGACATAACATGGATTCATACTCCCTCCTTCCATCTATATAGGGCGTAATGAGTTTTTTAAGGCCACCTTTGACTATTGACAAGATTAATAGTACATGACATGCACAATGTGAAAATTATATCATTGAAAGAACCTTTCAAAGACGAATTTAATGGTGTGCTTTGTGTAAGTTGCATGTCATATATTATTGCTCTAATATTTGGTCAAAGTTAGCATCGAAAAACGCATTAGGCCCTATATAGATGGAAGGAGGGAGTAGCTTTGAATAGCATTTACATAGTAAAACGGGGCAAGACTCTCTCTTTGTGTGGTGTGAATAGTTTTATTTTTTTCGTTTCTTTTTGGTTGAGGGAAGTGCGAATTGATTTGGTACGTACAAGTACAATATTACTACATGTTAGGCCTGTCCCTGAAATTCAACCTGCGTCTTGTTATATCCTGAAAATTCAGATATCGTGCTCCCAAAACTGGCGCCTTCACAACCCGTGCCTTGCTATCCCGAAATTACAACGCGCGAAAACTCCCTCCAGCTGCCAAATCCCGACACACGAAATCCTCCTTCTAACCCTAAGCCAAAAGGGCCGCTAGTTCAAATCGGTGGGGGGTACTTTTGAAACACACCCTACATTTTGGACAAGCGCGTCCCTAAGTCATGGTTCACCCCCTCCCATCGCCCCCTTTTCGCCATTCGAAATCCCAGGCCGCCATAACCTCTTCGCTCCAGCCGCGAAACCCCACCCTCCTCCGTCCACCACCTCACCGCTGCCCAGCCGGAGCCTCTTCCCCGATGACGTCGTCCACCGCAACAGCTCGACGTCCCTCGTCCACCTCCCCGGATGAGGATCCGTCGTCCATCTCGTCGTCCCGCCGGTTCAGCCGCCCCGTCCTCCACCTCCAAGGAGCTGCTCTGACGATCGCCTCGTCTATAGCGGCTGCTCCATCCCCACAGTGCCGCCTTAACCTACTCCACCGGAACCGCAGCATCCTCACCGACTCCTCGACGAAGCCGAGGCCTACTCGGCGCCACCAAAGAAGTTGTACACTTATCGCAATGCACCTTCTCCTTAACTCGACCTCCCGGCGCCGACGGTGCTCCATCCCGCACCCCCATGGAGCGGCTACCTTGAAGCCGGCGCCGCGGGCGACATCTCCACGGCGACTCTCCCCCAGTGCGAGGCCCCTTCGGCGGCGGCGTCCATACCATCCGGATCTGCTGCTGCTCCGGCTCTCGCTCGCTCGCTTGCACTGGTGCTGCTGCTCTCCCCCTCGCTCGTGCTGCTGCTCTGCTCCGATTTAGCCACACTTCAGTCGACTAAATCGACTTTTGGGTCAGTCGATTTTCAGGCATTAGGGGGGGCTCGCCGGAGTTAAGGAAGAACCACCGGCAGCGGGGACGGGGGCTCGCCGGAGAGGTACCCCACTATCTATCTTAGGGTTCAGGGTGGGGCGGGGGGCCTAGAGGGCTGGCCAGGGCGGCGGTGGGGAGTTGTTTCGGGGCGGCGAGGCGGCGCTGGGGCCGGCAGTTCGACCGGTGGTGGCTGGCGGCTCAGGGGGGTGCAGGTTGAAGATGAACTGCAGGCCCTCCCTAAACTACATGTCAAGTGCCTCTCTACTACCATTGTGTTCAGTTTCGACAGTAACATTCAGATTCCACAGTAAATTTCAGTTTCGACAATTAAGTTCAGAGTCAACAGTTTTTACCTCATCTGTTGTTGTTAGGTGGTTTTTGGTGATGTAAATTTTACATCTATTTTACATCATCTATAGGAGATGCTATTAGAATCCCACTTGAGATTGAGGATGTCTGTCTTGTCTTTGCTTCAGCCTTGACGTCTTAAGGCTCACGGAGCTGCTCCAACGACAGAGCGATCCATCACTGTGAGCAAAGTGCCTCTGGACGCCGTCTCTGATTCCTCAGATCTTCCTCCACACCTCCGACAGCCACCTCTGCCTCAACTGCTTCAGTGACCATCCTAATGATGTTGAGGTTGACACGACTATGGCAAAGAGGTTGTACACTTGTTGCATCACTTATTACTATACATTCATGTCGATCCATTAGGGCTATTTTGGTCCAACGGAAAAACATAGCAATAGGGAATTTTCCAATGGCACTCTACTATTCAATTATTCATGCATTTTGTTGAAAGGAATGAAGCAAAACATCCACCTGGACCTACTTTTCAAAATCCTATGCATGAAAACAAGACCAAGTGCATTAATGGCAGAATAACATTCTATACACGCTTTCATATGGTTTCACTATATTTTGGCCATGTTTCTTTGCATTCCTCTGCTCTTCCAATTCCTGTAAACCAAACACCCAAGTTGACAGAAATCCTATGTTTACAAATGCTTTGTTTACCATGTGCATTCCTATCCTATTCCGGTGTTTTTCCTATCCCTGCGTTTTTAGAATCATGCAAGCCAAATGTGCCCTTACAGAATTGCTTCAGTTACAGGTAGGTGTCGAAGGGAACTTTGTGTGGTTTGTCCTGCTCCTACCGCGACGTCGTCCACCTCACCTGAGCTGCTCCATCGATGAAGCATCCACCAAACCAGACATCACGACTCGACCATCTTTCGCCGCTCAGATCTCTTCTTCGCTTGCGGCACCCAACATAACGGCATCACCATCATCGACTCAGCAGATGAACACGAGGAGTACGGGTCCACAAGAGAGGTCGCACTCTTTTGTTTCTGCTTACGTTATGCATTGCTTAAAATTACCTGCTACTTTATCGTCCTGTTCACCTCTTGGGCTCCAAGTCAGGTCCAAATTAATGTTCAAACTTGAGTTCTAAATTAGTTGTGGGGCACATATGGAGGCAGCAATGAATAGTATGTCTGTCTAATATCTGGTTCACCTAGGGTATGCCTATGTTGTTCATCTTGGGTGGGAAACAAATAATAAAGCAATCATCATCTATCTTTTTATTAAATTAAATAAATCATCAGCCTGCTATCATTATTTTTGGATCCATCCACTGGTTGTTACCATCACTCTAAATTTCTGCATGCTCTCCTTACATAATCTCACCATATTTTTTTCCTATGCATGTCAGATATTGTACACAGTCATGCTGAACATGTAGAGAAAAGAGAAGAGTTTTGTGTGGCAATAGAATGTCATGCAGACATCGCTCCATGGTGGGTTCAATGGCAAACCCTCCCCACCCCTTTCCAGATTGTAATCCAGAGGAAGATATCTGTTCTGAGGCGGATTCAGATGCCGTTGACCACTCCTATTTACCCCCCAAGGTGTTTGCTCTACCTTGGCATGATGATGTTAGTCATATCATACATATGTTGCCTTGCAGTGCCTACTTTTGACATCATATATGTCATCTGCTTAGTTTAGACATGTTCTGTAATGCCACCTGTTTAGTTTCTATATCTTATATGGGAATTATGCAGTCTCATGTCTTTTAGCCAGCCATAATATATGTTAAATGTGCAATGCCATCCTGTTTAACCAGGCATCATATATTTGAATGATATCTTGCCCATCCTTTTCTTCATTACATTTCCATTTGTCGACAATGTTTGTACATTAAACTACTCTTCCTGTGAATCAGCCATTTGGGTGGGAGATGGAAAAATCTGGAGTGAAAACAAGGCCTTCAGAGCAAACAGTGCTACTTGTCGAAGCGGATCTCTTGTTGGGTCCCGATAGCTCCTCAGAGATGGATTCAGAGACAGATGACCAGTCCTATTCCCCCACCGAGGTGTATGCTCTAACTTGGCACGGTTATACTGCTCATATCATGCATATGGTGTCTTGCACTGCATAGTTTAGACATCATATACACAATATTCAACACCATGTTCTTAGTTCAGACGTCATATCGAATGCCCTCTGTTTAGCATATAAATCACATATGTGAATTAAATGATGCGATCATGACATGCGATCCTGTTTAGTTATTCATCATATCTTTGAATTATGTTATGCTATGCTATCCAGTTTAGATAGACATCATATATGTGAAATTATGTCATGCTATCCATTTTAGTTAAACAATATACATGTCAACTATTTCATGCCCTCTTTTTTCCACACTATCTATTGCATCTGTCTCTCATACAATGTATGTACATTCAACTATGTTTCCTATTTATCAGCCATTTGAATTGGAGCGGGTGATGCCAGTATCTAGCGGACTAAAAACACGGTCTTCAAATAAAACAGTGCTACCTCTTGGTGGAGATAGCACCCCGGTTTTACATGCACAAGAACCAGCCCTACCACACATAACCCAAACTCTCGCAGATTGTACCCCTACTGTGATGGATAGAGAACCAGCTTCACCCAATCTAACCCCAACCCCAGCCGATAGTAACCAGTTCCTCTTGACACTGCACCATCTCCACCATAGAGCTCCCAAACAAGAGCAGTTAGTAAGGTAGCTCCAGTGCCCAAAGGGCCAGTACTATCACGGCGAACTCCAACTCCACCAGTTAGTACGCCTATTCCTATGGAGGAAGCACAACCACCTAGTCGTAGTTTAGCATCTATCGCATTTGATGTTGTTAAATCGTATGTGTGTATCTTCCCATCTTGGAAATATTATACTGAAGATGAAGGAAAATGCCAGTTGCAGGTGTTTGTCCAGGAGTTATGTGTAAGTAATGTTATTCATGGCAATTACTTTGCTTTGTCCCATACATCCTACCTCCATGATGGTTATAATACAGCAAATTTTCCCATTTGTCTCTATAGAGAAGGACCGATTTGGAAACTCAGGATGAGGTAACCTGTGCTAATACCTCTACTATCTTCAAGAATGCTTGGTGGAAGTATCGAATTACACAGAAGAAAGCGTACTTCACCGGCAAAGAAACGCATCAAATTCCCTTACGTTCTCTGAGACACATTATTGGACGATGGTAGGAACGCCTTGTTCAGATCTTGGTCCCGAACCAAGAATGTGGTAAGGTCTATGAGCTCATTTTCTATTTTTAAGTATTATATTCTTGCGTCTTACTGTACTCTGTTCATGTAGAACAAGTGCCTAAACCTGAAGAACAACTGTTCTAATTTAAGATTCCATTGCTATCATAGTTCAAAAAAGCGCTAGGCGTTAATTGTGTGTTTTGCCACCGCCTTGCGCTTTACTGACCAAAGCACATGCTTATGCGCAGTTATGCACAGATTAAGCGTAGTTATGTGCAATGCGTTTTGCCAAGGCCTATAGCCTAGGCGCGCTTAAGCGCTCGCTTAGGGGCGCCTTTTTTAACTATGATTGCTTTGCTCTTGTATCACTGTATTTACTCATACAAACTTATTTTTAAATTGAAGGATCCAATCGAAACTCCAATGGCACAACAAGTATGTTCACGCATGTTTCTTTAACAGGTTTTCTCTTATCAATAGCTCTGTTGATTTCAATTTCAATTGTGTATACAGTTGACTTTCATATCATGCACATTACTAGCATCTGCATGAGCCAATAGTGTTGTTGTACATGTAGACCCGTGGTACCCATCTGAAATCTTGTTGTGCCGTGTAGTTTCACACGCTTTGTATTCTTTCACTTCTGCTTTTTCTTGAACTGGTATGATTTGAACCGTGTCTCTATTTTGATTTGGCAAGACAATGCAGTGACCATAGGACATAGATATATGTTTGTTTGATGCTTTTATTATGTACTAGTACTTGGCAATAGAAGACTTGGTAGTTTAATCCTGTCCACCTTACTAATGAACTGGTTCACGAAATGAGTTTCATATACTAGTACATGCTAAACTTGTTATGTATGCTTGTTTCTTCTTTTAGAATCTTGACAAAATATTGGGGAAGAGTGCCTTATTAAGCAACGGTAAAGGATGTAATGCAGATAAGGTTCAGGATAGTGACACATCCTTGTCGGTCTCCAACAAAGCTGATAAAACAGCTAAGGAAGACTATCTTGAAAACAGCGAGACAACCCCAAAGTCCTGTCTTGGTTTAGTGTTCGAGTTACTGGCAACTACTGCTTGCACAAGCTATTCAAACTCACTGTCTGAATCAGTTCGGTTTCTTGAGTCTCAACTACAAGCTGAAAGACACCGATCAGTTGTGCTGCGACAAGAAGCGGAAGGACTACGGAAGTCCCTGGAGCATTTAGATGCATACTTTCTGGTGCAACAGCAAGCGTTGGAGGATTTTAGCGCCAAATAGGACAAAGCTAATAAGCTTGCTAAGCTTATTGCCAGCATAGTGGATACCCAGGATAACGTTTCTTGAGCTCTTCTGAAGTTGTTTTAGTTATGCTCTTGTTTTGCTGCGCGTTTATTTGCTTTGGTGGCCAATTTTGACGGCCGATGTATGTAATATCTTGCTTTGTTCCCTATATTTGCCTTTGGTGGCGAACTTTGATGCCCAGTGGATGTAATATGTATAATAGCGGTAATAGGCTAGCGTTAATTGCTTGCTTATTTATTTCCTTATTGTCTTGTTTAGTTGTTTGCTTGTAGTCACTGCAGTTCTTTTTCTGTGTTTTTCTAGTGGCCACAATAGCCTATTTTTGGTAACTAGGCCAAAATAATCATGGCAACACACGAACTGTTGTAACCATGGGCCTCCTGCGGGCCGTATGATCCATGGGCCTTCTTCGGGCCGTAGGATCCATTGGCCTTCTATACGGGCCGAAGGATCCATTGGCCTTCTATACGGGCCTTAGGATCCATGGGCCTTCTACGGGCCGTAGGGTCCATGGGCCTTCTACGGGCCGTAGGGTCCATGGGCCTTCTACGGGCCGTACAATCCATGGGCCTTCTACGGGCCGTACGATCCATGGGCCTCATACGGGCCGTAGGATCCATGGGCCTTCTATGAGGCGTATCATCATTTCGCCAATCATGGGCTGTACTATTCGTGGACCATAACGGGTCGTTAATAGGCCGTATTTGATAACTCAATGAAAACAGCCCAATGGGTTTTTTACATGAAAACATCCCAACGTATTAACGGTCCATAAACGGGTCGACTATAACGACGGGCTGAATTTGGCCCACAAGTAGAAAATGACAGTAACGGGCCGTATGTAACCGAATGCTGCAAATGAGCCCAAGAATCAATGGGCCCTGAGAAGGCCGAAAGATAACTTGGGCTGGAAACAGCCCAATGGAATAACGGGCCGTTAATGGGTATAAAGTGATACACTATTCATTATGGGCCAGTTTCACCACGGGCCGTTAATGGGCCAAGAGTTACAAAGGGCCTCATATGGGCTGAAAGAAGTCATGGGCCACACATGGGCCGAAAGATAAAACAAGCTCGAATCATATTGGACGGCCCAGATGACGCTACTGGGCCTAATTTGGAGAGATCGTAACGGGCCCTGGGTTAGCGGGCTGTAAATGGGCTATATGCGAATAGGCCGTTAACAGGCTTTCCGTGGGCCGGCCCGCCACCATTTGACCAAGTCAGACGGGCCGGCCTTTTCATAGGAATGGGCCTCTATTGGGCCGTGCCACGTGTCACCGTACCATAGGCGCCTTCGGTCCAATGAGTGGATGACATCTGTCCCAACGGTGAGCCGACACGTGTTTCCTCCAGCCAATGATGATTCTACACGTGGAAAATCCCCATTAGTCGGGGCTGTTAACGGGTTATCGGATCCAAAACCTGACCCGATAGCTTAACAGCGTTCCGTTACGGTGGATGCCACGTGCCGGTCACCCTTCACGAAAGCACTTCTGTGACGCGCGATTTATCGTCATGGAAGTGGACACTTCCGTGATGATAATTTTGGTAATGTCATGGAACACTTCTACGACAGCACAGGTATGACTATCTTGATTCTGTCATAAATCATCATGGATGTATATGCATGACAGAAAACGCGACCTACTATGACAAACACGTATCATCACGGAACTGTATTTTTTTTGTAGTGGATGTTGGTGGTCCTCCGCACCGACGCAAACAGAGACTCTCTAGATTTGCCACTTCTACTGCTAATGAAGTTGAAGTCCCAAGTCTACATGATGAGTTCATCTTCCGTACACCACCATCGCAGGTGCTTGCTCTAAGTTGACAGTGTGATAATTGGTTTCATGTTGCATATGTTGTCTAGCCTGTATTTCTTCTATTTCGATTAAATTGCAACTGCTGAGTTTATACGTTATACATGTGCATATGACATGGCTTTCTGTGTCTAGAATACACTGCATCTATCTATCATACCATGTTCTTACATCAAAGTACTGATGTTGTGTATCCCGCATTAGTCACTCATGATTCGACGCTTTTAACATGGCAGTTTGATAGTGGTTGCATCTTGCATTGATTTATATGTTATACTACTTCTAATTTTTCGAATTGCCACTTATGACAAGACACTTTTAACTTGGCAGAGTAATATTGGTTGCATCTTTCATATGGTGTCTAGCTTGCATTACTTCTATTTTCTTGAAAATCCTTATGCTTAGTTTACACATCGTAGCTACGATATGTCATGTAGTCCTGTTTTTGTTACATATTCCATCCTCATACGGTTGTCTTACATTAAACTATTGCTTGGCTGTATCATGCATCAATGAGTTCTGAAGAGCGATTTTATTCTTTTGTGTTGTGGGTACGGCTTGACATGGCAAAGTCAAAAAAGAGCAAGGAAAAGAATATAGTAGGGAATGGTGTTACTCGTCGGGTGAAACGTAGAAGGATCTGCCCTTGAGATTCTGCTAGTACTTATAGTGCAGTAGAAGGTCCAAGTCCACGGGCTAAATCTACAAACACAGTATCACCTGCTCCACCAGCTCCAGCATCCGCTTCAACTGTACCAGCATCTCAACAACTTACTCGTTCATTTGCTCCAGAACTGGCCAGTTCTGAAGCTGCCTTCACACCTAACATTACTTCTGAAGCACTGCTGACACAACAGGACTTGGCAAGATCAAATGAACCTCATGAGCATCAACACCAAGACGGTACCTGACCGAGTCAAGTTGCAGTTGCATGCTCCTTTATATGTACTCTCACAGTTTTATGTACACTAACACTTTCCATATTCATTGTTGAACTAGCACCATGGCGCAAGCAAAAACAGACATCAGGGATAATGCTTGACAGATTAACAAAATCTAAAGGAGGAAGAATGGAGATCCATTTTGAGGCAGGTTTAAAAAGGCCACGTGATGCTACAGAGTCAGCCAAGTTAGTATTAGAGGCAGCTGTTGCCGTTAGGTGTCATGCATGTATCCTCCCAACGTGGATCCAGTACAGGAATGAGAAAGACAATACTCAGTTTAACACCTTCCTTGACCATTTATCCTTAAGTAATGTTATTCATCGCAATTAGTAACATTGTCTTGCTCTGTCTCATACTTTCTAGCTTCCTCCTAATAAGACACATATTCTTTTTTCAACTGATGAGGTTCAAGTTGGATACGAAAGATGATGCAACTAAACAAGCATGCACTCATGTTTTTCGATGCGCTCTGCTGTGATGTCGGTACCACCTTAGAAAATCTCACTTTGAAGGCAAGGCTAACTATGAAATCGCCCAAACATCTCCCACGGAATATATTATAGATGAAGACTGGACAGCCCTTGTTAAACACTGATCTGATCCAAAGTATCAGGTAGGCTATATGTATTTGATCAGACCACATATTGAACTTGCATTTACGTATGTGACTTACAAGTGTATCTTCTTCTAGGCTAACTGTTTGAAGAACAAGACCAACCGTTCTAAAGTGAAATTCCAACAGACAATAGGATCTCGTAGCTATATTGCACACTGCGAGGCTCTTGTAAATAGCTGCTACTTACTTCTTTTTTCTGTGCCATATTATCGTATCTATATTGACTTGTTCCAAATACAGAGGAAAGCCCGTGAGGACCAAAAAGAACCTGAACCAAATGCAGTGCAAATCTTCAAGGATTGCCACACCAGCAAGATGAAGGGCATGAGCACACCAGTTCAAGCCGTTGTTGTAAGTGCTAACTCCTCCTGCCTTTGAACTGATTGGTACTGTGATGTGTTCATTTAACTGCTTGGTTTGCAGCCAATGTCAGTTACTCTGTTCACTTTTATACACAGTTGTCTTAACGTATCATTTCACCTTACATGGTTTAAAAGAGATGAAGGATATTCTTTTAGTCTTGATCTGTAATCTAGTTGTGATGTTCAGGTGTGCACGCAATGGTAAAATAGCATGTTTGTTATATATCTGCTTGCCCATGATATGAATGATGTCATACTATGTTCATCCTACTTTAAACCGTGTCTCTTTATCCTTAGATGTCAACAAATGTGAGGAAATAGATAATACAGTATGCATGCTACATGGACATATGTTCCGAAAGTGATTTTATTATGTAGTTGGCACTACAATACATGCTACTCTATTACAGTAGTTCACCAAAATAAGTTATGTATAAACGTGAAACCTACTTTGTTTGTTTTTATCTCATTAGTAACTTATCTGGTACACTAATCTACAAGTTCAAACTTTCAGCAAGCTGTGGAACAAATGATTGAACAAACACAACCACCTGAAGGTGACGGGGCTACCACAGGCACAATGTCACCTCTTGGTGCAGTGTGTCGGTATCTCTCCACTAATAGTGCAAAAAAGCACCTTCTTGCGTGTCGGTGTACAAAAGTAGGGGCTTCCCTTTTCACCCCTTTACTTGTGCACGGGCAGTCAGAGCCTACCACCACGGTCGCGCATAACATGGCAGGGAAAGGGGAGCCGGAGAGAAGCCGAAGGCACAACACGAAGCAAAGCAACGACAAGGACCAAGGCCACGAAGATCAGATGGACGAAGCAGGTTTCCCCGGCAAGGACCCTTGTCGGGGCATCCTCAGCGGCCTCGGCAAGACCCTTGCCGGGGCAGCTCGCCCATGCCAGCCGAGCGATCCACCCTCGAGCCCACCAACACTCGACAAATGCATTGGGACAGGGCTCGGGAGGCACCTCTGTGGTGGCATGCAGATCTTTGTGAAGACAAAGAATAGTCAAGATCTAATGAGGATAGGAAGGCAGCGATCCTCACCGAAGAAACCCACAAGACCCCCGGCAAGATCCTTGCCAGGGACGCCCGCGCGCCACGGCAAGACCCTTGCCGGGCCACCCGGCAAGGTCCTCGCCAAGCGCACCAGCAGGGCCACCGTCAGGCCCGCACCAGCCAAGTCTTCGCCGTCGTTCGCATGCAGCTACCGACCCAACCAGCTCCGCAGGCACCTGCGTGGCAACATGCAGCCCTTCGTGAAGGCTCCACCACCGCGCCACCTAAGCTGCCTGCCTGCCTACATGGCACCACATGGACCGCTGGCCAGGGCGCGTGTCGAAGCTTGGAGGAGCGGCGACGGACGGGAAGGGCCTCGCCCCCGCCCTCGATAAAGTGAAGGGACACCTCAGCCTCGCATTAAATGCGCTTTGTCCTGTAATACCAGCGATAAGCTCGTGACGCTGTAGCACTTTCCACCTCACTGTGCCTTGTGGCAGCCCTTTCACCTATAAAAGGAGGCCCATGGCACACGGGAGAAGGATTCGCTCTTCGAACTCGACAAAGACCTAGAGCTAGTTCAAGAGCTCAAGAACACTAAATACATCCACCAAAGCAGGATCATAGGGTTTTACGCATCTTTGCGGCCCGAACCTGGGTAAATCCATTTGTGTTGTCTGCTAGTCCCGCTTTTCTCACAACCCCCGCGCGCCGCAACCGTAGAAGGGATTCTAGTGTTCCCATAGGTGTCATTTCCCACCGACATCTTTGGTGCGCCAGGTAGGGGGCGCAATTGTGAGAATCTGGTCTAGCAGTTGACCTAGCTATTCTTCATCGCCATGGCTCCTAAGAAGAATGCGACCATGGCGATCGGTTCGTTCGGGACCAGGTTGCCAGCACCGGTGCAGACCAGTAGTGGGCCAGTCACGGAGAGAACCCGCGGCGCGGCCCGCGAACATCCACATCACGCTGGCGGTTCAGGCCTGGCGAGTGGCGTCGTTCGTGCGCCAGGCGACGAGTCGCCAATCGCGGGCTCCATAGACAGAGTCGGGCCCGCGCCGCCATCCCGCCAGATGGTGGCACGGCGGCCTCCAAGACACCAACACCAGCGCCCACGGCGCGTCCTTCCCAGGTTGTGCATGATGAGCAGCGTCACCCTGCTGGTGACCCTACGCACCGCACTGGGAAGGGTCCCGTGCGCCCATCACATGATGAGGAGGGCCAGCATGCGCGCCGAGGTGCTGACGGAGGTGGCGAACGGCTGCGGGGCCGTGACGCAGCTCCTTCTAACATGGTTAGAAGTCGAGGTGTATCGGGTCCACCCAGCTCTCGCCGCCACCCACGCCAGCGGAGGCCCTAGCACGCGCGCAGCTGCTCCTCGATTTTCCTCCCGCCACAGAGAAGCTTGATGAATGGAGGGCCACCGTCCGGAGCCTCGTCGGCATCGCCAACAACGATGAGTTGCGGCCGGCAGGACCCGTAGGCCATTGCTCCATGGGTCTACCCTCGTGCCAGCGGAGGCCATGCCGGTGGCGATGCGGCCATGGTGTACTCCCCACCTCCATCCCGACTGCCCCGGGCGTCGGTTCGTCACGACAGCGCTCGAGACGACATCTCCATCGCGTCGTCCGACCCGCGTGCCAACCGCGATCAGCGTCATGTCCTTCGGGAGCGGGCTCATGAGGACGCTCGAACTACGATCGAGCACCGACGTGACGCGCGCCACCAGTCGGACAGGCGGGCAGGGCCCGCTATGGACCACCCAGCGCCGGGAGGCTACGGTGGCCTACCTTACGAGGTGGGTTGTCCGGCTTTCACCCGTGAGCTGCGGCAGTTCCAGTGGCCCTCCCACCATACGTTCAAGCCCGACGTTGGTGAGAAGTACAACGGCAAGACTCACCCGTCAGAGTTCCTCAGCATCTACACCATCGCGATGCAAGCTACTGGGGCCCGCGACGATAAGGTGCTTGCCAACTACTTCCCGTTGGCACTCAAGCCTAATGTTATGTCACGGTTGATGCACTTGCCGGTGGATTCCATCTCTTCTTGGGCGGGTCTGTGCCATGAGTTTGTTGGCGCCTTTACCGGAGGTCACCAAGCTCATGGCCAGGTGAGTGATTTACACATCATCCCCCAGAAGGAAGGAGAAAACATGTGCAAGTACATACAAAGGTTCAGCCGGGTGCAGTACAACATCCCCGATGTTCATCCCACCGCTATGATCAGTGCGTTCCATCAGAACGTGCGCAATCGCAAGATGCGTGAAGAACTGGCGATGAACAAGGTTAAGGATGTGGCCGAGCTCTATGTTCTGGCCAATCGATGCGCTCGTGCTGAGGAGGGAAGGAAGTACCCCGGCGAAGATGCCGGTGTGGAAACCGACTCCATTGGTGACACCGCCACCCCAGCAAAGAAGGGCCGACGCCGTAACAGGAAGCGCAAGGGCAAGGATGTGCTTGTCGTTGAGGGATCCGACGACACCGGCGCCACCAAGAAGACCAAGGCGAGCGACCCCGGCAAGGAGGTTGCCGGGTGTGACGCTTGCCGGGCCTTGACAGCTGCCGACAAGCCAGGAGGCTCCGACTAGCAGTACTGCAAGATCCACCGCACTAAGGGCCACGATCTCCAAAACTGCCGGCAGGTAGAGCTGCTCGCCGAGAAGTAGAAAGCCGAGTATGAGCAGCGGGACAAGGAGAAAGGCCCAGATGGTGCCGAGGGATCCGGCAAGAAACGTAGCCGCCAAGGAGGCCGTCGCGGCAAGGATAATCAGCAAGAGAGGCCCGCCCGGGGCCGTGACAAGAAGCAGGAAGATGACGATCATGACGAGGACGACGAGTCTAGCGACCACGAGTTTCAGAAAGCCACAGAGGCCATGTGCGTCGATGGTGGCACCTCGCTGCATACATCCCACCGCCAACTCAAGCAGTGGGCGCGTGAGGTCACAACGGTGGAGCCATCGTTCGACGCACGGAAGCCGCTGAAATGGTCTAGCACGCCCATCATCTTCGACACCGAGGACCACCCTGACCGCACTACTGCAGTCGGGTGCTTGCCATTGTTGGTCTCACCAACAATCCGCAACCTCAAGGTGACGAAGATGTTAGTTGGCGGCGGGGCCGGCCTGAACTTGATCTCGCCTGTTGTGGTCAAAAGGCTGCAGATCCCTGATGAAGACCTCGAGGAGACGGGCACGTTCCAAGGGGTTGATCCGGGGAGGAGCCAGCCAAAGGGAAAGATCACACTGCCTGTGACATTCGGAGGCAAGCTGAACCACAGGACGGAGAGGATTGTTTTCGATGTAGCCGAGATCCCCTTGCCTTACAACGGGATCCTCGACCGCCCGGCAATATCCAAGTTCATGGCGGCTTCACACTACGCCTACAACATGTTGAAGATGCCCGGGCCGATGAACACCATCACCGTCCCCTCCGACAAGAAAGATGCCTTGATCTGCGCCGACCAACTCTACCGGGAAGCAGTTGCAGAAGCTACCACTAAGGCACCTGCTCCTGCCGACGGAGCCCGGGGAGGGAAGAAGACCGGCGAGACCCCTCGCACTCACTCCGGCAATCGCACCTCATCGGGGTGTTGCGCTCCCGTTGAGGACGTGCCAGAGAGCTCCGCCGGCAAGAGCAAGAAGTCCAGAGCCACACCACCAGAGACCAAGAGGGTGCCCGTCAAGGAGGACGGTACGGGGGGAGCTTTTACCATAAGCTCCACTCTCGATGGCAAATAGGAAAGCGAGCTCGTCACCTTCCTGCGGGCGAATGTCGATGTGTTTGCGTGGCAAGCCTCTGACATCCCCGGCGTTCCCAGGGAGGTGATTGAGCACCACCTTGCTGTCTGTCCTCATGCACGGCCCATCAAGCAGAAGGTCAGTAAGCAAGCTCTGCAGAGGCAGAAGTTCATCACGGAGGAAATCAGAAAGCTAGAGGCGGCATGTTTGGTGAGAGGAGTACTCCATCCGACGTGGTTGGCCAATCCGGTAGTAGTGCGCAAGGCAAATGGGAAGTGGAGGCTGTGTATTGATTACACAGACATCAATAAGGCCTGTCCAAAGGATCCTTTCCTGTTACCGCGCATTGACCAGATTGTTGACTCCACGGCTGGGTGTGACCTCTTGTCGTTCCTTGACGCCTACTCGGGATACCACCAGATCTTCATGACAAAATAAGACGAGGAAAAGACAGCATTCATCACCCCATGTGGTACGTATTGCTTTTTACGGATGCCTTTCGGGTTGAAGAGTGCTGGCTCAACCTTTGCAAGAGCAGTCCAAATTGGTTTTGAGCCCCAGCTACATAGAAATATGGAAGCTTATATGAATGACATAGTGGTCAAAACCAAGGACAAAGCAACCCTTGTGCAAGATCTGGAGGAAACATTCGGGAACCTGCGCAAGATCAACCTCAAACTGAACCCTGAGAAGTGTGTATTCGGTGTCCCGTCCGGCAAGCTTCTCGGGTTCTTTGTGTCCTAGCGCGGGATTGAAGCAAACCCAGATAAGATCAAGGCCATCGAGCAGATTGAGGCACCCAAACGGATCAAGGACGTGCGTCGGCTCACTGGCTGCCTTGCTGCCATGAGCCGGTTCATCTCCAAGTCCGCGGAGCGTGCCCTTCCTTTTCAAGATCCTGAAGAAGGCATGGCCGGTGGAGTTGACCCCAGAGGCCGAGGCAGCGCTGCAAGATTTGAAGAAATACCTCTCCTCTACCCCAGTGCTGGTTGCACCTAAACCACAAGAACCGTTGCTGCTTTACCTAGCGGCAACAAATCAGGTGGTTAGCGCCGCACTAGTGGAGCAGAGAGAGGTTGATGAGGAGACTGCAGCGGCGGCGGAATCGATGGTTGACGGGCTGGAACCCTCCCCGGCAGGGCTCAGTCCCGGCAAGACAGAGTCCCCGGCAAGGCTCGGTCCCAGCAAGACTGGCGCCAGTACAACGGGACCCAGGCGACCAGGTGAAGAGGCGCAGAAGAAGAAAATGGTACAGCACCCGCTTTACGTTTGCCACTCCCTCTTGCAGGGGGCTAGGTCGAGGTACTCAGGTGTGCAAAAGCTGCTCTTCGGCCTCCTTATGGCTTCGAGGAAGCTGCGCCATTACTTCCAAGTGCACGAGATCACGGTAGTCACCCGCCTCCCATTGCAACGGATAGTACATAACCCAGATGCAACGGGGAGGATCGTGGAATGGGCCCTGGAGCTGTCAAGTTTCGGTTTGAAGTTCGAAAGTACCTCGACGATTCAGAGCAGAGTCTTGGCGGAGTTTGTTGCGGAATGGACCTCGACGGCCGACGAAGAGGTACAGGAGACCACTCTCCCCGGCAAGGAAACAAGCCGCAACTGGGTCATGTACTTTGATGGTGCCTTCTCCGCAAAGGCGCCGGTCTTGGTGTGCTGCTTGTCGCACCCACCGGAGAGCACCTCAAGTATGTCATCTAGATGCACTTCCCCCGGGAGATGTCAACCAACAACACCGCCGAGTACGAGGGTTTGCTTGCCGGTCTCAGGATCGCGGCAGACCTCGGAGTTTAAAAGCTCATCATCAGGGGCGACTCACAGCTCGTCGTCAGGCAGATCAACAAAGATTATCAAAGTCCATTGATGGAAGCTTACGTAGATGAGGTGAGGAAACTGGAGGAGCGCTTTGACGGTATACAAGCAGAGCATGTCCCTCGGGCGGAGAACGACATCACCGACTACCTGTCAAAGCGCGCTGCCCTCAAGCTACCTGTGGAACCAGGTACTTTTGTGCTTTAATTAACCCAACCATCTGTTGAGCCGTCAACCGGGGAGAACAAGCGGAGGAAGCTAGGCCCCGGCAAGTACTTCCCCGCCGAGCTCCCCGGAGCCGCCGGCAAATATGTTGTCGTGGATGCCGATCCTGCCGCGGGACAGCCGACTCCGGTAGGACCTCAGGTCATGGCCGTGGAGGCGGCCGCTCCCGTGGCAGAAGAGATGCCTTTGGTCCTTGTCGTCGAGCCACAGGCTCCGGCATGGGCGCAACACACCGTCTGATTCCTTCAAAAAGGAGAGCTTCCTGAGGAGCAGGCAGAGGCAGAAAGAGTAGCCCGCCGGTCTGCTCTGTACCAATTCGTTGATAACGTATTGTACAGAAGAAGACCGAATGGGGTGAAATTGATATGCATCTCCCGGGAGGAAGGACTAAAGCTGTTGGCAGAGATACATGGAGGTATATGTGGCTCCCACATAGGGTCAACAGCCCTTGCCGGCAAGGCTTTCCAGCAAGGTTTCTTCTGGCCCACCGCCCTCCAGGATGCGACGGCACTAGTAACCAAGTGTGTGAAGCATGCCAGCTCCATTCGAAGAAGCTCCATCAACCAGCTCAAGCCCTTCAAACTATCCCTCTCTCCTGGCCGTTCTCGGTCTGGGGGATCGACATATTGGGCCCTTTCCCCCGTGCTGTCGGGGGCTTTGAGTACTTGTACGTCGCAGTCGACAAGTTCACAAAGTGGCCAGAGGTGGAAGCAGTGAGGAAGGTGACAGCGCAGTCAGCCATCAAGTTCTTCAAGGGACTAGTGTGCTGTTTTGGGGTGCCCAATAGGATCATCACCGACAACGGCACACAGTTCACAAGCCATGCCTTCATGCAATACATTGAGGATCTCGGCAACAGGGTCTGTTTTGCTTCCGTGGCACACCCACGGAGCAACGTCCAAGCGGAGAGAGCAAATGCTGAAGTCTTGCGAGGATTAAGGACGAAGACTTTTGACAGGCTGCGCAAGAGTGGAAGGCGCTGGATTGATGAGTTGTCGGTGGTTCTTTGGTCGATCAGAACGACGCCAAATCGAGCCACCGGCCAGCCATCCTTTGCCCTGGTTTACGGGGCAGAAGCAGTTCTCCCCACAGAACTCATATACGGGTCACCTCGAGTGCTCGCTTATGATGAGCTTGAGCAAGAGCGATTGCGGCAAGATGACGCGACGCTCCTTGAGGAAGATCGTCTCCGGGCGGCTGTGAGAACAGCATGCTACCAGCAAGCCTTGCGCCGCTACCATAGCCGCAAGGTTCATGCCCGGAGCTTTGAGGAAGGCGACCTTGTTCTTCAGCACATTCAGTCGGCCAAGAATTCCAACAAGTTGACGCCGAAGTGGGAAGGCCCTTATCGGGTAACACGAGTCACCAGGCCCGGCGCAGTCCGGCTGGAGATCGAAGATGTCGTTCCAGTGAGAAACTCCTAGAACATCGAGCATCTCCGCAAGTTTTACCCATAAGGCGCGGCTGCCTGGCCTCCCAGAAAGCCACCCTTTTGTACAAGCCTTGCCGGCAAGGCATGTAACCCATTGTACAAAGCCAGGCGCAGACCCTGAGCATAAATAAATGAAGCGCTGGCGCCCTAAGTTATAGCATGCATGCTAGGTTGAGTCTCTTCCTTGGTTAGGGTTGATAGTGCTTAGCAGCGGTTAACCCCTAGCTTAGAGGTCGAGTGCGTGTCTCTCTGTTCTTCTCTGTCTTCTTTGGTTCGCAGGACACATGAATATCCTTGCTGATCTGCTTTGGAAGAAAGGGGACGGACCGGCGTCCGAGCCCCGGCAAGCCAGTATTGCCGGGGGCTACAAGAGAAAAGATCCACCCGCGGCAAGCCAAGGTTGCCGGGGGCTGCAGATTCAGATAAGTTCTCTATCCCTTATCATGTGTTTCGTTATGGACTGAGGTATGTGAAACCTCGTTTTATCCTTAGGCTACTGTGCTCACCTCATCCTTGCCTCCGCCAAGGGCGTGAGAAAGGTCGAGCGAAGTGGGGGGATGGCAAGGCCTGTTGCCGAGAGAGAAAACATTTATCTTAAAGGTAACAAGGATTTACTCCTTGTCTTGGGTTTTACCTGCGAACGAAAAACCCGGCAAACATCCCTTTTTCATTAAAAAAACATCCCGTACAGGTACAATTCATACGAAATGAAAAACATGAATAAGGGGATTACAAGTACTAAAGTTAACAAAGGCCCGAAGGCTTACAAGACTAAAAAGAGATAAGGTGCACGTAAACCCTTTCGTGTCCCTCTCCCCAGGAAATGGAACAAGAAAGCAGAAGGGCAAAAGGGGCGCCTAGGCGAGCTACGAGTGGCAGAAGACACCAAGAGAACATCTTGGTAGCCGTCCAAGCTGGATGGTGATGGCGGCGCCGGAGGCAGAGCTCGAAGACGAGGCGGCAGGACGTCGGTACGCGACGAAGGCGTCGGTGCCCGCGTACTCCGACTTGACAGCCTTGCCGCCCGCCCTCTTCCTCTTCCACGGCCTCCCAACGCCAGCCGCCCAGGGAGACGACCCCGAGAAGTTCAAGGAGCCGGCAACACGGATGATGGGGTCGCCGGTGCCGCTCGGAGCGGCGCCCGACGCCTAGTCAGACCCGTCATCCTGCCACCCACTAGCCTCGTCGTCGCTGTCGTTGTCTTCCTCGTCACTCTCGCTCGAGGAGGAATCTGAGTTCTCCTCGCAGCACCTTACGCGAGTCCCGAAGTGCCCGAAGATCTTGACGGAGAGGAGGCCACCCTCCATTAGTTTGAAATGGAGAGTGAGCCCATCTGTCATGCTGTGAAGACGAGCGAAGGTCTTCCACCCCCGATGAAGATACAGGATGTGAGGGGCAGGGAACTCGACGTCGGCCCATGTGCCGCCATTCCCGCAACCCCTCATGTGCAGCCGCAACGCCTGCGGCAGATCCAGCTCCATCTCCCGCGTGAATGGAGTCGGGAGGCGAAGGCGATGGGGCGGTGGCTGGCGCAGCCTGACGAAGAATTCGCAGGGGTTGTCCCCGGCGTGGCCCTCCATTGGAGGAGGGGCTGCTGGCGGAGGCGAGGCTGATCTGCCGCCCCATCCTCCTCTCCCTCGAGCACCACGACGGCCTCGGCCTTGCCCCCTCCCCCTTCCTCTAGCGGCTGGCTCCGCCACTATGAGCTCTTGGGGAGGAGCGATGCGCTGTCTGGCCGAAACCCTCGCCGCCACGCCCCCTCGCCATGGCAGAAGAAGAAAGGAAGCAGGAATGGGGAGAGGCAGATGGCGAAAGGTTGAGAGGCACCATTCCTCCCGCTCCCCTTGTTATAAAGGGGCGGGGGCGGGGCTCGGCCGCCCCCTCTCGGCTAATCCGGCTTGTTGAAGTGACCAAAAGCGGGGCTGTCAACCGCCCTCCCTGCTCCATTGAAGGCGCGTGGGAATCGACCCACGCACGCGCACAACTTCCCACATCCCACGCGACTGTCATTCGCTCTGCATTATGCATGCAACGAACGTGGCGCAGGAGGCGGGCGCAGTGGGACGCGTGGAGCGACGGTTCCCAATCGAGGGCAGTAAATGGGAAGCGGCCCTGCGGTCTCAAAGAGACACGCAAGCCGCCTCTTTACTGTCCACCACGGGATGACGCCAGCATGCTTCCGTCATGCGCGCACACGACCCCCACGTCGCGTTCAATGCGGGTCGTGGAGAAGCGCAGCGGACGGAGCAGTTACCGCGGTAAAAATCCGCCCCAACTGCCCGCGCACCGTTCTGGGCCTGGCCCAACAACGTGTTGTGCTTATGTGTGGCCCAGGCCCGGGGGCTCCTATCGGTGTACAAAAGTAGGGGCTTTCCTTTTGACCCCTTTACTTGTGAACGGACAGTCAGAGCCTCCCGCCACGGCCGCGCATAACAGGGCAGTGAAAGGGGAGCCGGAGAGAAGCCGAAGGCACAAGACGAAGCAAAGCAACGACAAGGACCAAGGCCATGAAGATCAGATGGACGAAGCAGGTTTCCTCGGCAAGGACCCTTGCCGGGGCAGCCTCAGCGGCCCGGCCCCGGCAAGACCCTTGCCGGGGCAGCTCGCCCACGCCAGCCGAGCGAGCCACCCTCGAGCACACCAACACTCGACAAATGCATTGGGACAGGGCTCGGGAGGCACCTCTGTGGTGGCATGCAGATCTTTGTGAAGACAAAGAATAGTCAAGATCAAATGAGGATAGGAAGGCAGCCATCCTCGCCGAAGAAACCCACAAGACCCCCGGCAAGATCCTTGCCGGGGACGCCCGCGCGCCACGGCAAGACCCTTGCCGGGCCACCCGGCAAGGCCCTCGCCAAGCGCACCAACAGGGCCATCGTCAGGCCCGCACCAGTCAAGTCTCCGCGCCATTCGCATGCAGCTGCCGACCCAACCAGCTGGGCAGGCACCTGCGTGGCAACATGCAACCCTTCGTGGAGGCTCCACCACCGCGCCACCTCAGCTGCCTGCCTGCCTACATGGGACCGCATGAATCGCTGGCCAGGGCGTGTGTCGAAGCTTGGAGGAGCGGCGACGGACGGGACGGGCCTCGTCCCCGCCCCCGATAAAGTGAAGGGGCACCTCAGCCTTGCATTAAATGCACTTTGTCCTGTAATACCAGCGATAAGCTCGTGACGCTGTAGCACTTTCCACCTCTTGTGTGCCACTGTGGCAGCCCCTTTCACCTATAAAAGGAGGCCCATGGCACACGGGAGAAGGATTCGGCTCTTTCAAACCTGGCAGCACCTAGAGCTAGTTCAAGAGCTCAAGAACACTAAATACATCCACCAAAGTAGGATCGTAGGATTTTACGCATATTTGCGGCCCGAACCTGGGTAAATCCCTTTGTGTTGTCTGCTAGTCCTGCTCTTCTCACGATCCCCGCGCCCCGCAATCGTAGAAGGGATTCCAGTGATCCCATAGGTGTCGTTTCCCACTGACACTACGTAATTCTTGGTTGGTTGTCAAGGTAACCTCGTCCAAATCGCCTACTGAAAAAAATCTTCCGGCTAGACAGAGTGATGTATCTGTGCTCCAGACACAAGTCCAATCCCTAATGGATGTCGTTTCAGAAACAAGAATAGTGGTTGACAAATGTCGTCAAGATATGAATGGTTTTGAAACCAGACTACCAGGCATTCGCTTCATTGTTCAACAGAAATGGCGGGAAAAGGTGAAGATCGTGCTGCTCCATCAGATTCTACAGCCTGAAACACTAGCACTCAGGTCAAATGATATGTGCTTCTATACATCTGATGGTGCTTTTATCTGCAAGGACTATAAACTTTATGCCAACAGGCCTTTTGTTGTATGGTTGGAATTTATTTTGTTCTGATACAGCATTTATGATGCTGCCAAAGGCTGCAGTAATTACGATGCTATTTTTGTATAGTGTAAGTTTATCTTAGTAATGTATTCGGCCGAAAGCTTCATAGGAGCCCAACATGCCAACATTCGTCGGGCCCATTCCAATTGGGCTAAAAAAGATTATGGGCCGAAATTTGCATGTAGCCCACTAAAAATATTTGGGCCTAAATCAGCATAAGCTTTCATATTTTTCTGGTAGGCATGTGCCCATAGTGGGCCTTTAACAGGCCTAAACATAATTTGGGCCCTCAGTAACAATAGGTCATTTACACGTGTAAATATCTCGAGCCCATAAAAAACATGGGCCTTTAATAGGCCGAAAATGAGATTGGGCCCTGATTGTGCCAAATAACCCACTAGTCTTAGTAGGCCGAAATGGTGGCCCATTTACAATGTGGATCGTTCACAGGCCAAAATTCGGACGGGACGTAAATGCGTCGACCTAGTACATGGGCCTTTAACAGGCCGAAAGTTCGGTCGGGCTTGATTAGTGTCATTTTTATATGGGCCGTTAATAGGCCCTATGTGACGTTGGGCCACATATGGCCCATGGATTTTGTCCGACGTTAACAGGCCGAAAATCACAACAGGCTGAAAGTGGCCCAAATCTATAGTGGGCCTCTAACAGGCCGAATGTCAGACATGGCCGAATATGACCCAAATCCTTCACGGTCGTTTATGGGCCGAAAGTGTCAATGGCCTATAAATGGGCCCAAATGAAGGAGGACCTTTAACAGGCTGGAAATACACCGGGCCGTAATTCAGCCCAAATACTTAGCGGATTGTTAACGGGCCAGAAGTGACCATGGGCCGCAATGATGACAAGTTTAGGATGGGCTATTAACGAGCGGATTTGACACTAGTCGTACGGGCCTTAACTAAGAATGTTGGGCCATTAGCTGTGTCGGCCCATTATGGTCTGCAAAATCTTGTGGGCCTTTAGCTGGGTCGGCCCATTATGGTCTGCAAAATCTTGTGGGCCTTTAGCTGGGCGAGCCCATTATGGTTTGCTAAATCTTGTGGGCCTTTAGTTGGGCTGGCCCATTTCAACTTTATGGGCCACTTTTGGGCCCGTCCACGTGTCAACATATCATAGGCGCATCTCGACCATTGGATGAGTGACACCTGTGCCAACGCGGAGCTGACACGTGTTTCCTCCGGCCAATAAGAATTTTACACATGGAAAATTCCCATTGGTCCGGGCTGTTAACGGGTTATGGTATCCAAAATCGGACCCGATAGCTTAATGGCGTCCCGTTACGGTGGATGCCACGTGTCGGTCACCCTTGGCGACAAGCACTTCTGTGACGCGTGATTTATCGTCATGGAAGTGGACACTTCCGTGATGATAATTTTGGTAATGTCATGGAACATTTCTACGACAGCACAGGTATGACTATCTTGATTCTATCATAAAATCATCATGGATGTACATGCATGACAAAAAACGTGACCTACTGTGACAAACACGTATCATCACGGAAGTGTTTTTTTTTGTAGTGTCCTTCCACACGCAGATTCACTTTCATGCACACCGCCACAACATATTAGACCGCAATACCGGAGTTTCCGCGAGATTTGTGTGCTTAGGTATGCATGCATATTATTGTTGTGAGTAGCAGTAATATGTGATGTTGTTTGATTAATTTTATTATTTGTAGGCTTTGTGTGCTTTTGTTTTTCGTCGTTTCTTTTGCTTCTTTCTTTGGGCCTTCGGTGTTACATATTTTTTTCCCTTATTAAAGTTGCTCATCATCCGACACCGGACCCGAAGCATAATCAAGGAATTCAAGTATTTGGAAACTCAGCTAAACATAATGGAATTCTCAGCCGACTGCAGTGAAATGGGGAATATCTGATCTTGATGCTGATAATCAAGTTTGCATTAGTGCGCACTCCTCACAACAGTACGAATAATCAAGTCTCCCTCAGTGTACACTCTTCATAGCAGTATTGATCAAATCAGCAAGAAGATAAATTTTGTGCAAGACCATAGTATATTATCAAAGGTAATCAACAGCATGAATATTAAGATGATATATATATATATATATATATATATATATATATATATATATATATATATATATATGTGGTAATCGGTCCGACTATCACAATGAGAAGCTTCTAGTGTAAGCAACCCGGTCTTCCCTCGCAAGCTACCAGAGAAGCTTCCAGTGCAAGATTCCTCTATCTTCCTCAGTACGATATATGGATGACTTCTCATGCAAGATGATATGTCTTCTTCATTAAGCAACTACGAAAGCTTCCGGCATAAGGTACCGAGTTTTCCCTAGCAAGTCTTTAAGGGGGGAAGCTTCTGAAGCACGATAACCAGTCTTCCTCAGCAAGATACTCTCAATGGTTTCCCGCATAAGCCATCCAATCTCCCTCAGTACGGCATTGATCCAAAATAGTACACCATGAATTGACAGTATATGGCAGTGTATACCAAGAATCAGTCGGAAAACAAGTCTGCCTCGAGAATCAGTTACTCCTATATATATGGTGAGTATGCTGCCAAGTTCCCGCAAGTCATCAGTACGATGATGAAGTCAAGGTAAGACTCCGACAACTTCAACCGTCATGCAAGAGTAGGAAAGCCAGTGGGTGATGCAAGAACCAACAAGCTGTGGAGAAAGACAAAATGGGATAGCAAATTGTGGCAGTACTCATCGAGGCCGGTTTCCTCATACCCGGAAAGGTGATATCATTAACCCTTGTCACCACCTTGGATGCTTGACGACAAAAATGAGTTATATGCAAGTACGTGTAAACCTGGTATAGTTCCTATCACACGATACATGCCCGAGGATAAGTTACGATCGCCGAAATATTGCACCCGACATTATCTATGGTCACACGAAGAAGCAATATGACCAAGCTCTTTCAGCAAAGGATCCAGCCAAAGGGAACAATAATGAAGAAGCAAGACCAACAATGCAGGTATGAAAAGTGTTGCATGACCCACATGGTGCAGATACCCCGGACAGTCTGAGTCAATATTGATCACCATGAATATTCACCTAAGGGGTCTACTCAATTTTGGTAAGGGCCCCATATAAAGGCAACCAGCTCAGTCAACAATATGTGCTCCGATTTGTCAGTATCGAATATCTGAGTCTGTCAAGTCAAACCAAAGGTCAATTCAACAGTTTAACCTCAATGACTATGGTAATTAAAGCATCACACAGCCTACTATCCCCATGGATATGCCGACTGAATGAATAATCAGGATGGCGAATAACAGTATTGAGGCATGTGTCCTCACTTATGAGGATCATCAAAGGATAGCCTATCATGAACAAAATTCTTCTGCCAGAACCACCGTCAGTCAAGACTGTGGATACTATCATATAAGGCCGTATCCCTTTATGCGGGTCACGACAGGAGACAGACAAATATTTGGTATGGATCTAATACTCAAGACAGTGGAGCCAGTCAAGATGATTCAGAAACTCCGCAAGAAATTAGTATCAGTCAGAAGAACGGTTATGACCCACCTCACTGTTTTGAACCCGAAGGACCCACAGTTAGTTGAGAAACCCAATGCAAGGTGTAAAGATTGGGTTCCCTCCAGGATAATATGAGCACAACTTCATGAAATGTTGTCTGTGTTGGATGACACATCCATCGGAAATCACTCTTAGACTTGTGAGACAGACATATATTTCAGTCATGGTAATCTCAGCTAAGTCAGCAAATACGAAAAGAAATGGGAGCTAATATAAGCATGAACATGTAAGGTAAGTTATGTCAGGATGTCGATACAGTGAAGCAAACCACCCCAGAGCCGGGCAGTCTCGTCATATCAAATTCAGTGGGGAACAAACAATAAAGGAAAAAGGATACCCGAGTTGGAAACGGTTTCCTTAAGTCAATATATTCATACTTGTTCCTTGAGCAACCAAATCTAGAGGACGGGATTTCTTTAAGGGGGGAAGGTTTGTCACACCCATATTTTTGGCCCTTTCTTTTTCTTTTGATTTTCTAAGGATTTTGCTTGAGTTTTCTTTTTCTGTGGCTATGTGGTCTAGAAACTGGAGAAGATGACCTCTTCGTCCTTTCTAGAGTGGCTTTTCATCCTCATATGCTTCCCAAGACCTTGCCATTTTCATCTTGGACCAACCTCAATACCCTCTTTGTTGGGAATATTCCTTTTCTATTAAAGGAATAATCCTTTTTGCCCTAGGTTGTGAAGCAACCTATATTTCTGTCACTCTCAAAATTCCCAAATAATTCTCATAAATTGTTTGGGTCATATCTTGCTCAAATATGTCAAAATCCTTCCTTGGCATCATCAAAGATAATTCACAAATATTCATTTTCTTATTCTGCCCTCAGTGGCTTTTTGAGAAGGAAGTGTCATTTATCTTTGCTTGATTGACCCCAAACTTTTTGGACACCTTTTCATGTTCATATCATTGCCTTCAACTTAATTTTCCTAGTGAATATTCCTGAGAAATTTTTCAAAGTTCCTGTCTGAGGGAATTCTTTGTGAAGGAAGTACTAGCTAGGATAACCCAAATGAGTCAAAATTTTGCACACTACTTAATGTGCTCATATCATCACTCTCCACAAAATTTGAGCTCATGCAATGCATCTATGTGAGTACACCTTCAATTCTTTGTTTTTGTCCAAATTTTCTGTTTGAGAAGCAAGTATATTTTATCTTGCTCCATTATGGCTGAAAATTTTCCTAAGCCTTCTCCTATCTATATAACCTATATCCATAAGATTTGATATCATTTCATTCAACCATTTTCCCTCAGGATTTTTCCCAAGATTCTGTCCAGGGAGGTGCTTGATGAAGGAAGTACCATTTGGCTTGGCCGAATGGCCTGAAATTTTTTTGGCACTCTCATATGGCCAAATCATCATTCCACGCCCATTTTCAGCTCAATCCATCACTCCTAGTGAGTGCTACTTCCTATTTTTGCTTCTGGACCAGATTTTGCAGTTGCAAAGCAACTATGTTATATACTTATCCAAATCTCCTCAAAATTCACAGGACTGTAGTCCTTCCTATCTTAAACCTCCCTGACATCAAGTTTTTCACTTAACCTCACTCTGTTGATCACAGCAGTATGGTCAAGATTGCTACAGCAAACTTCTGAGCTTAATTCCAACTCAACCACAGTAGCTCTGCTCGTTTCATTGATTCAGGGCTGCTATATCTTGGAGGGACTTTGTGGCACCCCGGCTCAGAGCAACCGGTTTACCCTGCATTGCTAGCCCAGAGATCGAGTCTTCTGGCAATACACACCAACATGGTGCAGAAATAACCGCTTTGCTGATACTAGTGTGGTACAAAGGTCTGATATTACATCGAAAGTCGAGGCCAAGCGGCACACACGGTACTGCTGGACAGTATGTATATTATTTAATGAACATGGCTGGGGCCTCGATCACACGAAACTACGCGGCAGCGAAAGAACGACGTAGCGGAACTCCATGGCACTGGGACACCGACGTGGACACGGCCTAGAAGCGAGGTGCGCTCCGATGCGAATCAACTTGCCTGAAAGCTGGCATGACACGCCAGGTCAGTACATTGAATGTACTTGCAAGCTCACAACAAACATAGCACGATGCAGAAAATATCATGATAATTAATCAAGTTAAATTAATGCAAGAAATTACTACAAATGCAAAGCTATGCAGCGCAACCAAACAGCGCACCGAGTCACACAGACTCGCTTACCAGACGGTTACCTTGTAACCAAACAGTGACCACACCGGGGTCACACCTGAAACCAATCACTCATGAACACCTCGAGTGTTCAAGATTCACCACGAAACAATGCATCACAACAATTACTAGTTTGCAATATTAATTATAAAAGTTGATCCATGGTGTGACTTACTCCCGAGTCTTGCCCATAATCGAGGGTGCGGCTATCGATAGATTAAATACACTCTGCAGAGGTAGCGCACTTTACCCACACTACGGAATACCTGGCCTCGTACTCCCATTCGGGTGGACCAAAGTACTCTGACGAAACCCTCCCTTTGCCATGCACTCTCCCCGGCCACTCCGACCATCTCCCTCTCAGGTCTAGGTCTTGGGTAGCCCCGTGTCTACCAAAGACACCAACGGCAACCGTCGTGGCAAAACGGTCCCAAACGGGGACAAGGTACCATAACAACAAAACGAGCACACAAGGTTATGTTTGCCTACTGGGCCAGGGTATGCACGCCCATAACCTTCCCTCGCGGGAGGCACCGGTGAGAGCCACGACAAAGGACCAAATCAAGACCTTCCCATTAGGTAAATGTGGTCGCACTGAATCAAAACCTGATTCAGTGGCACCATGATGTGATCAACATCATATTCAGGTTGAACTTAATCAAGTTTTAACTTTCAGAAAAACTTTTTATTACTAACATGATACAATCAAAATGATCATGCAACTACTCGTCATGCAAATCAAACAACTCATAATCATGGATCAAACTTAACAACATATGCATCTTGCAATACTAAGAATCAAACTTCTCTGGTTATAACTCATTCTTATAACCCATTTAATATTGTTATTGGTTCATTATTTAAACAAAACCATTACTAGCAAAATAACTATCATTTCTATCCATAGCAATTTTCATAGTGCAAACTATTACTCTACTTGGCCAAACAAAACCATGCATTCAACGAGAAGCTAAAACAAGCATATCAAGCATCATAAAACAACTAGCAATTAACCATATTAATCTATCAAATTTTAAATGAAATTAAAGACTCATATTCAAGTAGAAAATCATAGATATTGAAATAACACCATCCAAATAATGTTGTGGCTTGCCTTAGTGCAGAGGAGGGTCACACTCCTCCTGGTTAGCTTCAAGGCAAGATCCTCCTTCCGAAAATATATAAAACCACAAAAATAAAAGTCAAAACACCTTCTGAAAATCACCAGAAATTCTAGGTAGCAAGGAAAAATCCACCTTTTGGTGTGCTGCTAGAGTTTTCTGAAACAAAGACAATGCAAAAAAGAATCAATTCATTTGGACTTGTGGTTTAAAAGTTATGGCTGGTCAAAGTTTGGTCAAATTTCTGAATAAATTTGAATTAACTGAAAATCCTTGGGGGTGTGACATCGAAGGCGTAAAGTGGGAGTGCGCCTCCACTCGTACCGCTTCGGGCGCGAGTGGTGAGGCTGACACTGGGCCCCACCAGTTAGGAGAGAGAGGGGGATCGAGATCAGAGGAGGGGTGGCGCTTCGCCGGAGCTTACGCCGGCGACGAGGGGGTTTGGGGCTAGGCTAGAGGGATAGATTGGAAGCGGAGCTCGCGGCACACCTTCCTGTACCCGTGGCTTGGCGAGAGGTGGACGGAGCTGGTTGCAGTCAAGCTCGCAAGCTTCGGTGGTGGGCGGGGTTCACCGGAGAGGAAGAAGACGGCGGTGAGAGGCAGCTCCGAGGGCTTGGCGGGGTCCAGGCAGCTCCAGCAGACCACCAAGGCCCTGCCCAAGCAGCTGCTTGAGCTCGAGAGGCCCTGGAGAGCGGCGGCTGGACTGCGGGGATCGCCGGAGTCCTCGGGTCGGGGCGACGGCCAGAGGCCTGCCCGACCAAACTGCGGTCGTTCTACGTGTTCGTGGTGGTGGTGTGGAGTGGTGTGTGGCCAGGATTCGAGTCAGGGTGGCTTTATATAGCCGGAGTAGGAGGGGGAACATGTCACTGCTGGAGCACTCTGGACACGCGGCGAACATCGACGAGAGGCTCCAATGCGAGGGGACAGGGCGCAACGTCAACGTCGGCGCTTGCCCACGCTCGCGGACGAGCACAGGAGGCGGTTGGAGATGGGGACAAGCACACGCGCGCACTATGTCGTTTTGGCCGCGACTGGACTGACTTGCTGCGGCGGCTCCAGCGTCGGCGAGCGCCAGGGAGGGTTCATGGGTGGTGGGTCGAGGGTTGTGGCATGGTGCGGTAGTCGGCGGCGAGCGCTGGAACGTGCACGCGTGAAATAGAGCGCAAGGTGCAAGCCAGAGCGCGTCGAGACGCATGCCAGGCACCGTGTCCACGCGTGTCACCAAGATGGCATGGTTAAAACAACGCCCAGGAGCGGCCAAACCTTGTTTATGCTCTCGACCGTGCATTGTTAAGTCTAGGGGAGGTGATGGCTCATGCCCAGGTCGACCAGAAGTGACTCCACTTTGCTGACAAGTTTGTGGTCAGAAACTTGTCAGCAAAGTGGAGCCACCTTCTAGAAGGCCATTAGGGCTAATCTCCTAGGGTTTAGGGTTTCTTAGGAGGGTGCTTAATCTCAAGAAAGATCAAGGCCAAAAGCTGAGG
Organism: Aegilops longissima; assembly: GCA_021605205.1. Lineage (NCBI taxonomy): Eukaryota > Viridiplantae > Streptophyta > Magnoliopsida > Poales > Poaceae > Aegilops > Aegilops longissima. The sequence continues at coordinate 555,038,218 of CM038682.1, forward strand.
GAAAATGCACTTGCTGTACAAAGTGCATTTCTGGTCCAGAAGTGAAAAGATTTTCTACAGCAAAAATATTACAAAAAGTGATGCAATATTTTTGCATGGGAAGATGTGCCATGGTCCTAAGAATATTTAGGAATTATCTGAGATTTTTCTGAGCAAGAAAAATTGAGGTTGCTTTGGAGCACAAGGTTCTGAAATGCACTTAAGAGAGAAAATGAATATTTTCCTTTTAGGAAAAATATTCATTTTATTATTTTGGGGATTTGTGGGAGGAATAAGGTAGATAGGTCACTTGGGTGAAAGCCAAGGATATGCCCAAGTGACAAGTCCATTTGAATTGATCCAAAACCCAAATCAAAACACGGCAAAAACCACGATGAAAACCAAGTCCGGAAAGAGAGAGAAGGCAAGTCCGGTAAAAAGAGAGAAGGCAAAATCTAGGCTGTCACAAACCTCCCCCACTTAGGATGAATCTCGTCCTCGTGATTCCGTTGCTTGGGAAAATCATTCTGGGTATGCAGTCCTTAAAAGTTCCTCTCTTTCCCAGGTTGCTTCTTCTTCGGTGTGATGCTCCCACTGAACCTTGTAAAATCTTATCTCTTTACTGCGAGTGACCCTTTCTGTCTGATCCAATATTCTGATTGGCTTTTCCTCATAAGTCAAATCCTTAGCCAATTCTATCTCTGACATATCAGTCCTTTTCTCCGGTGGCGAGATGCATCTTCTTAGCTGTGAGATGTGAAACACGTTGTGTACTTCTGATAATTCTGGTGGCAACTCCAACTGGTAGGCAACTGTTCCGATTCTGGCCACGACGGGGAATGGACCGATATATCTGGGTGCCAATTTTCCTCGGGTCTGAAACCTCTTGACTCCGTTCATTGGGGTGACTCCGAGATATACGTGTTCTCCGGGTTCGAAGCTGATCTGACGATGTTTGGCATTGTAGTAGCTCTTCTGTCGGGATTTGGCTAGTTGCAGTTTGTCTCAGATTTCCTTGACTTGCTTCTCGGCTTCGAGCATTAAATTAGTCCCGAAAATACGGCTATCTCCGGTCTGAGGCCAATTTAATGGGGTGCGACATTTCCGACCATACAGAGCTTCATAGGGTGACATCTTTTGGCTGGCCTAGAAACTGTTGTTGCAGGAAAACTCGGCGTAGGGCAAACAGTCTTCCCACTTGGTTCCTTGGGCCAATGTACATGCCCGGAGCATATGTTCGAGTATTTGATTTACTCACTCAGTCTGTCCATCTGTCTGAGGATGGTAAGTCGTGTTGTACTTCAGAACGGTCCCCAAGGCTTGATGAAGTCGGGACCAAAATGCGGATGTGAATAGAGATCCCCTGTCGGAGGTGATAGTCTTGGGTACTCCATGCAGACTGATGATTCTTGATACATACAGTTGTGCAAGTTGATTTGCACGGTATGTGATCCGGATAGGTAGGAAGTGTGTCACCTTGGTTAGAGTGTCCACTATGACCCATATTGCGTCGTTTCCTCGATGAGACCTTGGTAATCCGGTGATGAAATCCATGCAAATATCGTCCCATTTCCATTGGGATACCAGCAGAGGCTGGAGGAGTCCGGCGGGTTTTTGGTATTCCGCCTTTACCTTATTGCAGATATCGCAACAGGCCACAAAATACGCGATGTCTTTCTTCATTCCATCCCACCAAAAGATCTGACGAAGATCCTCATACATCTTGGTACCACCGGGATGAATTGAGTATGGTGCTTCATGTGCTTCCGCCAATATTTTCTTCTTCAGACTGTCTTGGTCGAGTACGCAAAGTCTTCCTCGGAACCTTAGCGAACCTTGCTGATCCATAGTGAAATCAGGCGCTTTCCCTTGGTGCAGCTTCTGAACATATATCTGTAACACCTTATCATCCGCTTGAGCTCTGCGGATTTCTTCCTCGAGAGTAGGAGCAACTTCCAGTATATTGGTAAGACGGGCGTCGGTGATTACCAGATTCAGCTGCATGATATCTTCGGAGAGCTCTAGATGCAAGGAACCTATTAGGGCATTGAGGTTGGCTGGTTTGCGGCTGAGGGCGTCAGCCACCACATTAGCTTTGCTCGGGTGATAATTTCTTCCGAGGTCATAGTCCTTAACCAACTCGAGCCATCTTCGATGTTGAAGGTTCAAGTCGGGCTGAGTAAATATATACTTGAGACTTTTATGGTCGGTGAATATCTGGCACTCCTTCCCAATCAGATAATGTCTCTAGATCTTCAAAGCATGCACCACTGCGGCCAATTCCAAATCATGGGTAGGATAATTTCCTTCAGGTTGTCGCAGTTGGCGAGATGCATAGGCCACCTTTTTGCCATCTTGCATGAGTACACACCCCAGTCCTTTTCTGGAGGCGTCGTAGTAAACATCAAAACTGCGGTAGATATCTGGAAGAGTTAATACGGGTGTCGATGTCAGTCTGGTTTTTAACTCATTGAAGCTCCGTTCGCAATCTTCAGTCCATATGAATTTGCGCTTGTGGTCATTAGCAGCTGGCTTGTTGTCGTGCAGGAGCTTGTGTTCCCGCTCGGCGATTAGGGCCTTGTTCACTAGAGTCAGGAAGTCTGGGAAATCAAACATACTGAGAGTGCACCGGAGATGTTGATGTAGGCCTCCAAGAAACCGGTCGATCTTCCGCTCTTCGGTGGCCACATCGTGGAGTGAGTAGCAGGCCAGGTTGTTGAATTTATTCAGATACTCGGTGACGGTCATGCTGCCTTGAGTGAGGGTGAGAAATTCGCGTTGCTTGATCTTTATGACTCCGGTGGGAATATGATATTTGCGGAAGAGATCCTTGAATTTTGTCCAAGTAATTTCCTCGTCGGCAGGCCATATTGCTTTGGCATTATCCCGCCATATAGCGGCAGCTCCTTCGAGATAATGCGTTGCAAAGGGAACCTTGTCTCCGTCGTCTGTGCGAGCAATTTCCAGTTTTCTTTCAATGGTCCTTAGCCAGTCGTCGGCGTCCAAAGGATCAGTAGCATGGCTGAAACTGGGAGGCTTGGTTCCCTGAAAATTTGATAGCTTGGAATGATGGCCATTCTGGTTTCCATTCTGCCCAACCATAACTTGTACACTTCTTAGTATTTCCAGCAGATCGTTGCTCCTTATTTATTCAAACATTTGCAGGATTTGCTCGGTGGAAGGCGGTTGTGGCGGTGGAGGCGGAGGTGGCTGGTAGGGTTCAGGGGAATGTCCTGCCTGTCTTGCGGAACGACGGACAGGGACATCCTCACCAGCTTGACTGCTGCTACCTCCACGCGGCATCCTATTTTTCGTTTTCCCAATACATAGCAACCATGATGAGAAAATTCCAAAATGGGGGAAAACCAATGACAAATCCCGGAAGAAAGCGGCGAATAAAACCAAGTCAAAAAGAAATCCAACATAATTATACATAGTCCCAACATGAAAATAAACATCGCAATGGGTCTGCTACCCTCGTACATGAAACTACTCATCATGACAAGTGCGATTACAGCCATACATCATGCTCATGACTACCACGATACTCTAATGATCTACTGCTCGGATGGTTCTGCTGCAGGCTCGTCTCCTGAGCCGGACCCAGATCCTGAACTGATAGCAGAGACCTCCGGGGGAAAAGAGGTGCGCTGGCGCTGCCTTGAGGGCTCTCCCTCAGGGGCAGGCGGGGGATGGGATCTAAGCATAGGAGTGGCAGGAGTAGCGACAAGAGAAGACCATGCAGCAGGAGCGCTGCGAGGGTTCACCGTCAAAGGGTTAACGGTACCCTGCGAGGTCGTGGTAGGAACAGAGGTGGGAGGAGCGGAAGTGTAGATGACAGCGGGAAGAGGGTTCCCTATACGAGCAGCGGCGAGAGCGGCACGAGCGCGTGAGAGCTCCCGAGCTAACTCGTAGTTAAGGAGATAGCTAGAGGTGATGTAGCGTGCAAGGTGGCTAGTGGGACGATCGCATGCCAGATTAATCAAAGGAAAGCGGATACGCCCATTCTCGTGCAGAGATTGGTAGAAGAAAAGTCCAGGGTGGGTGTGCATGCGAACCTCATTGTAGCGCAAGTCTACAAGAGCCTCGATAGCAGCAAACTGAACCGCTGCGATGGCGTGAAAGCAAGACCACCCTTAGGCGAGCGAGTGTAGCGCGGATGGGGAACTGTGGTGTAGAGTGACCTCAGCATAATACCCATACAATGCACCGGCCAGATGCTCGCGATACACCCGATACTATGGATCAGCACCCTGTGGATAGAGTCGTCGCCACACGTTCTGAAGCAGGTGCGGCGATGTGCACGGAGGTGGCTCGGGATGGTACAAGATCGGTACTGGTGCCATCTACACTCACAAACCATACGATTAGTAATAACAACAATAATTCATGCATGCAATGCAACAACCAATTCCTATGTCTACCGGCACTCAAACGAAACTGTCTACCGTTTTACTAACGCACTACCGGTCTAGAGTGTCCTACAATCAGCGCGGCTCTAATACCAAGCGTTGTGGCACACCGGCTCAGAGCAACCGGTTTACCCTGCATCGCCAGCCCAGAGATCGAGTCTTCTGGCAATACACAACAACATGGTACAGAAATAACCGCTTTATTGATACTAGTGTGGTACAAAGGTCTGATATTACATCGAAAGTCGAGGCCAAGCGGCACACACGGTGCTGCTGGACAGTATGTACATTATTTAATGAACATGGTTGGGGCCTCGATCACACGAAACTACACGGCAGCGGAAGAATGACGTAGAGGAACTCCATGGCACAGGGACACCGACGTGGACACGGCCTAGATGCGAGGTGCGCTCCGATGCGAATCAACTTGCCTGAAAGATGGCATGACACGCCAGGTCAGTACATTAAATGTACTTGCAAGCTCACAACAAACATAAGCACGATGACAGACAATATCATGATAATTAATCAGGTTAAATTAATGCAAGAAATTACTACAAATGCAAATCTATGCAGCGCAACCCAACAGCGCACCGAGTCACACGGACTCGCTTACCAGACGGTTACCTTGTAACCAAACAGTGACCACACCGGGGTCACACCTGAAACCAATCACTCATGAACACCTCGAGTGTTCAAGATTCACCACGAAAAAATGCATCACAACAATTACTAGTTTGCAAGATTAATTATAAAAGTTGATCCATGGTGTGACTTACTCCCGAGTCTTGCCCATAACCGAGGGCGCGACTATTGATAGATTAAATACACTCTGCAGAGGTAGCGCACTTTACCCACACTACGGTATACCTGGCCTCGTACTTCCATTCGGGTGGACCAAAGTACTCCGACGAAACCCTCCCTTTGCCATGCACTCTCCCCGGCCACTCCAACCATCTCCATCTCAGGGCTAGGTCTTGGGTGGCCCCGTTTCTACCAAAGACACCAACGGCCACCGTCGTGGCAAAACGGTCCCAAACAAGGACAAGGTACCATAACAACAAAACGAGCACACAAGGTTATGTCTGCCTACCGGGCCAGGGTATGCACGCCCATAACCTTCCCTCGCGGGAGGTACCAGTGAGAGCCACGACAAAGGACCGAATCAAGACCTTCCCTTTAGGTAAATGTGTCGCATTGAATTAAAACCCGATGCAGTGGCACCATGATGTGATCAACATCATATTCAAGTTGAACTTAATCAACTTTTAACTTTCAGAAAAACTTTTTATTACTAACATGATACAATCAAAATGATCATGCAACTACTCGTCATGCAAATCAAACAACTCATAATCATGGATCAAACTTAACAATATATGCATCTTGCAATACTAAGAATCAAACTTCTCTGGTAATAACTCATTATTATAACCCATTTAATATTGTTATTAGTTCATTATTTAAACAAAACCATTACTAGCAAAATGACTATCATTTCTATCCATAGCAATTTTCATAGTGCAAACTATTACTCTACTTAGCCAAATAAATCCATGCATTCAACCAGAAGCTAAAACAAGCATATCAAGCATCATAAAACAACTAGCAATTAACCATATTAATCTATCAAATTTTAAATGCAATTAAAGACTCATATTCAAGTAGAAAATCATAGATATTGAAATAACACCATCCAAATGATGTTGTGGCTTGCCTTAGTGCAGAGGAGGGTCACACTCCTCCTGGTTAGCTTCAAGGCAAGATCCTCCTTCCGAAAATATTTAAAACCACAAAAAAAGTCAAAACACCTTCTGAAAATCACCAGAAATTATAAGAAGCAAGGAAAAATCCACCTTTTGGTGTGCTGCTAGAGTTTTCTGAAACAAAGACAATGCAAAAAGAATCAATTCATTTGGACTTGTGGTTTAAAAGTTATGGCTGGTCAAAGTTTGGTCAAATTTCTGAATAAATTTGAATTAACAGAAAATCATGGGGGGTGACGTCGAAGGCGTAAAGTGGGAGTGCGCCTCCACTCATACCGCTTCGGGTGCGAGTGGTGAGGCTGACACTGGGCCCCACCAGTCAGGAGAGAGAGGGGGGATCGAGATTAGAGGAGGGGCGGCGCTTCGCGGGAGCTTACGCCGGCGATGAGGGGGTTTGGGGCTAGGCTAGAGGGATAGATTGGAAGCGGGGCTCGCAGTGCACCTGCCTGTACCCGTGGCTTGGCGAGAGGTGGACGGAGCTGGTCGCAGTCGAGCTCGCAAGCTTCGGTGGCGGGCGGGGTTCGCCGGAGAGGAACAAGACGGCGGCGAGAGGCAGCTCCGAGGGCTTGGCGGGGTCTAGGCTGCTCCAACAGACCACCAAGGCCCTGCCCAAGCAGCTGCTTGAGCTCGAGAGGCCCTGGAGAGCGGCGGCTGGACTGCGGGGATCGCCGGAGTCCTTGGGTTGGGGCGACGGCCAAAGGCCTGCCCGACCAAACTGCGGTCGTTCCACGTGTTTGTGGAGGTGTTATCGAGTGGTGCGTGGCCAGGATTCGAGTCGGGGTGGCTTTATATTGCCGGAGCAGGGGGAACGTGTCGCCGTCGGAGCGCTCTGGACACGCGGCGAACGTCTATGAGAGGCTCCAATGCAAGGGAACAGGGCGCAGCGTCAACGCCGGCGCTTGCCCACGCTCGCGGACGAGCACAGGAGGTGGTTGGAGATGGGGACAAGCACACGCGCGCACTGTGTCGTTTTGGCCGCGACTGGACTGACTTGCTGCAGCGGCTCCAGCGTCGGCGAGCGCTAGGGAGGGGACATGGGTGATGGGTCGAGGGTTGTGGCGCGGTGCGGCAGTTGGCGGCGAGCGCTGGAACGTGCACGCGTGAAACAGAGGGCAAGGCGCCAGCCAGGCACCGTGTACACGCGTGGTCACCAGGCTGGCATGGTCAAAACGACGCCCAGGAGCGGCCAAACCTTGTCTACGCTCTCGACCGTGCATTGTTAAGTCTAGGGGAGGTGATGGCTCATGCCTAGGTCGACCAGAAGTGACTCCGCTTTGCTGACAAGTTTGTGGTCAGAAACTTGGTCGCCAAGTTTGGCCACCTTCTAGAAGGCCATTAGGGCTAATCTCCTGGGGTTTAGGGTTTCTTAGGAGGGTGATTAAGCTCAAGAAAGATCAAGGCCAAAAGCTGAGGGAAAATGCACTTGATGTACAAAGTGCATTTCTGGTCCAGAAGTGAAAAGATTTTCTATAGCAAAAATATTACAAAAAGTGATGCAATATTTTTGCATGGGAAGATGTGTCATGGTCCTAAGAATATTTAGGAATTATCTTAGATTTTTCTGAGCAAGAAAAATTGAGGTTGCTTTGAGCACAAGGTTCTGAAATGCACTTAAGAGAGAAAATGAATATTTTCCTTTTAGGAAAACTATTCATTTTATTATTTTGGGGATTTGTGGGAGGAATAAGGTAGATAGGTCACTTGGGTGAAAGCCAAGGATATTCCCAAGTGACAATTCCATTTGAATTGATCCAAAACCCAAATCAAAACAGGACAAAAACCACGATGAAAACCGAGTCCGGAAAGAGAGAGAAGGCAAGTCCGGTAAAAAGAGAGAAGGCAAAATCCAATCTGTCACAGACTTCGTGCCAGACATCATTTGGCAGACCACGCAGTACTGTGTGCACTAGTGCACGCGGTGATCACAAGTCTGGCATGCCATATGCGTGCTCTGGCGCCTTTGTCTTCTTCCCCCACTCTTTGCTCGTCGTCACAGCGCACCCGTGAATGTCTAGCAGCCTCCCCGAGCCATCGCCATCCCCTTGGACCCGCTTCCCCTCCGGTAGCTCGCTCGTTGGAGCTAGTCACCGCGCGCCCACGGGCAAACAATTGCCGGCCGTCGTCTTCCTCCTTTGTCTGCTTCCTCCCCGTGCCCCCTTGGCTGTCTCTGCTCCGTGACCCCTCTTGCCCTCTCTCGTCGCTCTTGTCCGCCTGCCCGTGCCCTACCATCGCCAGAGGCCCCGCTCACGTGTCGCCGGCGGCACTCGGCTCGGCCTCCCTCACCCCGCCTATATAAGGCCACCCGCGCCCCTCCCGAGCATCTCATTAGCCTCCTCCATCTCCCAGCTCTCTCCCCGACCCCTCAGAGCATCGCCAGAGTGCCTCCCCACCTCCCTCTGTCGCCTAGGCCGCTGGCGAGCCCTGCCTCGATTTCGGCGAGCCAGCCTTTCCCCCTCCTACTCTCCACCTCCAAAGCATCCCCTGTGGTCCGGAGAACCTCCCAGTGGCCTCGCCCCCCGCCCCCCCCCCTCTCCCCCACCAGAGCACCCCGTTCAACCGGCAATCGAGGACCCCTCTACTGCGAGCTCGGCTGCGGCTGCCATAGAGCTTCCCGGCGGCGAAGACTGCTACCCCCCGACGCGTCTCCTTCTCCTGAGCATTTCTGTAAGTGGAACATCACGGATGGTGGCCAGACGCACCGGCAGTCGCCGTCGGGGCAGCCGGCCGCGCCTCTGCTTCGTCGGGCACAGGAGAAGAAGAAGCCGGCCAGGCGGGCCCCACCTGCGTGCGGGACCCCCTCGTCAACCACCCGGGCGTTAAATCTGTCCTGCCCACATGGATAAGTGGCGGACCCCGCCTGTAAGTCTCACGCGTTGACCCGGTCAGCCCCGCTGACGTGGATTAGTGGAGGTGTATTCCACAGAATACGTCTTCCCTGATTGAAAACATATTCGGGAACGGCTGCGGGAGGAAATACGTTTTCATATTCTAAAAACGTATTTTCTGAGAATGTGTTTTCTGTTTTCAGCGGAGGGACCTGTTTGCAGTGGTTCTTTTGTAGATTAGTCCTTGACTTTCAAACCTTTGTATCTTTTCAACCACAACTAGAGATTGAGGTGATTCCAACGCCCATATCTTCGTCTTGTCGATCATGTTCTGTTCATATCATTTTCACTATGTGTTCACATTTTGAAAATGACCTTTATGGCCTTGCCCCTAATTAGCCCCCTCCAGGAGAGTAACTTTTCCTGTGATTCGTTCCGCGAGCTTCCCGCACTTCTGCCCTGTGTATTCTTCATCCCCAGGCAAGCCACGACAACCACTTGCATGATTGCATGCAGTAGCCATGGTTTTCTACTTGAACATTTAATAATTGTCGGTTTTGGTTTGCTACTGTTATCGGTGTTTCGGTAATGTTTATAGTTTCATGTTCATCTTCTTGACATGTAGGGATGCACCTGGTTATCATGTATTCTTGCTAGTATTACTTTCATATGCCTTGCTTGGTACATGCTGGTGGTAGTGATGCTCATCTATTGCATGCTTAATATCTGTTATCCAGTACCGTTCCTATGCATGTTCCATTGCGTCTAGTTGGTTACATGCTTACTTGGTAGTATTATTATGTTCTTGCATGGTATTCATTTATGATGCTAGTGGTCATGCTATGTGCATGGGTAGTGTTATGCTTATGCTCGTCAGTATGCCATCTTCATTTGGATATATGCTTCATTGTTGTTATGCTTGATGATTATGTTGCACCCCATGCTCATGTTGATATCATGCATTATAGTTGCATCATGTTATTTTAATATGGCTCAGCTTATTGCATTCAAGTTTAACCGGATAATAATCAAACTTGAACAACTGTTGGCTGAGTCATGGTGCCACCAAATCAAGCTGACCAGTGCAGCCACACTTGCCTTATGGGCGGTCCTAACTGGGTTTATTGTCATGCCTCTGGACGGTGCCTCCAACGAGGGAAGGTTATGCGCGGGCGCTACCTTGGCCGGGTAGGACGACATAAGCCTTGTGTGCCCGTTGTTGTTGTAAGGATCCTTGTCCCCGTTTGGGCCCGTTTTTGTTTTGCCACGGGTGGCCGGCCACGTAGGTGGCGGATGTGAGGAGTTGACATCAGGGCCACCCATGACTTAGCCCAAAGGGGAGTTTGTAGGAGTGGCTAGGAGAGTGTGATGGCAATAGATCGGTTTTGTCGGAATGCCGTTGGTCCACCCGAATGGGAGCACGAGGCCATGGGTTCCATGGTGTGGGTATAGTGTACTAACCTCTGCAGAGTGTGTGTTAAATCTATCGATAGCCGTGCCCGCGGATATGGGCCCAGTTCGTAGTCGGTCACACGGTGGGTCAACAGTAATAATAATGATGTGTTTAATAACAACCCCGGTTTGATGATGAGAGAAGTTGGTTGATCTTTACGGGATCGTGAGAGGATCATCGTGGTATCGAGGATACCGTGTTGTTGGATAACTGTGGTGTTATACGAGAGTCAAGGGTAAAGGTCAAGCTCCTTGTGGTCATATAATGATTACTATGGTATTGTAATACCAAGCTTGATTTGATCCTGAGATGATCATGTGATGTCTGTGATGGTGTGCTTGTGCATGTGATGGTTACGAGGTAAACCCGAGCAGAGTAAGTTGGTGCATGATAGTGTCATCATGTTCATATGTTCATGCCATGCTCATATTGTTCTAGTTGTATCATGTTCATCTTGTTCATGCTATGATTGATCTGATAGTATCATGTTAATCCTTGTTAACCTGTAATTGCCATGTTGTTGTCTGTCTTGATTGCTCTTGGTTGTTGTGAGCTTGCAAGTACATTCAATGTACTGACCTGGCATGTCATGCCAGTTTGCAGGTCATGCCGGATTTGATTGCTTGTTTGCCGTGGATCCCTTGTTTGCAAGCTAGGGTAAGCGTTCCAGCCAGAGTCCCTATGGAGTGGAGGTATCACCATCATCGATGTTCCACTGCTAGAGTTATTCCGCTGCTTCGTGTTGTTCTGTTGCTTGCATGGAGCAATCGTGGCAGGCGTAGTGTCGCTGGGCCAATGTAATCCCCTTGTATCCATATAGCTTGTAATAAAGAGTTGATTTGTTCTATGCTAAGCAGTGTCATATTCCAGAAGACTTCTCCTCGATCTCTGGGCTGGAATACACGGCATTCTGGTTTCTCTAAGCCGGGGTGCCACAGGTGGGGGGAGGGCTAGCGCACGGCTGGCTCTAAGTCACAGTGCAGCGCCTACGGGCTAGGCGTTGCACATTACATGTGTGGCGCCTAGCTCTCAGGCGTTGTACGGCTCGGTGCGGGCCCCGTGGGTGCCACGCTGGCCAGACGTGCAATGCCTGAGAGTTGGGCGCTGCACCGTAGGGTATGGCGTCTGCGTGTCAGGCGCTACACAAAAGGGTCAGCTGAGTGAAAAAAAATCAAACCAGTTCAGTTTGTGAATTGTTTTTGTCCACAGGCCAAATTTGTCAAATTTGCCCTGAGGGGGGCAGCCGCCCCGGGCCCCCCAAGTATGTATTTCCTTGCAATAGGCCGATAATTTCATGGATGCGGTAAAACATAACGCCGTTGGGGCTAGCCCATAGCCCAAGTAGTAGTAGGTATCGTAGATGCAGCGTGCGATACATCGTCGTAACTCACGAATCGACTCGCGAGATCCATCCGGGAATGCACACCTGGTTGAAATCTCAGATGTGGGAGGTGATGTATTGTTCTGTCATCTTGCACATCATGATCATTGAGAGGGAGTAGGACGAGCAGTGTTTGACATTGAACCATATTTCAGACAGGTTCCTCTTGCATTTGTTCATCACCAGGTACCGGCAGCATGGGTTGCCTTCCTCAATATGCGTCAGGAGATCCGAGACCCACAGGTGCATCAAGAACTATAACACGATCTGGTGGAGCACCTATGGAGGCTCAAAGGCAGCGCCTAGTTTGATGTGTTTTAATTTATGTTCGAATTATGAGCTTGCTTCGTTGAACCATTTGATTTGCATTGATCTATGTGATGAACTATGTGATAAAAATTATTTTTTGTTGAATTTGTGTCGATTTTATGTCGAATCTGAGTTGGAACTCAGCGGTTGGGGGCGAACTTGGGGGTGGCTGTGTAACGCCCCGGATACAACTTTCCATATTCGTAACTCCGACTCTTGCCATTTCCGGCTATGTGATTTATTATTTCCTCCGTGGTTGGGTTTTTGTCTGTTGTTTTGCTTTTTGTTCTTGTTATGCATCTCGTCTCATGTCATCATCTGCATTTCATCCGCATGTTTTCAAAACTTGCATCCGTTAAATGTTCGCCGGTTCTCTCCGTTGTCGAAACTTCCCGAACCCGACCCGCACGGTCATGACCGATGAGTCTGAATCATCCCCAACATCCTAAAACATCTCCGTTTTCTTTGTTGGACTCTCTAAGCTATATTTCTCGACCGTTCGGTTTTGATCGGAGAGCCCAAATAGCCCCTTACCTAATCCACCTGACGTATATATATACATCAGTCCAAACCCTAGTTTTTAGGCCTCTTGTCCCATCTGTCCCATCCACGCCGCCGCCGCTCTATTTCTTCCCCTCGGGATCCATCCCCACCAACCGCAGCCCCGACCAACTCCCTTCACCCTCGGGATCCTCCCGATCCAAATCGACCCGAGCTCGTGGATGCCCGGCGCCCGAAGCCTCCCGCCTCTCTGATCCTCGTCCTCCCGGGCATCTGCCTCCCCTGCCTCCTGGACAAGTCCGGCCTCCCGCGGCTCCTTCGTCCCTGACCGCGGCCGCGCCGCCGGTCGGCGCCAGCTACCCAGCCACCCCGAGCGCCGCCCTCATGCTCGAGCTCCTCCAGGAACCCGTCGCCCCTTCCCCTCTTCTTCTCCTCCTTCCTCCCTCTCTCTGGTTCACTCCCTCGGTTCTCATGCCTCTCCCCTGTGTTCCAGGAGCCGCCATGGTTGCCCGCAGCTTCGTCGCTGCCGGGAACGAGTCCCTCTGCCCCGAATCTGGCGACTGCCTCGTCTCGGACCTCACCTGCGGCTCGACCTCCGCGCCAAGTCCCTCACCTCGCCGCCCCTTCGCCTCGCTCGCCGGAGCTCTGCTCCAGGTGCCGCCCGCAGCTCTGCATCGAGCAGAGGACGAGCAGCTCGCCCGCTCTCCCCGTTGACCGCGCGCCTGGGTTGCCTCCCCTCCAGCGCCAAGGCCCATCGCCCTTCCAGCCTCCCTCTCCACTGAACCGGCCCAAGGCCCATGGGTGAGCAGCCCCCTCCAGATCCCCCCTCCTGTGCACTATTGGGCCAATCAGTTTCGGCCTGCGTAGGTTTTTTTTTGCATCTGTGAATTTGTCTAATTATCCAGCGATTTACAGTTTTACAGAAAACCCCCTGTTCATCATGCATATAATAACTTTTTAATAGTGCATCATATGTAAAAACTTTATATATGTAAAATGCTTAGAATATTGTGTAGATTAATAATATGCCACTTTCATCTATGTTAAAAATGTTTAACATGTTGTTTGTGTTTATTTTGCATAATGCCATGCTAAAATGATTTATTTCATAACTAAATAACCGTAGCTCGTTTTAAATAAATTATATATGTAAATGGGGTAGAAAAATGCCTAGTTTAACATGGTGTACTTACTTTGCATGTTTAACAACTCTAAAATTGTGTTTAGGGCAGAACAGTACCTAATCCATAAATATGCACATGGGGATTTTCCGGACTTGTTGTTCGCTGTTTCCGGCCTCATTTAAACTAAGTAGGTAGTTTTGTTATGCTTCATCTCTTGCAATGTTTAACAACATTTAATATTGATGGGTACATAACCGAGAGAGAACTAAATAATCGTATGTGGTGTTTCGTCAATATGCAACTCGTTGCATATTGAGCTCCACTTAATTTGTAGTGTTGTTTGTTGCACTTTGCCATGCCATGCTATTTAAACCGGACATGCATCATACTCGCTTGTGCATCATGCCATGTTTATGTGATGGTTGTTTTACTATGTTGTTTGTTTGTTTCGGGTGCTTCTCTCGTTAGCCCGGTTTCGTTCGGAGTTGTGAGGATTTGTTCGACTACGTCCGTTTGTCTTCTTCATGGACTCGTTCTTCTTCCTTGCGGGATTTCAGGCAAGATGACCATACCCTCGAAATCACTTCTATCTTTGCTTGCTAGATGCTCGCTCTTTTGCTATGCCTATGCTACGATGCCTATCACTTGCTTATCATGCCTCCCATATTGCCATGTCAATCCCCTAACCATCCTTTCCTAGCAAACCGTTGATTGGCTATGTTACCGCTTTGCTCAGCCCCTCTTATAGCGTTGTTAGTTGCAGGTGAAGATGAAGTTTGTTCCTTGTTGGAACATGGAGATGTTGTTCCTTGTTGGAACATGTTTACTTGTTGGGATATCACAATATATCTGCTATAATTAATGCATCTATATACTTGGTAAAGGGTGGAAGGCTCGGCCTTATGCAGTGTTTTGTTCCTCTTGCCACCCTAGTTTCCGTCATACCGGTGTTATGTTCCTTGATTTCGCGTTCCTTACGGTTGGGTGATTTATGGGACCCCTTGACAGTTCGCTTTGAATAAGACTCGTCCGGCAAGGCCCAACTTTGGTCTTACCATTTGCCACCTAAGCCTTTTTCCCCGGGTTTCGCGAGCCCGAGGGTCATCTTTATTTTAACCCCCGACCAGTGCTCCTTGAGTGCTGGCCCGAACCGAAAGCAGCGTCTGAGAGGCCACCACGAGAAACTTCGAGGCTTGGTTTTACTCGTAGCTTGACTTATCCGGATGTGCCACGAGCGAGATATGTGCAGCTCCTATCGGGATTTGTCGGCACATTCGGGCGGCTTTGCTGGTCTTGTTTTATTGCTGTCGAAATGTCTTGTAGTCCGGGATTCGAGATTGATCGGGTCTTCCGGTAGAAGGAATATCCTTCGTTGACCGTGAGAGCTTATAATGGGCTAAGTTGGGACACCCTGCAGGTATTATCTTTGAAAGCCGTGCCATGCGGTTATGAGGCAGATGGGAATTTGTTAATGTCCGGTTGTAGAAAACCCGAAGTTGACCTTAAATAAAATACACATCAACCGCGTGTGTAACCGTGATGGTCTCTTCTCGGCGGAGTCCGGGAAGTGAACACGATGTTGGAGTTATGTTTGACGTAAGTAGTTCAGGATCACTTCTTGATCGCTACTAGCTTCACGTCCGTGCCTTGCTTCTCTTCTCGCTCTCTTTTGCGAATGTAGCCACCATATATGCTGAGTAGTCGCTGCTGCAGCTCCACCTTACAACTCTGTCCTTCCTATAAGCTTAAATAGTCTTGATCTCGCGGGTGTGAGATTGCTGAGTCCCGTGACTCACAGATTCTACCAAAACAGTTGCAGGTGCCGGCGATGCGGTCAGGTGGCCCCGAGCTCAAGTGGGAGTTCGATGAGGAGCGTGGTCGTTACTATGTGTCTTTTCCTGATGATCAGTAGTGGAGCCCAGTTGGGACGATCGGGGATCTGTGTAGCATTTGGGGTATCTTCTTTTATTTTGGTTCCGTAGTCGGACCTTGAGTGTAATCTGAATGATGGATGTTTATTTATGTATTGTGTGAAGTGGCGACTGTAAGCCAACTATGTATCTCTTTCCCTTATGTATTACATGGGTTGTGTGAAGATTACCTCACTTGCGACATTGCTTTCAATGCGGTTATGCCTCTAAGTCGTGCTTCGACACGTGGGAGATATAGCCGCATCGAGGGCGTTACAAGTTGGTAATCAGAGCCTTCCCCGACTTAGGAGCCCCCCTGCTTGATTGTTTGCTGGCGTTGTTGAGTCTAGAACAAAAATGTTTTGAGTCTTAGGATTATATATATCGAGAGTAGGATTCTTTTTACTCCCCGTCCCTTAAATCGCTCTGGTGAGGTCTCCGGCGTAGAAGTTTTGACTCTCCTCTCCTCAAATTTCACTAAAAAAATTTTAGGATCACGCGGGTATCTTGGAATCGTTCCGATGGTTTTGTGACGAGAACATTGTTCTTGGTGCCTCCTGACATTTAGGGGTTGTGGCAGTGTCCCGGGATTTGAGCTCCGAGGTGTTGTCGTCACAATTTTATCGTTGCAGTTCTGGAATACTGAGTTTTACCGACATCGAAATCTCTTTTGTGCAGTTGTTGGTGAGATAACCCGATAACTTGATCTTTGGGCGAGCTCGGGAGTATTGCCATGACTTCATTATAACGGATGCTTTTGAAGGTCGAGGTACCACGATTTCGAAGGTTTCTTGGTTATGTGTTGAAGGATGGATACAATTGGATCTAGGTATTGTTAGTTTGGGTGATATATTTTGTGTCCCTGTATCCCCAACACCAGATTGCATAACGAGAAAGTTTAGGGAGTTTATAGGTGGGAATTCAAGTAGCTCCTAGAATATCTTTCCGACGGATGCATGATATGAGATTGGGTAAATCTCTATCATATGTATTTGTTTGACTTATTCGCAAGCCAAATCCTCTGTTTTGTTTTATTTGTGGTATTCGAGTTGCTTGAAGTCAAATGTTGAATCCATACCTTTCCTTAAACGGTGTTCTCATATTTCTATGAGAGTGCTAATCCTTCTTGTTTATCGAGATCGTCATGTTAATTCTTTTCTACCGGCGTGCTTCTCTTCGAGTGGATCCGATCATTTCAACATTTGCGAGATCAATTCCAAATTTTCTCAACGCTGTTTGTCCCATCCGTCCCAAGTTGTCTTTGTTTTCCCGCCCTCTCACCCTTTATCTTCAAGGACTCAGATTTTTTTTAATCAAGTATCCATTTATTCATGTGAAGTCTCTTCATTCTTTTCTTTCGATGTTCTTATCCGGTGATTTCCCACGAAGATGCTCAACAGTTTCAAGTTCATCATCCTTCATTGTCGTTTCTTCTCCGGTGGATCCAATTCAAGCTTTCGATATTCATCATATTCCTTTCCTCGTTTCTAATGCTTTCTCATGCCGATACACCTCTTAATCATTCACTTCTCGCTATTCATTTGTTCTGGAGTGTTGAAGATATCTCAGAAGGCTCGTCTTTTCATTCCAGATCTGTTCAAGATATTTCGAGGTTGTTATCTCATTCAAGCCATTTAATTCAACCGGTGCAACCTCTTTTTTTTAAAATTGTTCAACGGTGTTTTCTTTTGAGTGGGCCCTAACCCACAGGTCTTTCCCAGGGTCTTACCTGACTCTTCTAATTTATCCCGGAGCTATTCCCATATTCTTTTCGAAGCTTGACGTAAGAATGAATTTTCATCAGTCATATGTATTTCTTCAAAATCTTTCAAATTCTTTTCATCATTGGTTCAACCTTCCCAATTTTCATTCCGGAGTGCCTCAACAATTCATGGTGATGTTTCTCATCGTCATTCTCAGCATGTGAAGACCGAAGAAGAGTTTCTCTTAAATCTTGCTCCATTCTCTTCAAGATTCATGGTTCTAGCTTGTTGCCATCCGCTCATAATTGTTTTCGATTGTGGGAATTCTTTTCACCCATCCGGAGCATTTCATGAGTTGTTTTCCATTTCTTTCCTCCGAAGGCCATCATGTCATAATTCTTCATTCTCAGCGTGTAGCTATCATTCTCCAAATCTTACCGGTGCATCGTTCAAATACCCTCTAATTAGTTCATGATTTCTTCGTTCTCATGTATCTAAAATCCCTTCAAGTATCTTCATTCGTTTTCCAATTCTTCCCGGTGAATTGTGCCTTTGCTATGTTCATTTTTAATTCTTACGGTGGTTCGTTCAAGATTTCTCTTCCTTTGTTATCATATCAAATCATTCGTTGTTTCCAAATTCCACCGGTGGTTCCTTGAAGACCTTCACAAGTTTGCGCCATATCTCTTTTAATCCTTTCTAGGAGAATAAGTAGTATGCCAAATACGTTGCTTGTCATCAATTTAAATTGGTGAAGGATAGGCATGACATAATTCTTATTCTTGTTTCATCCAAGTGATTAATTCCTTCTTAGGAGATTGTTCATGATGAAGTAATTCTCGGTTCTAGTGTTTCATCTATTCTTTTCCCGGAGTTCCAAGTTTTCCGCATTATCTCGTCGCGAAGCTCCATCTAAATCATCGCAAGGCTTAACCTTGTGTTTTCAACTTCTACTAATTTTTATCATCCTTTTATTACCGGAGTTCTTCATGGAGGCTCTACATGGTGGTTCGTCAAGGATTCTTTTCATTCTTCAATTGTTCTACAAGTTTTCTCTCGAAGTAATGACCCGCCAAGCTATACTCAAAAATTAAACATGGTGCTCAACACATGTTTTGTTTTGATGAGTTCAAGCATTCTTCATCGTGCATCCCGGAGTGCAATTCTTTCTACCTTTTGAGGTGGTCTTATGTCATTCTTGACAATTTCACTTCGTGTTTCATGATTCGCAAGTTGTTAAGAATGAGATATTTAAATCCATCATTTTCTCTTTGTTCAAGAGATCTTTTCAACCATCAACCTCGTTGTTGGAGTTATCTTGTGTCATATTTCACCTAAAGCCTTCCCTAAGGAATGTTGCTTTTGTGGTGCTTATCAATGATCCAATTTGTCTCTCTATCATCTTGGTGGAAGAAATTTTTTTCATCTCGTCGGTGTTATCAATTATATTATTTGTTTCCTTTAGTGGTCGGTTGTCACCTCATAATGTTGAGATGTTTCCATAAGCCCACTACAAACTTATTCTTTTCGTTGTTGGTCTTCCAACAACTCTATTCTAACCTTCTTGCAAGGATGCCTTCCAAATTCAATTGTGGTAGAAGTTGTCATTTTCTTCGCCGTCCCTTTATCCCAACGGTCTAGCTTCTATTCTTTCGTTCTGGAGGCTTTGTGATGTTGCTCTCTTCTACCAATTATCTTCTTTTGTCAAGATCATGTTATTTTCCTTGCTTATCCATTTAGCCGGAGTGTTGTGTTCTCATTCAAGTTCTTTCATCTTATCAAGTTTTGCCTCTCTTTTCAACCTGAGTGTTGTCTGAAATCCCTCTTACCCATTGCAGTGTGTTGTTGATTTCATCAAGTATACTCTCATTTGTCAAGTTCATGTTCAACTCCTTCCATTTACAGTCGGAGTGCTGCCCAAATTATATCATTCTTCCTCTCTCATCTTGTTTTAACCGGAGTGGTTTCGAATTCTATCTTGTCCATTAAACTCTTATTTCCATGTCTTTCAACCATCAAGTTCTCGTAATACTCCTTGTTCCTCTTTTCTACCGGATTGTTTGCAATCTCGTTCATCTCTGTTGTACTCTTTCTTTTAAATTGCTCAACCTCTCAAGGTTCATTGGTTTCACTCGTTAAATCAAAGAAGCAACTTAGTTTTACCTCTTCTCTTCCTCTTCCGTTTCTCTCGGTGCCATCCTAGATCTGGGACAAGATCCTCTCGTAGTGGTGGAGTGTTGTAGCGCCCTGATACAACTTTCCATATTAGTAACTCCGACTCTTGCCATTTCGGCTATGTGATTTATTATTTCCTCCGTGGTTGGGTTTTTGTGCATTGTTTTGCTTTTTGTTCTTGTTATGCATCTCGTCTCATGTCATCATCGCATTTCATCCGCATGTTTTTCAAAACTTGCATCCGTTAAATGTTCGCGGTTCTCTCCGTTGTCCAAAACTTCCCGAACCCGACCCTTACGGTCATGACCGATGAGTCGAATCATCCCCAACATCCCTAAAACATCTCCGTTTTCTTTGTTGGACTCTCCTAAGCTATATTTCTCGACCGTTCGGTTTTGATCGGAGAGCCCAAATAGCCTTACCTAATCCACGGCGTATATATATACATCGGTCAAACCCTAGTTTTAGGCCTCTTGTCCCATCTGTCCCATCCACGCCGCCGCTCTATTTCTTCCCTCGGGATCCATCCCCACCAACCGCAGCCCGACCAACTCCCTTCACCCTCGGGATCCTCCCGATCCAAATCGACCGAGCTCGTGGATGCCCGGCCCAAGCCTCCGCCTCCCGATCCTCGTCCTCCGGGCATCTGCCTCCCCTGCCTCTGGACAAGTCCGGCCTCCCTGCTCCTTCGTCTCGACGACGCGGCCACGCCGCGGTGGCGCCAGCTACCCAGCCACCCCGAGCGCCGCCCTCATGCTCGAGCTCCTCCAGGAACCCGTCGCCCCTTCCCCTCTTCTTCTCCTCCTTCCTCCCTCTCTCGGTTCCTCCCTCGGTTCTCATGCCTCTCCCCTGTGTTCCAGAGCCGCCATGGTTGCCCGCAGCCGTTGCTGCGGAGCGAGTCCCTCTGCCCGAATCTGGCGGCCGCCTCGTCTCGGACCTCACTGCGGCTCGACCTCGCGCCAAGTCCCTCACCTCGCCGCCCTTCGCCTCGCTCGCTCCGGAGCTCTGCTCCAGTGCCGCCCGCAGCTCTGCATCGAGCGGGAGGGCAGCAGCTCGCCCGCTCTCCCGTTGACCGCGCGCCTGGGCTGCCTCCCCTCCAGCGCCAAGGCCCATCGCCCTTCCAGCCTCCCTCTCCACTGAACCGGCCCAAGGCCCATGGGTGAGCAGCCCCCTCCAGATCCCCCCTCCTGTGCACTGTTGGGCCAATCAGTTTCGGCCTGCGTAGGTTTTTTTTAGCATCTGTGAATTTGTCTAATTATCCAAGTGATTCTGATTTCTGAAAACCCCACATTCATCATGCATATAATAACTTTTTAACGATTGCATCATATGTAAAAACTTTATATATGTAAAATGCTTAGAATATTGTGTAGATTAATAATATGCCACTTTCATCTATGTTAAAAATGTTTAACATGTTGTTTGTGTTTATTTTGCATAATGCCATGCTAAAATGATTTATTTCATAACTAAATAACCGTAGCTCGTTTTAAATAAATTATATATGTAAATGGGGTAGAAAAATGCCTAGTTTAACATGGTGTACTTACTTTGCATGTTTAACAACTCTAAAATTGTGTTTAGGGCAGAACAGTACCTAATCCATAAATATGCACATGGGGATTTTCCGGACTTGTTGTTATTTGTTTCCGGCCTCATTTAAACTAAGTAGGTAGTTTTGTTATGCTTCATCTCTTGCAATGTTTAACAACATTTAATATTGATGGGTACATAACCGAGAGAGAACTAAATAATCGTATGTGGTGTTTCGTCAATATGCAACTCGTTGCATATTGAGCTCCACTTAATTTGTAGTGTTGTTTGTTGCACTTTGCCATGCCATGCTATTTAAACCGGACATGCATCATACTCGCTTGTGCATCATGCCATGTTTATGTGATGGTTGTTTTACTATGTTGTTTGTTTGTTTCCGGGGTGCTTCTCTCGTTAGCTTCGGTTTCGTTCCGGAGTTGTGAGGATTTGTTCGACTACGTCCGTTTGTCTTCTTCATGGACTCGTTCTTCTTCCTTGCGGGATTTCAGGCAAGATGACCATACCCTCGAAATCACTTCTATCTTTGCTTGCTAGATGCTCGCTCTTTTGCTATGCCTATGCTATGATGCCTATCACTTGCTTATCATGCCTCCCATATTGCCATGTCAATCCCCTAACCATCCTTTCCTAGCAAACCGTTGGTTGGCTATGTTACCGCTTTGCTCAGCCCCTCTTATAGCGTTGTTAGTTGCAGGTGAAGATGAAGTTTGTTCCTTGTTGGAACATGGAGATGTTGTTCCTTGTTGGAACATGTTTACTTGTTGGGATATCACAATATATCTGCTATAATTAATGCATCTATATACTTGGTAAAGGGTGGAAGGCTCGGCCTTATGCAGTGTTTTGTTCCACTCTTGCCACCTAGTTTCCGTCATACCGGTGTTATGTTCCTTGATTTAGCGTTCCTTACGGTTGGGTGATTTATGGGACCCCTTGACAGTTCGCTTTGAATAAGACTCGTCCAGCAAGGCCCAACTTTGGTCTTACCATTTGCCACCTAAGCCTTTTTCCCCGGGTTTTGGCGAGCCGAGGTCATCTTTATTTTAACCCCGGACCGGTGCTCCTTGAGTGCTGGCCCGAACCGAACAGCGTCTTGAGGCCACCACGGGAAACTTCGAGGCTTGGTTTTACTCGTAGCTTGACTTATCCGGATGTGCCACGAGAGCGAGATATGTGCAGCTCCTATCGGGATTTGTCGGCACATTCGGGCGGCTTTGCTGGTCTTGTTTTATTGTTGTCGAAATGTCTTGTAGTCCGGGATTCGAGATTGATCGGGTCTTCCGGTAGAAGAATATCCTTCGTTGACCGTGAGAGCTTATAATGGGCTAAGTTGGGACACCCTGCAGGTATTATCTTTCAAAGCCGTGCCGCGGTTATGAGGCAGATGGGAATTTGTTAATGTCGGTTGTAGAAAACCGAAGTTGACCTTAAATAAAATACACATCAACGCGTGTGTAACCGTGATGGTCTCTTCTCGTGAGTCCGGGAAGTGAACACGATGTTGGAGTTATGTTTGGCGTAAGTAGTTCAGGATCACTTCTTGATCGCTACTAGCTTCACGTCCGTGCCTTGCTTCTCTTCTCGCTCTCTTTTGCGAATGTAGCCACCATATATGCTAGTCGCACTACAGCTCCACCTTACAACTCTGTCCTTCCTATAAGCTTAAATAGTCTTGATCTCATGGTGTGAGATTGCTGAGTCCCGTGACTCACAGATTCTACCAAAACAGTTGCAGGTGCCGGCGATGCGGTCAGGTGGCGCACCCAAGCTCAAGTGGGAGTTCGATGAGGCGTGGTCGTTACTATGTGTCTTTTCCGATGATCGATGAGTGGAGCCAGTTGGGACGATCGATCGGATCTGTGTAGCATTTGGGGTATCTTCTTTTATTTTGGTTCCGTAGTCGGACCTTGAGTGTAATCTGAATGATGGATGTTTATTTATGTATTGTGTGAAGTGGCATTTGTAAGCCAACTATGTATCTCTTTCCCTTATGTATTACATGGGTTGTGTGAAGATTACCTCACTTGCGACATTGCTTTCAATGCGGTTATGCCTCTAAGTCGTGCTTCGACACGTGGGAGATATAGCCGCATCGAGGGCGTTACAGGCTGGGAACCGGAGCAACAAGTCTAGCTTTATATCTTTCAATATTGCCTTTTGAGTCGCGTTTGATTTTGAAAACCCATTTACACCCGACTTGTTTCAATCCTTTCGTCAATTCAGTCAATTCTCAGACATTGTTATCATCCATCGATTTTAACTCTTCTTTCATTGCATTAAACCATTGTTTTAGAATCACTACATTCCATGGATTCCTTATATGAGACAGAATCTTTATCAATAGAAACAATTCCTTATTTGACACTATCTTAAATTTCGTTTCCTTATTTGACACTGAAAAACTTTTTCTTCCCTATCTAACAACGAGTCTAAATTTTGTGCCTTTTATGGCACTTTCGTCCATTTTAAACCTAAATGACACCTGAAAAGACTCTTTTGCCCCTCATGTGGTATGTGTGTGTGCGGGGCAATAGCGCACACACGCAGCAACACATACACACGCATCAACACAGCAGCGCGCGCACACAATGTGGCACCCCGGCTCAGAGCAACTGGTTTACCCTGCATTGCCAGCCCAGAGATCGAGTCTTCTGGCAATACACAACAACATGGTACAGAAATAACCGCTTTATTGATACTAGCGTGGTACAAAGGTCTGATATTACATCGAGATTCGAGGCCAAGCGGCACACACGATGCTGCTGGACAGTATGTACATTATTTAATGAACATGGCTGGGGCCTCGATCACACGAAACTATGCGGCTGCGGAAGAACGACGTAGCGGAACTCCATGGCACAGGGTCATCGACGTGGACACGGCCTAGACACGAGATGCACTCCGATGCGAATCAACTTGCCTGAAAACTGGCATGACACGCCAGGTCGGTACATTGAATGTACTTGCAAGCTCACAGCAAACATAAGCACGATGACAGACAATATCATGATAAGTAATCAAGTTAAATTAATGCAAGAAATTACTACAAATGCAAAGCTATGCATCGCAACCAAACAGCGCACCGAGTCACACGGACTCGCTTACCAGACGGTTACCTCGTAACCAAACTGTGACCACACCGGGGTCACACCTGAAACCAATCACTCATGAACACCTCGAGTGTTCAAGGTTCACCACGAAACAATGCATCACAACAATTACTAGTTTGCAAGATTAATTATAAAAGTTGATCCATGGTGTGACTTACTCCCGAGTCTTGCCCATAACCGAGGGCGCGGCTATCGATAGATTAAATACACTCTGCAGAGGTAGCGCACTTTACCCACACTACGGAATACTTGGCCTCGTACTCCCATTCGGGTGGACCAAAGTACTCCGACAAAACCCTCCCTTTGCCATGCACTCTCCCCGGCCACTCCGACCATCTCCCTCTCAGGGCTAGGTCTTGGGTGGCCCCGTGTCTACCAAAGACACCAACGGCTACCGTCGTGGCAAAACGGTCCCAAACGGGGACAAGGTACCATAACAACAAAACGAGCACACAAGGTTATGTCTGCCTACCGGGCCAGGGTATGCACGCCCATAACCTTCCCTCATGGAAGAAGGCACGGTGAGAGCCACGACAAAGGACCGAATCAAGACCTTCCCATTAGGTAAATGTGGTCTGCTGAATTAAAAACCGATTCGGTGGCACCATGATGTGATCAACATCATATTATGGTTGAACTTAATCAAGTATTAACTTTCAGAAAAACTTTTTATTACTAACATGGCATCATACCGGAAATCATGCAACTACTCGTCACACAGAGCAAGCAACTCTTAAGCATGGATCAAAACAAGCAATATAACTAAGTTGCACAACTAAGATCAGAAACTTCTCTGGTTATAAGTCATTTTATCTACAAACAACATTTTTTTAGTTCATCATTTAGTTGAAAACTATTACTAGCAAAGCTACCATAACTTTCCATAACAAAATATCTAGTGCAAAATCTTACTCTACTTAGCCAAACAATTCTATGAACTCAGCCAGAAGCTAAAACAAGCATATCAAGCATCATAACACAACTAGCAATTAACCATATTAAATTATCAAATTTTAAATGCAAATAAAGACTCATATTCAATTAGAAAATCATAGATATTGAAATAACACCATCCAAATGATGTTGTGGCTTGCCTTAGTGGAGAGGAGGGTTACACTCCTCCTGGTTAGCTTCAAGGCAAGATCCTCCCTCTGAAAATATTTTAAAACCACAAAGATAAATGTCAAAACACATTCTGAAAATCACCAGAAATTCTAGACAGCAAGGTAAAATCCACCTTTTGGTGTGCCGCTAGAGCTTTCTGTAACAAAGACAATGCAAAAAGAATCAATTCATTTGGACTTGTGGTTTAGAAGTTATGGCTAGTCAAAGTTTGGTCAAATTTCTGAATAAATTTGAATTAAACAGAAATTCCTGAGGGGTGACATCGAAGGCGTAAAACAGAAATACGCCTCCACTCGTACTGCTTCGGGCGCAAGTGGTGAGACTGACAGGTGGGTCCCGTGCGTCAGGAGAGAGAGAGATCAGAGGGAGGCGGGGCTTCGCCGGAGCTCACGCCGGCGACGAGGGAGTTTGGGGCTAAACGAGAGGGATAGGATTGAAGCTGGGGTCGTGGCGCACCTGCCCGTACCCGTGGCTTGGCGAGAGGTGGCCGGATCTGGTCGCAGTTGAGCTCGCAAGCTTCGGTGGCGGACGGGATTCGCCGGAGAGGAAGAAGATGGCGGCGAGAGGCGGCTTCGAGGGCTCCACGGGGTCCAGGCAGCACCAGCAGACCCCCAATGCCCCGCCCAAGCAGTTGCTTGAGCTCGAGAGGCACCGGAGTGCGACGGCTGGACTGCGGGGATCGCCGGAGTCCTCTGGTCGAGGCGACGGCCAGAGGCCTGCCCGACCGGGCTTCTGCTCGTCTACGTGTTCGTGGAGGTGGTGTGGAGTGGTGCGTGGCTAGCGAGTGAGGAGGGGAGCGCTATATATAGCCAGAGCGGAGGGGGGAACGTGTCGCCGCCGGAGCGCTCTGGACACGCGGCGAACATCGACGAGAGGCTCCAACGCGAGGGGACGGGGTGCAGTGTCAACGTTGGCGCTTGCCCACGCTCGCGGACGAGCACAAGAGGCGGTTTGAGATGGGGACAAGCACACACGCGCACTGTGCAGTTTTGGCCGCGACTTGACCGGTTGATAACCCACAAGTGTAGGGGATCGCAACAGCTTTCGAGGGTGAAGTATTCAACCCAAATTTATTGATTCGACACAAGGGGAGCCAAAGAATATTCTCAAGTATTAGCAACTGAGTTGTCAATTCAGCCACACCTGGATAACTTAATATCTGCAGCAAGGTATTTAGTAGCAAAGTAGTATGATAGTAGTGGTAACGGTAACAAAAAGAGTAATGAAAGCAAAAGTAATATTTTTGGTATTTTGTAGTGATTGTAACAGTAGCAATAGGAAAGTAAATAAGCGTAAACCAGTAGATGGAAAGCTCGTAGGCATTGGATCGGTGATGGATAATTATGCCGGATGCGGTTCATCATGTAACAGTCATAACATAGGGTGACACAGAACTAGCTCCAATTCATCAATGTAATGTAGGCATGTATTCCGAACATAGTCATACGTGCTTATGGAAAAGAACTTGCATGACATCTTTTGTCCTGCCCTCCCGTGGCAGCGGGGTCCTAATGGAAACTAAGGGATATAAGGCCTCCTTTTAATAGAGAACCGGAACAAAGCATTAGCACATAGTGAATACATGAACTCCTCAAACTATGGTCATCACCGAGAAGTATCCCGATTATTGTCACTTCGGGGTTGTCGGATCATAACACATAATAGGTGACTATAGACTTGCGAGATAGGATCAAGAAAACACATATATTCAGGAAAACATAATAGGTTCAGATCTGAAATCATGGCACTCGGGCCCTAGTGACAAGCATTAAGCATAGCAAAGTCATAGAAGCATCAATCTCATAACATAGTGGATACTAGGGATCAAACCCTAACAAAACTAACTCGATTACATGATGGATATCATCCAACCCATCACCGTCCAGCAAGCCTACGATGGAATTACTCACGCACGGTGGTGAGCATCATGAAATTGGTGATGGAGGATGGTTGATGATGACGACGGTGACGAATCCACCTCTCCGGAGCCCCGAACGGACTCCAGATCAGCCCTCCCGAGATGTTTTAGGGCTTGGCGGCGGCTCCGTATCGTAAAACGCGATGATTTCTTCTCTCTGATTTTTTTCTCTCCGAAAGCCAATATATAGAGTTGGAGTTGGCGTCGGAAGGTCTCAGGGGCCACGAGGTGAGGCGCGCCCTAGGCGCCCCCACCATCGTGGACAGGGTGTGGGCCCCCTGGTCTTCATCTTTGGCGAGGATTTTTTATTATTTTTTTCTAAGATGTTCCGTGGAGTTTTAGGTCATTCCGAGAACTTTTGTTTTCTGCACATAAAACAACATCATGGCAACTCTGCTGAAAACAGCTTCAGTCCGGGTTAGTTCCATTCAAATCATACAAGTTAGAGTCCAAAACAAGGGCAAAGTGTTTGGAAAAGTAGATCTGACGAGCGTATCAACTCCCCCAAGCTTAAACCCTTGCTTGTCCTCAAGCAATTCAGTTGACAAAGTGAAAGAGAAAAAGAGAAACTTTTACAAACTCTGTTTGCTCTTGTTGTTGTAAATATATCAAGCCAGCATTCAAGTTTTCAGCAAAGATTATAACTAACCACATTTGCAATAATTCTCAGGTCTCATGTTTACTCATATCAATGGCATAATCAACTACCGAATCATAATAATAAATCTCGCATGACAACACTTTCTCAAAACAATCATAATATGATATAACAGGATGGTATCTCGCTAGCCCTTTGTGAGACCGCAAAACATAAATGCAGAGCACCTTTAAAGACCGAGGACTGACTAGACATTGTAATTCATGGTAAAAGAGATCCAGTCATAGTCATACCCAATATAAATTAACAGTAATGAATGCAAATGACAGCTGCGCTCTCCAGCTAGTGCTTTTAATAAAAGGGTGATGACTCAACATAAAAGTAAATAGCTAGGACCTTCGCAGAGGGAAGCAGGGATTTGTAGAGGTACGAGAGCTCGGTTTTGAAATAGAGATAAATAATATTTTGAGCGGCATACTTTCATTGTCAACATAACAACTAAGAGATGGCGATATCTTCCATGCTACACACAATATAGGTGGTTCCCAAACAGAATGGTAAAGTTTATACTCCCCCTCCACCAACAAGCATCAATCCATGGCTTGCTCGAAACAACGAGTGCCTCCAGCAATCAACAGGTCCCAGGGGGAGTTTTGTTTGCAATTATTTTGATTTAGTTTGCATAAAGCATGGGACTGGGCATCCCGATGACCAGCCATTTTCTCATGAGCGAGGAGCGGAGTCCACTCCTCTTGAGAATAACCCGCCTAACATGGAAGATAGGGGCAGCCCTAGTTGATACATGAGTTATTCGAGCATACAAAACAGAATGTTTATTTGAAGGTATGGAGTTTGGCACATACAATTTTACT
Source organism: Aegilops longissima (assembly GCA_021605205.1). Taxonomy (NCBI): domain Eukaryota; kingdom Viridiplantae; phylum Streptophyta; class Magnoliopsida; order Poales; family Poaceae; genus Aegilops; species Aegilops longissima. The sequence goes on from CM038682.1 coordinate 555,066,933, forward strand.
TGGAACGACAGGTAGATACCGTATATAGGAAGGTATAGTGGACTCATCTGGAATAACTTTGGGGTTTAAGGGATTGGATGCACAAGCATTATTCCCGCTTAGTACAAGTGAAGGCTAGCAAAAGACTGGGAAGCGACCAACTAGAGAGCGACAACAGTCATGAACATGCATTAAAATTAATAAACATTGGATGCAAGCATGAGTAGGATATAATCCACCATGAACATAAATATCGTGAAGGCTATGTTGATTTGTTTCAACTACATGTGTGAACATGTGCCAAGTCAAGTCACTTAAATCATTCAAAGGAGGATACCACCCCATCATACCACATCACAACCATTTTAATAGCATGTTGGCATGCAAGGTAAACCATTATAACTTGTAGCTAATCAAACATGGCATAAGCAACTATGATCTCTAATTGTCATTGCAAACATGTTTATTCATAATAAGCTGAATCAAGAATGATGAACTCGTCATATTTACAAAAACAAGAGAGGTCGAGTTCATACCAGCTTTTCCCATCTCAGTCAGTCCATCATATATCATCATAATTGCCTTTCACTTGCACGACCGAACGATGTGAATAATAAGAGTGCACGTGCATTGGACTAAGCTGGAATCTGCGAGCATTCAATAAACAGGAGAAGACAAGGCAATATGGGCTCTTGGTTAAATCAACAATAATGCATATAAGATCCACTTCAACAATTTAATCATGGTCTTCTCCTATTGACCCCCAAAGAAAAGAAAAGAAATAAAACTATTTACACGGGAAAGCTCCCAACAAGCAAAAGAAGAACATGAAATATTTTTGGGTTTTCTTTTTAGTTATTACTACTACAGCAAGAAAAGTAAACTACTACTAATTTTTTTGTTGTTTTCTTAAAGTTTAACAAACACACAAGAAGAAAGCAGGAAAAAGAAAAGAAACTAGCATGGATATTACAGTGAAAGAGTATGAGCACCGACATCTAGCAATGAGTGTGTGTGAACATAAATGTAATGTCGGTGGGAGATACGTACTCCCCCAAGCTTAGGATTTTGGCCTAAGTTGGTTCATTGCCAGGGATGGCCTGGCGGATACCCGTAGGTGTAGCGGGGTCGTATGCGGCGGCTATCGCCTCCTGAGCTGTAGCGTGGCGTCGAGCTGCCTCCGCTCTCCTCTCGTACTCATATGCCTCCTCTTTGGTAATAACATATCTTCCTTTTGTCTGAGAATCAAAGAAGACAGGAGCAGGAAGAGTAATACGGACAACACGCCGTTTATCAAAGATTAGTCGGTATAAAAGAGGTGATTCAGACCTCTCGACAAACTGGTGCGAAGCCATAGAGTTATAATCCAAATATGCGGGAGGTAACTCCATATCACCCTCACGAATGTCTATCTCAAGAAAATTAGCTAAGCGGGTTGCATAAATTCCTCCAAAGAAATCTCTGTTATATCTATTATGATGCAGCCTACGAGCTACAATAGCTCCCATATGATAAGATTGGTCTCCTAACACAGCACTCCTGAGAATGCTGAGATCAGGGACACACATGTGACATGCTTCATCCTTAGCATTTATGCACCTACCGATGAAGAGAGCAAAATAATGTATAGCAGGAAAGTGAATGCTCCCTATAGTGGCTTGCGTTATATCTCTAGATTCCCCCACAGTTATACTAGCAAGAAAATCTCTAAATTCAGATTTACGGGGATCAACAGTACTACCCCATTGTGGGAGTTTGCAAGCAAAAGTAAAATCCTCTAAGTCCATGGTATAAGATTTATCATAAAGATCAAACATGACAGAAGGAGAATTACGCGAAGATGAAAACTCAAACCTCCTCACAAATGAACTAGTGAGATCATGATACTGTGGGAATTTGTCTGCCTCAAAGTCCATAAGACCGGTGTTACGCAAATATGCGTTAAATTCTTCTTTGATTCCCGCTTGATCCATAAAATTTTCCGAAGGCCATTCACAGGGCCTCACGGGAGCGTCCCTAGGGGGCTCCTCGTCGGCATCGCGCATTGCAAGCCTAGGACCTTTCTTCCTTGAAGAGCCACCTTGGAAAATCTTCCTAAACATATTGTTTTCTCTGAAAAAATTTCTGAAATTTTTAGTAACTTCAAACAAAAGTGAATCAACTTCAATAAAATTGATAGCAACTACTCCTACAAGTGCCTAGAGCCTTTATCATGCATTAGAACTACTTGGAACCATATAAAATTGACATGCAAGCTCAAGAACATGGTCACCTATGCAGCACAAATTTGCAATGAATAAAGCACTAGAACAAAAACTAATTGGACCAATGGAGGAGTCACATACCAAGGAACAATCTCCCCAAGCAGTTTTGTGAGAGGTGCTTTGAGCAAGGAGATCGAAAATCACAGCAACGGGGGCTGGATCTCGTGTTTGAGCCAGATATTCGTGTTTGTGGGAGGAAGAAGAAGAGGATGGGTGCAGGAATAAGTGGAGGAGGGCCACCGTGGGCCCATGAGGCAAGGGGGCGCGCCCTAGGGGGTAGGGCGCGCCCTCCACCCTCGTGGCCAGGTGGCAGCTCCCCCCGTGGTAATTTTTGCACCATAAATCCTCAAATATTCACGAAAAAATCATATTAAATTGGCATGACATTTGGAGGACTTTTATTTCCGGGATATTTTTATATTGCACGGATAAATCAGGAAACAGACAAAAAAATACTATTTTTACTTTATTTCAACTAAATAACAGAAAGTATAAAGAGGGTACAGAAGGTTGTGCCTTCTAGTTTCATCCATCTCATGATCATCAAAAGGAATCCACTAACAAGGTAGATCAGGTCTTGTTAACAAACTCATTCCGAATAACATGGAACCAGAGAAATTTCGAGTAACACTATGTTACCTCAACGGGGATATGCACATCCCCTATAATAAGAATATCATATTTCTTCTTGACAGTAGGAAGAGGAAATTCAAAACCTCCAAATATAATCGATGGAACTTTTCCAATAGAATTGATACTATAAACTTGAGGTTGTTTCCTCGGAAAGTGTACAGTATGCTCATTACCGTTAACATGAAAAGTGACATTGCCTTTGTTGCAATCAATAACAGCCCCTGCAGTATTCAGAAAAGGTCTTCCAAGAATAATAGACATACTATCGTCCTCGGGAATATCAAGAATAACAAAGTTCGTTAAAATAGTAACGTTTGCAACCGCAACAGGCACATCCTCACAAATACCGACAGGTATAGCAGTTGATTTATCAGCCATTTGCAAAGATATTTCAGTAGGTGTCAACTTATTCAAATCAAGTCTACGGTATAAAGAGAGAGGCATAACACTAACACCGGCTCCAAGATCACATAAAGCAATTTTAACATAAATTCTTTTAATGGAGCATGGTATAGTGGGTACTCCTGGATCTCCAAGTTTCTTTGGTATTCCACCCTTAAAAGTATAATTAGCAAGCATGGTGGAAATTTCAGCTTCCGGTATCTTTCTCTTATTGGTAATGATATCCTTCATATAATTAGCATAAGGATTTGTTTTGAGCATATCAGTTAATCGCATACGTAAAAAGATAGGTCTAATCATTTCAGCAAAGCGCTCAAAATCCTCATCATCCTTTTTCTTGGATGGTTTGGGAGGATAAGGCATGGGTTTCTGAACCCATGGTTCTCTTTCTTTACCATGTTTCCTAGCAACAAAGTCTCTTATCATAACGTTGATTCTTTGATTGTGGGTTATCAAGATCAACAGCAGGTTCAAGTTCTACATCATTATCATTACTAGGTTGAGAATCATCATGAACATCATCATTATTATTTTCGCTAGGTTCATGTTCGTTATCAGATTGTGTTTCAGCATCAGAAATAGATATATCATTTGGATTCTCAGATGGTTCAGCAATAGGTTCACTAGAAGTTTGCAACGTCCTATCATTTTTCTTTTTCTTCCTTTTAGAAGAACTAGGCACATCAGTATTATTTCTCTGAGAATCTTGCTCAATTCTCTTAGGGTGGCCTTCAGGATACAAAGGTTCCTGTGTCATTCTACCTGTTCTAGTAGCCACTCTAACAACATAATCATTTTTCTTACTATTCATTTCATTGAGCAAATCATTTTGAGCCTTAAGTACTTGTTCTACTTGAGTGGTAACCATTGAAGCATGTTTGCTAATGAGTTTAAGTTCACCTCTAACATTAGCCATATAATCACCCAAGTGTTTAATCATATCGGAATCGTATTTCAATTGTCTACCAAAATAAGCATTAAAATTTTCTTGTTTGACAATAAAATTATGAAACTCATCCAAGCATTGTCTAGCAGACTTATAGTGAGGAATATCACCTTCATCAAATCTATAGAGAGAATTTACCTTCACTACATGTGTCGGGTTATCGGGATCAGGAGGTTCTTTAATAGGTAATGGATCAAGATCATATGTTTCTTCAACAGGCGGTAAATTAAGACCATGTATTTTTTCAATAGGAGGTAAATTCTTAACATCTTCGGCTTTAATACCTTTTTCTTTCATAGATTTCTTTGCCTCTTGCATATCTTCAGGACTGAGAAATAGAACACCTCTCTTCTTCGGAGTTGGTTTAGGAATAGGCTCAGTAATGGGCTCAGGAGCTGGCTCAAGAAGTGCCCAATTATTTTCATTTGTCAACATATTATTCAATAGAATTTCAGCTTCCTCCGGTGTTCTTTCCCTTGAAAGAGAACCAGCACAACTATCCAGGTAATCTCTGGAAGCATCGGTTAGTCCATTATAAAAGATATCGAGTATTTCATTTTTCTTAAGAGGATGATCAGGCAAAGCATTAAGTAACTTGAGGAAGCCTCCCCCAAGCTTGTGGGAGACTCTCTTCTTCAATTTGCACAAAGTGGTATATTTCCTTTAAAGCAGCTTGTTTCTTATGAGCAGGAAATATTTAGCGAGAAGTAATAAATCATATCACGGGACTACGACACAACCAGGATCTAGAGAATTAAACCATATCTTAGCATCACCCTTTAATGAGAACGGAAATATTTTAAGGATATAAAAGTAGCGAGATCTCTCATCATTAGTGAACAGGGTGGCTATATCATTTAATTTAATAAGATGTGCCACAATAGTTTCAGATTCATAACCATAAAAAGGATCAGATTCAACCAAAGTAATTATATCAGGATCAACAGAGAATTCATAATCCTTATCGGGAACACAAATAGGTGAAGTAGCAAAAGCAGGGTCAGGTTTCATTCTATCTCTAAGAGATTCTTTACTCCATTTAACTAATAGCCTCTTAAGTTCGCTTCTATCTTTACAGGCAAAAATAGCTGCAGAAGATTCCATATCAAAAACATAACCCTCAGGAATAACAGGCATATCTTCATCATCAATTTCATCAACATTATCAGTTTCAATAGTTTCTTTCTCTCTAGCCCTAGAAATTTGTTCATCAAGAAATTCACCAAGGGGCACAGTAGTATCAAGCATAGAAGTAGTTTCATCATAAGTATCATGCATAGCAGAAGTGGCATCATCAATAACATGCGACATATCAGAACGAATAGCAGAAGCAGGTTTAGGTGTCGCAAGCTTACTCATAAATGAAGGTGAATCAAGTGCGAGCTAGATGGCAGTTCCTTACCTCCCTCGTAGTTGAGGGATAAATTTTGTCTTAGAGTATTTCAAATTCTTCATAGTGTCCAGCAGATATAAATCCCAAGTAACTCAAAGAATAGAGCTATGCTCCCAACAGCGGCGCCGTAAATTAGTCTTGATAACCCACAAGTGTAGGGGATCGCAGCAGCTTTCGAGGGTAAAGTATTCAACCCAAATTTATTGATTCGACACAAGGGGAGCCAAAGAATATTAAGTATTAGCAACTGAGTTGTCAATTCAGCCACACCTGGATAACTTAATATCTGCAGCAAGGTATTTAGTAGCAAAGTAGTATGATAGTAGTGGTAACGGTAACAAAATAGTAATGAAAGCAAAAGTAATATTTTTGGTATTTTGTAGTGATTGTAACAGTAGCAACAGGAAAGTAAATAAGCGTAAACCAGTAGATGGAAAGCTCGTAGGCATTGGATCGGTGATGGATAATTATGCCGGATGCGGTTCATCATGTAACAGTCATAACATAGGGTGACACAGAACTAGCTCTAATTCATCAATGTAATGTAGGCATGTATTCCGAACATAGTCATACCTGCTTATGGAAAAGAACTTGCATGACATCTTTTGTCCTACCCTCCTGTGGCAGCGGGGTCCTAATGGAAACTAAGGGATATTAAGGCCTCCTAAGGGAGTCCTGGATTAGGGGGTGTCCGGATAGCCGAACTATCACCGTTGGCCGGACTCCTGGACTATGAAGATACAAGATTGAAGACTCCGTCCCGTGTCCGGATGGGACTTTCCTTGGCGTGGAAGGCAAGCTTGGCGATCTGGATATGTAGATCCCCTACCATTGTAACCGACTCGTGTAACCCTAACCCTATCCGGTGTCTATATAAACCGGAGGGTTTTAGTCCGAGGACGAACAACAATCATACCATAGGCTAGCTTCTAGGGTTTAGCCTCTCGATCTCGTGGTAGATCCACTCTTGTACTACCCATATCACCAATATTAATCAAGCGGGAGTAGGGTTTTACCTCCATCGAGAGGGCCCAACCTGGGTAAAAACATCGTGTCCCTTGTCTCCTGTTACCATCCGCCTAGACGCATAGTTCGGGACCCCCTACCGAGATCCGCCGGTTTGACACCGACATTGGTGCTTTCATTGAGAGTTCCTCTATGTCGTCATCCTTAGGCCCGATGGCTCCTTCGATCATCAACAACGACGCGGTCGTGGTGAGACTTTTCTTCCCGGACAGATCTTCGTATTCGGCGGCTTTGCTGCGGGCAATTCACTTGGCCATCCGGAGCAGATCGAAGCTTCGCCCCAGCCATCGAGTTAGATTTGGGAGTTTGAACTACACGGCCAACATCCGCAGAGACTTAATCTTTGACGGATTCGAGCCACAGCCAAGCACGCCGCACTGTCTCGATGGGCACGATCTAGCTCTGCCACCGAACAGTGCCACGAGGCCACACCGGCGTCGCTCCGACCCTTAGCTCGGAGCCGACTCCGCCGATCGAGGGCGAGTGGTTGGACACCGCCTCGGGGCTACGATCTCACGGCGATTGAGCGAACTCCATCCCTGTCCTTTGCGAAGACCGTGACTCCAAGGTGCCGGACTCCTCTCCAGACTCCGAACCCTCTGCGCCCCTGCCAATCGAATCCAATTGGGCACCGGTTATGGAGTTCACTACCGCGGACATCTTTCAGCACTCGCCCTTTGGCGACATCCTGAATGCACTAAAGTCTCTCTCTTTATCAAGAGAGCCCTGGCCGTACTACGGTTAGGAAGGTTGGGATGAGGACGACGAAGAAATTCAACGCCCACCCACCGCCCACTTTGTAGCCACTGTCGAAAGTTTAAACGACGTGCTCGATTTCGACTCCGAAGACACCGACGATATGGACGACGATGTAGGAGACAACCATGAACCAGCGCCTATAGGATACTGGACAACCACCTCATCCCACGATGTATACATGGTGGATACACCTAAAGGAAGTGACGACGAGGAACAACGGGACACTACGAAGGATAAATCCCTCGAAAAGGTCAAAGCGGCAGCGTAAACGCCGCACCAAGTCCCGCCGACAAAGGCGGCAGCCACACAGACCCAGCCATAGAGCGGGGCGAACCGGTGGACGCAGCGAACATGCTATCGAGCAACCGTCCGAACAGGACAACTTGATAAACAACCCGTCCCGGCGAAGATAACAGTCCGGACGATCTCACGGACAAATTGTTGGAGCGGAAGAACCTCCACAAAGGCTCGTCGCCATGCGTAGCCTGAAAAAAGTAAGCGGAGGCTCAAAACAGCGGAAGATGCACTCGAGAATCAGATGGAGCAAAGTACTCAACACCCAGAGAAATACGGCGACCGCCAAACAAAGAGCTACACCAAGTGCAAATTACTGCCCGAATTCGATGAGGAGGCCGAGAACCCCGCAATCAAAGAACAAAGAGGCCGCCGGTCGGATAGACGACCACATGGCAAACATGGAGCGGCAAGCGCGCCAAGCACACAAGCCGCACGCGATCCGCATAAGGATTCGATCAAAAGGATGGCCCAGTTAGGTCCATCTATGGGCCGAGAAAGCAAGCTCTTCCAAGCAATGCAACATGCCAAATATCCAAACATCACGACACACCCAAGTATAGGGGTGCCGCACACCCCCTGTGTTTCACCGATGAGGTGCTGGATCACGAATTCCCAACGGGATTCAAACCCGTAAACATAGAGGCATACGACGGAACAATGACCACGAGTGCGGATTGAGGATTACATCCTCCACATACACATGGCTAGAGGAGATGATCTCCACGCCATAAAATACTTACCCTCAAGCTCAAAGGCCAGCCCGACATTGGCTCAAAAGCCTCCCTGAAAATACCATGGGAAGTTGGGAAGAGCTCGAGGATGCTTTTAGGCAAATTTTCAAGGGACTTATGTCCGTCCTCCGGATCTGAGCGATTTAAGTCACATAACTCAACAACGCAGAGTCAGCCCATAAATTCTTGAACAGGTTCCTCATCAAAAGAACCAAATAGTCGATTGTCCGACGCCTTAGAAGCCTTATCAGCTTTCAAACACAATGTCCGAGACGAATGGCTCGCCAGACACCTCGGCCAGGAGAAGCGGAGAACAATGGCTGCATTAACAAGCCTCATGACCCGCTTTTGCGCGGGAGAGGATAGTTGGCAGGCAAGATGTAGTACCAGCGACCCAAGTACATCCGAAGTCAGGGATGGAAATGGAAAACCACGACGCAGCAAGGACCAGCGCCGGACAAAGGGAAACAGCCCGAAGAGCACGGCAGTCAACGCCGGATTCAGAAGCTCCCGGCAGAATCATAAAAAACTTCCCCTCAAGGACAACAGCGACGAGCTATCCAACCTAAACAAAATCTTGGACAAAATATGCCAAATCCACAGTACTCCCGGGAAGCCTGCAAACCATACCCACAGAGATTGTTCGGTCTTCAAGCAGTCCGGCAAACTCAATGCCGAACACAAGGGGCTCAACACACCAAGCGAGGACGATGACGAACCCCACAAGCAGAGCACCGGAAAACAAAAGAATTTCCCACAAAAAGTCAAAACAGTGAACTCACTTCAAGTGACAAAAGGGAAAAACAGAGTGTCGCCCATAGAAACACGCGCCGCACGGTCTATCCCAGGAGAGTCCCAACGATGGTTGTCAAAACCAATCACCTTCGATCATCAGGACTATTCCGGAAGTATCCGGAACGCATGATGGACTGCCTTGATATTAGATCCTATAATCGACGGACTTCAATTTACACAGGTCCTAATGGACGGAGGTAGCGATCTAAACCTGCTATATCAGGACACAATCCGCAAAATGGGGATAGACCCAACCAAAATTCGCCATAGCAACACCTCCTTCAAAGGGGTAATGCCAGGCCTATATGCCCATTGTACGGGCTCCCTACTGCTAGAAGTTGTGTTTGGGTCCGTGGAAAGTTAACCTTCCACATCGCCCCATTCGAAAGTAGCTATCAAGCACTACTGGGACGTGAAGCTTTCGCCCGCTTTAACGCAATACCGCATTATGCATCTCTTACACTTAAAATGCCCGGTCCACGCGGCACCATCTCATTAAAAGGGAGTATCAAGTGTTACTCGAGCACGGAAGAACGTGAGACTGCCTTGACAGCCCCACACTAATCCGGCTCCGCTAATCAAAGCACCTGAATAGGTCATTCGAACCCCGTACATGGCTAGACGAGTCCGGCGTAAACATATAAACGCCTACTAGCGGCATACCCCCATGCAAGGGGCTGCACGCACGTACAACAAGAGACAATAAAGCTCAATTTTATTCACTTTTCGAACCGTACTCTTTTTATTTAATATAAAGTACTTTTTTCGCATGATCTTTTTTTTTTCTCTTTTCAACTAAGTTCTTCTCTTTTACAGATGAACACCATGCTACACCCGTCCAGGATACGGCACAACGGAGACACAGGCGCAGACGTGCAGTAGGGACCCGTTGCAAGGATTCTTTTCAGATTAAGACCCTGCGTAAACCTTTTTTACTGTCCCTTGTTGATACACATCCCCCGGTTTCTTGCTATAACCGAGGAGGAGGCTGGCATTTTGGCATCGGCCGCACCAGAATTTTTTTGCGTGCACGGACACCGGGGCTTAGAGCATTATTCTGCCCGTTTTCATAAAGACCGAATACCTTAGGGAGTGTTGGCGTCTCGAGTTAGGCCTTATATGCATCAGCTCGAATCATGTCTTTGGTCAAATGTTGGGTTTGCCCGGCCCTGTGTTTTGCTGCCTTACGTTCCGTTCTATCGGCTAACGCGGCACCGGAGAACTCTGCGATTGTGCCTGGTTCGGCCGGTGAGCACCTCGAGAGAAAGCTAAAACTGACTGTCATGATATAGTGTGAGACTGGTCAACCACTTGATGACCCACCGGAATGTTTATAATTCCCCCGCATTAACGAAGGACCGTTTCCCGGTCAGGCACATACGGGCCCCGAATACGGGAGAGCGCGGTGCCCCTAGGGGCTATATAGTAGCCCCACCATCGAACTCCTATGGCTAAGTGAAAGTGATAAAGCATTATAGTCCGGTTGCCTAGTTTGCTACACTATCACCTCCTTTACAGGACCAAGGCGTTGGATTAAGTGTGAAAATCGCCTTTTGCAAACACCCCGCACTATGTGCGTGGGGGGAAGTCAAACTGCCATCTTTCGGGTTATATACACATATACATCAACGGCCAAGACAGAGGTGTTTTAATACTTGAATGCACAAGTATAAAAAGCTCTTATATTATATTGAAACATTGTTTTCACAAATCATACATGTCATTAAAACATAATATCCTTGAGCACTCGTCTCTATTAAGCAGCGCCTGCAGACTTCCTCAAAATAGTGCTCGGCAGGTACTCGACTTCTGTCCAAATCTTGGGATGCAACGTCGGTGGCCTTCATCTCCGCCCAATATGTCTTGACACGGGCAAGAGCCATCCGCGCACCCTCTATGCATGCTGACCGCTTCATTGCATCGATATGCGGCACCGCACCAAGGAACTGTTGCACCAAGCCAAAATAACTCTTCGGCTCGGGCCTTTTCGGCCACAAATGAGTCACGACAGCCTTCATGGCAAGTCCGGACAACCTATTCAGCTCAGCCCATTCGGCCAAACGATCGGTTAATGAAAGTGGGCGCCCGGACTATGGAACTGCGACCAAAAAGCTCTTCCATTCCGTGATCCGTTTGACCTCGGAAGTGTTCGTCGCGTCTGCTGCACTCGCCGCCAAGTCCAGATAAGCATCCTCCGCACCCCACAGCGGTCCAATTGGCGCATTTAGGATCCGTGAATTTCCTCCGCATCGAAGGGATTCCCGGCCGCGATATCTCGGCCGACGTAGCTCCTCCTTCATAGCTCTCATCGCAGAGCGAGTATCCTTGGCCTCGGTGGCGGCCTTTTTCAGGTCCTCTTGTTTCGCTCGATCTTCTTTTTCAAGAAGCTCGCAACGGTCAGTAGCATCCTTCAATTTCTCAGCCATTTCTTTCTTGCTTCGGCAGTGAGCAGCATGTTCGGCTTTTAGTTCTACGGCCGCCTTCAAGGTAGCCGCATCACTTTTTCTGGCTTGCTCCTTGGCTCGGGCGAGCTCTGCCCGAAGGTTCTCCATAGCAGCGGCACCACCTGCATTAGGCATACATGTTGTAAGGCATGGGCTTCAAGATCCCTTACCAGGTGTCCGCGAAGAAGTTGCATACCTTGTGACTCGTCAAGCCGCTTATTAACAAGCGTGATGTCCGCATCCGCCAAGTCAAGTTGCCGCTTCAGTTCGGCAAATTCATCAGCCCGGCTAGCCACCGGACGCTTCGCCACCTACATAGGAAGAGCGCATATTATACCTGGGGTTATGATCCTCGGCGCGCCGTCATTTTTTGACACCGCACCAAGTCTCAGGGGCTACTATCTATACAAGTTGCATTTTATATGCAAAACTGTCAGAAAGTACATCATTTTGCGTACCTCAAAACCCGTCAGTAAACTTACGACGGCTTCATGCAATCCGCTCTCAGCGGATGAAATCCTTTCAATCACCGTACCCATTAACGTACGGTGATCTTCCGAGATAGACGCTTCGCCGAGCAGATCCTTCACTCCTCCGACCGTACACCCATTGGTGCCGGACTCGTCCGTGGCCTTTTTCAAGGCGGGCACGGAGGGCTTTGAGGGGACATAGCTGCCTTACGGCCCCGCCGGATTCGGAGACGCCCTCCGCGACGACACCTCAGGGTCGTCCACCTCGCATAACGGTACGGTAGGCGGAGGCGTTTCGCTCTCCATCATCTCCAGACCAAGAGCCCCTGAAGACGAGCTCTGCTGTGAAGGGCTGAGATCCAAACTACAAGGTAAACTTTCGGTTACCTTCATAAATAAAACAGGGATGTCTCTCTTTTGAAAAAAAACGCCCCCCTTTACTTACGGCTGGCTGGAGGGCTGATCTCCTTGGGGAAATAGTGCGGCCAGGGCATCTCCCGCCGCAGGACCCTCTGGTGAAGATTTCTTCCCCCGCTTTGAGGCTTTGGTCTCCGGATCTTCAGAAGCGGTCCTCTTCTCCCCTTGGAGGGAGGGATTCTCGATCCCCCCCTTCTTGATAGCCTCCTTCACGGAGGTAGTAGTTCCCTTGTTCCCCCCTTCGCCTTCTTCAAAAGGCACAACCTCTAACATCTTGGTTATCTTGGATCTCGCGTGGTCTCGGGGGGGGGCGGACACTGATCAGTTTGCTTTTGCTATCCACTCCTGTTTAAAGGATAGCTCGTTTAAGTGCAAGTTTATGATAAATATCACGGATAGCATGTCCGGTATAGGACTACTTACTTGAGTATCTGCAAGCGATTGCAGCTCAGACCTGCGTCCTCGGTTAAGTCCGGACACATTGCTTGTGATCCGAAGAACAGTTAGTACATCTCCACAGGCGTTCGCCCATAAAATGTTGGAGAGCTCGTGGTCCCTCCGGTTAAACTCCCACAGGCGGGGGCGGCGTTTGCGGGGCAAGGTGCGGCGAATCAGCATGACCTGCGCTACTCGACCAGATTGATCTCTCTCTCTCTCTCTCTCTCTCTCTCTCTCTCTCTCTCTCTCTCTCTCTCTCTCTCTCTCGGAGGTCTCGAATCTGGCCCTGCAGAGGTTCGTCCTTGGACGGTCCCCAATCGAGCCCTTTATTGACCCATGACGCCTGGCCGCAGTGGAGGACCCAGCGGAAGGCAGGTGGCGCCGCCCATTTGGTGCCCCCAGGGCGGTGATATAAAACCCTCCTGTTGCCATAAATTGAGCTCCTCTTGAAAAGAGCCCTCGGGCCATGGGCGTCCGCATTCTTGCTTATAACAGCCCCTCCCTTTCTGCCTGATGCCCCTTGATCATCTTGGTTCCACTTTGAAGGTCTTGAGCCACAATCCAAGTGAGGGGTAATGCGGAGGAAGGCTTCACATACGACAATGAGCAGCGAGATGTGGAGGATGGACTCGGATCAAGTCATGGAATTCCAACCCATAATAAAACATGAGCCCCCTCACAAAGGGGTCCGTCGGAAGCCTAAACC